>OY101437.1:28825972-29425972 GCA_956483605.1 Tuberolachnus salignus
TTTTTTTTTTTTTTATTTATCGTCAAAATACCAATAACATTATCGAAACGATTTATTTTTGTCCTCTAAATTGAAACGGTTTTTGCGCGTACGAACGCGGCGGCAAAATCAATTGCTCTTATCGGGTATGAAATAAACGGCGTGTGCTTTAAGCGCGCCGTGTGAGACGGCGTCCCGTGATGATTTTCGCTGGGTACATATGGGAGTGTAAAGTGTTCTTTTGGTGGAGCGTGAGGGGGGCACGACTATTTAAAGAGAAAAAATCGGGGGGGTTCACCCGGCGGTTGTAATCCCGCGTGTCGGCGATATAAATCGTCGGGGCGCTTGACAAATATCACGGGATTATAACGGCGGCCGGGGCTTTGTGTGCTTCGATATTTTCTCTAACGCGCCGGGCGTATATTACTCCCGGGTAGTAGTGGCCGGGAGGGGGGGGATACTTTTTCGCCGCTCGGAAGACGTACGACCTCCAGACACGGTCCGGAACCTATGCGGCGGTGCCCGCGCGCCATAATTCAACCGATCCTCGTTAGTCGGGGCCGGGGCGGCGGCGTCGGCGGCGGAGTCCGCGGGACAAACTTTTGACCGTTGCCAATTCGTTTACCGGCGGACCTCTTTCTCTACCGCATTGATTTACCGGCTTTTATCGTCCCGGACTATACCGCTATAAATTATTACGTGTCGCCGCGTATACATTTATAAGTGTAATACAGGCGCACAATAATACCGTCGTGGTGTAAATCGAGCCTTCGGGTATTTGTATACGCCGATAAATATTATTTGGTCCGTCCATCGCGTTAATCGCCGTCGCCTATTATATTATAACAGGAACGATATTTCGGTGTGTGAAACGGAGTGGTGGGTTTTTTTTTTTTTTTATGGTCATCGGTAATCATTGAACGCGTTGAAACGGGAACAAAAAAACAAACAATAAACGCACGCCGTCTCTTGCACTCCGAAATATTGTCCGCTTTTATTATTTTTATAATAAGTGATTTTACTTAAAAAACCGAAATCGAGCGAGTTTTTTTTTTGCTATACCGTCCGTTAAGAGATAGGACGTCTTCTTAACGTTTAATCCATCAGGTTTTCGGTTTTTACGAGCAATTTTAACGAGCACATTTTTTTCCGGAGGGGAGGAGAATTATCGATTCCTATATGTATTATTATACTTTGTTCAATGTTTGTACAATTTTTTTTTTTTTTTTTTTATAACGATTGTTTATTTATAATACTGGAATTTATTTGAATCGAGTTTTCCATCTCGTATTATTTAATCATAGCCGCAATAATCGAATCGACCAAAACGATCAAAACGTAAAAAAAAAAAATACATTTTAGCAGTACCGGACGAATTTAGCTGTACATTAATAAATAGGTACTTACCGAATATAAATGTAAACAATAATTTGAAAATTCGAATGTAACGTTTTACTTAAACAAAACGCGCGTATTTATATTATGTGTTTTTTTTTTTTTTTTTAAAGTTAAATCCGAACATAACGGATATATTGATAAAATATATATATATATGTATAAAATAACTAGGAATATTTAAATCCGACCGGGTTGGGTTTTTTTATTTTTTTTTAAACCTTGACTGTGGTGCGCTCGTACTCTCGGCATTACACTTCCATTTCTTGGTATTCGATCGATTTCCGTTGTGTCAGGCTCTTCTCGCCGCTTCGGTATATCCGCGTTTCAAAGGAACACGTCGCGTCTCCTATACTTCTCCCTATATATATACACGCTTAAAAGCTAATAAAAAAAAAATAAAAAAAAAAAAGAAGAAAATATATATATATATATAAAAAAAAACCCCAGAAAAATATACTACTGAGACGTCTCGCATTCAGACGACAGCTCGGATTCGGTTGACGGATATTCTTCCAATCCCGCTAATGGATAGCCGTCGGTCGTCAACAGCCACGCGCGCTCCTCCGTCTATAAGTCGCCGACGCGCCGTCGGCGTTACGACTGATGTGTTTCTTTTCCTTCCCTGTATATTTTTATGTATTATTATTTTTTCGTTTTTTTTTTTTTTCTTTTTTTTAATATATATACCCGCCGATGTGGCATTATGTTTATTTATATACGTCACGACTGACTCGCACGGGGGGTGGTCTTCGTTGATGACGCAAGCAAAACATCAAAAAAAAAAAATAAAATAAGTGTACATTTTTATTCGTTTATCGAAAATTTAATAATAATAATTTTAATACTTTCAACGGAAAACGAGTAAAATATATTTTTATTCCTCCGCGAAAATATTAATAATATTTTCTATAAAATATATCATACTGGATATATTTAATATATTTTATCGGAGCTCCGATATTCGTATATTATTTTAAAACATAACGGCTGTTTACTAGCGATAAAAAAAAAAAAAAAAATTATTTTAACAAAGCCATTTTCATCTCGCGCACTTCTCGGTCCGGTTTTTTTTTTAATATGTCTACAAGTATTCCGATTCATATTGAAAAAACAAAAAAAAAAAAACTCCTTTTCACAAGGTCGACACGGATAAAAAGTGACTAAAACTCACGCGTTTGTATGTCCGATATTGATAATCGTTCGGACGCAAAGAGAAGAATTTTTTTTTTTTTTTAACTCGACAAATTAATAAATCTAACCCCCTACGATTTGGTTTCGGCCCACCCCCCTTACTCTGTTCAAAACTGCAAACGCTTGTTTTTTGAATTTCGCGTGCGTTGCAGGAACACAGCAGTATTATTACAGACCTATATATATGTACGTTTAATATTATAATAATGTCGGTTCCGATCAATAGGTATTTATAGCTACTTGCAATTGATTAACGGCCTCTGGCCGCGGCGAAATTATGCGTTTAAAATTATATACACCGTGCCTCTGCGACCCACACTCTCTTTCTCTCTCATTTTATTTTTTATACGTACGTATATGTACGTATGCCATGTCACCGAGAAGAGTGTTCTCGTGAAACTCGTATTATTTATATCATTTTACGTATAAAAACGTACACAATCGCGAGTGGTTGCCACTCGGTAATATTATTATAATAATTCATACGCGACGATACACACACTCGTATATAGGTGTACGCCAAATTGTTGTTGGGTCGTCGAAATGAAATTTTATATTCATTTAAATGAATTGTCAGGTTCGGTAAGAATGTAGAATAATTGTTATATCGTGTAGAGGCAATAACGCGGAATAAACGAAATCGGAATGGAAATCTATTATTGCGAACAACGGAATAAAAAAAAACGGCTGCTTTTATCATTTCATATTTTCGACATCGTTGTTTAAATACTCATGTATTTTATGTACCCCCATATATGTATTATTTTTTTATTTTTATTTTTTTTATGGAGCGATTCACGGTTTTTATTGTGAAAATTGAATCGATACATTTATTAAAATTTAACGAAAGACAAATTTAAGCGCAGTGTACTTTAAATGTTACTAATATTAAATAACAATTATATAATTATGTACAACTTAGATTCGACTATCGCTAAATAATCAATGAGGTTATCGAGGTTGAATGATTTCAATAATAATATTGTGTTTGAAAAAATTAAATGAGACATTTGAAACTTGTTGAAGCCGTTTTTAGAGCCACCGAGAAAATAGCCAAAGGTTATTGACGTCAATGCGTCACACAATCCGTGTTAAATTGTCAATGTTTCCGTTTTAATTGCGTATATTCTGTGGTATTAATAACGTATATAATAACCGAAAACTAACTCGTGGAATCGATATAAATATAATCAAACGGTCGGTCGTCAGTTTATTTTTTACCGGTTGCCGTTATACGCATTCAGCACAATAATATATCGATTATAAATATTCAACAATCGAATGTAGGTTGAATTACCACCGATGTCGGTAACCCTCCCGGAGAATATAAATTATACAATTCGAGCACACAAGTTTTTTTTTTTTCTTTACTCGGCCGGATGATCGTTTGTCGTGCCAATTACAATAATACGTTAGAAGTAAATCGGAAATCCGTACAAACGCCACTCCCTATCTACCCGTGATAAACAAAAAAGAAACCGGACGACCCCGAGTCTCTGAAACTTCCGAAATCCGATAAACGTGCTCTGAAGTAATATTTTTAATAGAACACAATTTGGTTATCGTGCAAACAATTTTCGAATTTGACAAATTAATGAAATTAACCCATCGCTTAATTGTAGTAGTTTCACTCTGCACGGAACGCTCGAAATAGTTTGTAAATCGCAGTACCATTTGCCGTTTTGCGCCACTTCAACCTATGCCACGGGAATAATTATATCCTACAATTGAAACTGAGTTTGGGAATTCCGCTCGTTCGTCGTGTTCGGCGACCGTAGAAACTTTGTTTGCTCTCGATCGGACGAAATTCGGTACCGGAATATCACAATAACCCGCTAACATATTTGTCGTTGCTTGAATTTGGGAGAGCACTTTGTTGTATATTCATTTTAGAGTACGGGTCGTATTAATTAACCCGGAAACGCTATTGGAACACAGTGGAAGTTTTAGCGAGGCGCACATTTGTTTTATTCCAATAATTTTTCCATAGGCATTTCCGGATTAGCAGATATTATCGTCGGTCGCCTAAAATTTCAGGAACAACAAAAAATTATATCGATATCGTTGGCAACAATCAATTTTTGATAGGCTGTGATGACATTTTGATTTTTCACAGCACAGTGAACCTGACGGTCAAACTTCAAAACTAGTAACACGGTCATAAATAACCGTAACGATATCATAAACGTAATTTCGCCTTTTTTTTTAAATGATGGTTTGTGTTGGTATCCGCTTGGGTTTTTTTTTTTTTATTAATATTTCGTTATTGTAAAATTAACGAACATTATTGGCATCGTGTTTAGAGGGGGCGGAATTTATATATCTGCTATAACAGTGTTTCTCAATCCGGGGGGGGGGTCGCCAACACATTATAATTTAAATCAATATAAAAAATGCATAAATCATTTAAAACGGAAATCGCATTGTGGGCATAGAACGAATACATTTGTACAATTATACGTTCGTGTAATTTTCAAAACTTTTCAAAAGACCGCAAAAAACGTTTTAAAAATATTTAGCGAACGGTAAAACCGCACACACACGGCTTCAAATACGTTATATAATTTTTTATTTTTCCCTTATCAGATAACGTGTAAAACAAATTTTGACGAAATATATGGAGTTATGACGTGTTCGCACCGAGACCACCGTCAATTCCGGTTTCGGGTTTTTGATCCGAATTATAGAATAAAAGTTAGGTCAGCTACGCAGATTTTTTTTTATACGTATAAAATATTGACGGTAATACAAATAAACGGTTTAAATAGTAAAAAAAAAAAAAAAATCTTAGGTTGAGAAACACTGGGCTACGTGATACCAGCTTTAACGTTTTTAAACCAGGCGTGTGCGGGTAGTATTTTATTATAGGAAACTCATGCTGGGAATTATAACAATAATTAGTTGACGGGCCAACGGAGTCGGAAAGCGAAAAAGGCGAATTCAGCCCGAGCTCGGCCGGTGCCGCATTATCCAACCAAAATAATTTCGCGCAAAACCTCCGCCGGGTCGGGCGAATATCGTGCCGGTCCGTATAAAAAATTGTTTTTAAAAAAACCCGAATACGCGTTTTGTTTTGTGCGTGGACGACGTTTAACATTGTTTGGATAATACGGTAAACCTATTGCTATTATTATTATTATTATACCGTTACAACAATGCCCGGCTAATTGTATATAGAGAACAAAATATAATAACGTCAGCGGAAAAAATGTTAAAACAAATTTGTTTTAACGGGATGATTTTTACTGGAATTTCTAAAATGTTGTGTTTGTCGAGGTGTACTATCATTTTTTTTTTTTTTTTTTTTTACCTTCTCTGGCCATTTGGCAAATATAGCAAACATGTCTTTTCGTACTTCCAAATAGTATACGCTCATCACGCGCTCTTTTGTCTCAGTATCTTATGAAAAAAATTATTTCATCGAATTAACGACGAGCACGTATTATTTTACTATACGGTTTCAAAAAGACCGTTTGTTTCCCAGACGTAATATCTATTCGTACTTAAAAAATGTATTTATTTATTTAGTTTTATAATAGAAAACTGTTGAACGAAATCATCGGCCATAGGAATCACGAAAAACTTATTTTATTCGTGTAAATTTTACTTATTTTTCATTTTTACCTTTTGGTCAAGCATTTTTAATCGTAACATTTTATTAATAGCTATACAAAAAATAGCAACTATAAAATGTAATATACGTAAATTACTCCGTATAACTTATTGTCTTATAGTGTGAAATCGATAAAACAACGATAAAAGTATCTATATGATCACTTCGTCTGGAGAGTTTTCGGTATAAGGGGGACGCTAGAAAAAAAAAAAAAAAAAAAAAACTGCCCCGGGGCGCCAAAATCCTAAATACGCTTTGTTGGCAACAACGAATTGCGTTCAAACGCACCGCGGTAAAATAATAACGGTAAACGTCATCGTTATTGTTCCTTGTCGTCGTTCGGAAATAAATAATAATTAATTACAATTTATCGTCCAACACGCTTAGTTTCGCGTGTATATTTTATAAGACGAGTTCCCCGGCTATTAGACTCGCCGTAGTCGTTAACTATTGTCATTCTTGGTGTTCATTAGTGTTTCCTTCGTATATTATATTACACAGGGTAACGCGTTATTTTCTCCCGTTCCCGATCCCGACTGTAATAATTCGTATTATATTGTTTTTGTCCGTAAACAATACTTGCCGTACAGTTTCGCAAACATACAAATTTACCACGTACATACCCGGCGGACTTTCGAAATCCCGAACGGGGCAATACCTTGAACACCGTTTGCCAGTGAACGGTGAAATCTTCAACAAAATTCCCTATCGAATTTCGAATTATATTATAAAATTATATCAATTAAATCAATGATTATCAATTCCGATTTGTAGGTTTATTGGTTTAACTAGGATATTATGTCTTTTTTTTCCGGCTAGTAAATCTACTTTAATTGGAAATTCGTTGCAGACGACAAATTTCGATACATCGTTTTTATTTTTGTTGATATCTATATACAAGGATACCTTGGCTACAAAGGAAAATAACAAAACTACTTTTATCTTATCAGTTTTAGCAGATAACTCTGCTAAAATGGTTTTTTGTTTGTTTGTAGACCGTATGGAATATATACTATTACTCCCTAAATCGAGTTGCAGAAACCATTTGTTTTTTTTTTCATTTCAAACGTTTTAAACAAATTGTAATTAATTTTGGATAATATATAAATAATAATTATGTAGAAATTGTTATTGTTTATTGTATAAATTCTGACCGATCGTTTTTCTTCCGATTGATTTCTTAATAAGATATTTACTTTGCAGAAATAAACAATTTGTATGTACAAATAGTTGTACAGACTACAGAGAAAAATATTAGACGCATTTTTTGTTTCATTGGTTCATAAGTTTTAACTACACTGTAGTTATGAGAGTACTGACAGTAGAGCAAAGACTTTTCTACGTAAATTATTAATTTAATGATATTAATGATACATACTTTGCACCATGGGTGGGTCAATGTTGTAGAATGTAACTTCTAAGCGAAGTTTTATTAGTCGTCATGGCAACCCAAAAATCATTAATAAAAAAGATATAATAAAACTCGAGTTTAAAGATATCGGGTTTTTGCCGTTTTTTTGTCATTTTTTGGTAGTTTTTTCTGCCGAGTTAAAAAACTAATAGGTATATCTAAAATGACCTGTTTAAAATACCAACTAGACAACATTTGCTCCCGGAATCTGTATAGGAGTGTATAGATCGGATAAAGTCTTCTGGTAGAAAAAGTGTTTACAGAAAAAATAAAAAATAAACATCAATGTAAAACCACAAGACCCCCTCGCTCCGTTCAGAATCTAAAAAACGTTTAAAACACTTTGCAACCCTGTCCCACCCCAATTTCTCACCTTTAAGTAGTCGATTGATAACCATGGTGGTATATCCAGCTGCTTTTTGATAAATATGGTTTTGTTAAATCATTATTTCGATCGAGCCTAAATGATATATTGCACAATTATAATGTTTATCGGATTTCGAGTTTCCGTGTACAATATTATATTACTGTTCATAAAAATCCGAGAGAAATATTGAAATATATAACACTCATTAAAATATACACAACTTAAATCCCCAGAGTAAAAGTAATGATCTGACGTAGGTAGGTAGGTAGGTACTTGTATAATGAAATGCAACCTCTGGGAGAAAATGGAGTTCAAAGGAAGTCTAAAAACAAGTATATACGTTTGTATATCTGTTTTTTTTTATGCCCGGACGTTTTTAATGTAATGTAAATATGGTTTCGTACATCAAATAAACTAATTGAATTAAAAAACAAAACAAAAACAAAAATGTTTAAAAGGTTCGTGCGATCGATTAAAAAATAGTTGCAGTTTTACGGTCGTGCTGTTTTAAATGTTGTACATTACAAGACTTTTCTATGTTTATAATAAATAAAACCATAATAATAATATTAAATACATACAGAACAAAACGAGTGGGAAGTAGGGAAGGTAATAAGATTTATAGGGAAATTTAATTTATATATCTGTACATAACGATAAATTATTGCAAACGGAAAACGATTCCCAGCAAAGTTTGGTTAAATGAACAATAATTGTCAATTATTGATCATTTTTGTTATTTTTTAACCGATATTGTTGATAATTGGGAATTAAGCTGTGTATAATTTACGCGTATGCCCGTAAACAAAAACGACGCAGCCATTGGTATGTTTGCTGCGGGTTTTTTTGTTTTTTTTTTTAAATTAAAATCTCGATTATCTCGCCAAATTTTTGGTACTTATTAATGATTTCATTTTATAATTACCAAATAAAAAGTTTGTAAAGTAGACTTATAAATAGTTTCTATTTTTTAAATTACATATTCGGTGTACCGTGAACGCGAACGACGAAGACGCGGTGACAGACGTTCAGACAGTAACCAAAAAAAAAAAAAAACCGACTAAGTAATTTCGATATTTCTTTTCAGACACATCGCACTACTGCGGATAGGGAAATCTCGGTTAAATATATACACTTTAAAAAAATATTATTAAACACATAAACACGAAATAAATATTATGGCGAATGGTTTTTTTTCCTGTTCAGTTTCTTCCTTTTTTTTTTTTTTTGAAAAATATTTGTGGACTTTTTCATTACATAAAAATACGTCCATGACGTGTACTATTATAAAATTGTTTTTCTTATATTAATTTTTATAATCAAAAGTACTTGTTATATATAATTCAAAAGAACAAAAAAATTTGATTTAACGAAACAGCCTTTACACACATAAATACTATGAACTTGAAATATTGTCGAGGCGAACGCATGTGTAACAACCGTTTCTAAGAGATATTTTAAACTATTTCTTATGTCTATCTAACAGGCAATATAGGAAAAATGTGTTTTCGTATTTACAATAATACTCCAGACTCTAATAGACTTGAAACAAAAATCATTTCACCAATTTAAAGACCCCCGCATTAATTACTATGTTTTCTTCAAAGATCTATTTTTGGATATAATATATTTTCCAGACAATCTATATGCATACATTAAACTTAAAAATAAAAAATCGTATTGATTTGAACTTTAAAATTATCCATTATACTTATTGTACTATGTTATGTATAGATTGTATACATTTTAGATTATAAAAAAAAAAAAAAAAATTTTGAATTTTAATAGAAAATTAATTCGTTTTTTACTAATAAGTTTTTGTATTTTTTTTTTTTGTTTCAGGTAAGACACATTTGACACTTAAACGAACAGCGTACTTAATGAAAGAGTAGAATATTTGTCGTCAATTTCGAACACGACGTTTCTACAATAATTATGTAACTATATATTATATTAATATACGATGGTGAACTGATAAGTAATGCCTCTTTACGTATAACTTTAAAACTAGTGAACGTAAATTAATGAAATAATAACACACGTGTAGTAGATTAAATTATCTTTATTTGCGTATTTTTTTTATTTTTCAACATAACTTCCTTCTAATTCAATGCATTTCCGCCAACACTTAAAAAGTTTTGTAATGCCGTCCAAATAAATTACGTATGAATAAACTAAAAGCGTTACACTATCGTGACTTAGTACACACTAATCTAATAAATGTCCCACAAACGACAATTTTATCGGAAATTAAAAAAAAAAAAAAAATAGTTATGAGATAAGAGACATTGTTTATCGGCCCACCATCGTATACGGGGGAGGCGAACTGAAAGACATCGCGGCCGCCGCCATAAGTATATATTATATTATTATATTTTTGCGTTTCATTAGCGTGTTTTATGTTAAGTATATTTAAAAAAAAAAAAAAAAAAAAAAGAATAAAAACAACGGCACTGTATACTTGTAACGGCCATTTATTACAGTCGGTTTGGCAACGGGCTCGACGCCAAGAGGCATTTCGGGGCTCCTCCTACTCCGATTCGGCTCGGTTTATACATATACACGGGGGGTGGGAGAGGATATTATGTGGGGAAAAATAAAGATATTTACGCCAGATTTATGTACGTAACGTATATACATTATTGTTATATATAATCGCTGTGCGCCGAGCTGTTTTTAGTGTGTTTTCCGGAGGAATCGCATCACAAAGGGTCGTTTGAATAATAATATTATTGCCGCTTCTGGTTCCTAAATGAAAATTAGACCGCCGCCTCTATCTTTCTCACTCTCTCTTTCTCCCTCGCCCTCGGTTATCGTATATCCAGCAATACCGCGCGACGGTGTAAAGCGATCCCCGCCTTTTTATTTCGTAATATATTATTATTATTATTATTATTTTATTATCGTGTACCCGTTTCTATAATATCCTCGGTTTTAGTAAATATATAGTGTCACACTTTTGCGCCGCCGTCTATCCGACGGTCCCCGCGGAATATTTCCCACAGTCCCGCGGGACCGTTACACCGAAAACGCGGGAGCGAAACGCAATCGCTCGCGCCCAGAGACTTAAACTAACTCTGCGGCCCGTCTCCGCCATGCCCCCGCCGTCACGTTTAAACACTCCCTATACTATTTACATATTATATATAAAGTCCATTAGTCCGTTATTACGTCCGGTGGCGGTTTTTGGTTTTTTTTTTTTTTTTTTTTTTCCGAAGGTCCTTTGATGCTATCTTATACGATATACTTAACATTAGGATAAAAAAAATATATACATACATATTACACCCATTAATCATTTGCTAGTTTAAATTAACTTATACTGACGAAAAAACCATATTATGTATTTATTATTTTTTTTTCTACTTCCACGACTGGTGCACCTGTGTTTTACTTAATCTATTCAACGAACAAATTTAAATCGATAAAATTGACACATTGGACACAATACCTAACGTTATTAAGTATTATTACTTTAACGCGCGATTGGTATTGATTTGCTAATTATTTAAGGGGTTTTTATTTTTTTTCAAATTTAAATTTACATATTCACGACCTAAACTCGGAACCTGATGGTGGGGGGGTGGGTGTCCAGACCTCCTGGACCCCTCTCCGTAAAACCGCCAATGTTTACGTCACGATTTCTTCTATTTTTTTTATTTTTTTTATTTTTTAAACGCGCACGCCATTACTGTGTTCCCGCAGTTTTATTATTTCGGTCTACGGGAATGTGATTTATTGTTTCAACCCGGCGTCATATTATTAAATACTTACCGCTTTAACGTAAGATGCGGAAAGTTGGAGGAAAATTGAAGAAAAAAAAAAGGAATAAAAACCCGACCCGAAAGCTGAACTTTTCTTAATTAGACGCCGTTTTATATTATTTATGTTTTCACCGACGAAAAAAAATTAAAATTAAATTTAGGTGTACCGTTGCGTAATGTGCGGCGTTAAAACGTTTCGGTGTTTGCGTTTTTTACATTACATTTTGTAAAAAAAAAAAAAAACTAACGATCCAAAAATAACAGTGGAGCCGAAGACCAATATGACTCAATGTCCAATGGGTGAGTGGTATTTATAGTTGGTACGTGGTACTTGATATTCATTGTAGTGTCCTTATAATAATATTATGGTAAAAACCGAGAGAAAACAGAAATATATTACTGGTTTGTGATCGCAGTGGCGTGATGTGTTAAGTACAATTGTATAATCCTACAGTGTAACTTGTGAAATCGATTTCGGCGCCACTGATAGGGTATGATCAGATAAATAAAATTGGTTTCACTTCCGTGGATTTTCGTTTATCTGTTATCACGGGTAATGAATGAACTGCCCGACAACATGATTATTGCAGGTGGTCAGAAAATTGATAAGGGGCCAGATAAAATATTTCAGTGTGATTTCATATGATACGTGATACCAATCCTTATCGAGCATGAATGGATCCGAACAGATAAAAAAAAAATGTACATACCAATACGGTGCGACTTAAAAATTCGTATATTCTATATTTTAATAACTCATAGAGATAATGATATCGGTTTATTTTATCGCTAAAAACCTCATCTTAGTAACATTTGATGAGTTCGTGTTTTAATAATAAAATACGAGTGTTTTGTAAATATATTACGGGACGGTTATTAAATTGTTCGGATCCAGAACTAATATTGATAACGGACCGATAAGAAGACCGTGTGACGTAAGCCACTAATAACGCGTACGTCGGTAACAATATAATATTTGTTACTGCACACAATATTGGCAATTATTATTATACGATCCAGTGTGTTTAAATATTTATTATAGTACGGTGTTACGCATCACGCTCCGGTTATTTCGAAATGTAATTAATTTCGTAATTCGCCCGCGCGATATACCTAATAATAACGTCAATAACGTTCGTATATACGGATAAACATTAAAAACATACGATTTTTTTTTTTTTTTTTAGGGGAAGGGGAACATTATTATGACGGGGACGTATTCCAATTTGCATATTTTTTTAACGGTAACCCAATACACATCTGCGATCGTGCACACGCGCCAATAATCAAAATGCGCCTACTTGTATTACTTACTACTTATAATATGACGGCCCGAAATTTATTTCTCGGTTTATATATTAGTCGACATCGAAACGGGGGGTAGGACTATAATAATACATTCGGAGTTTCCCTGGACTCGTAGCGATTTCGCTTGATTATTTACAGGCTGATTTATCATTTTTTTTTTTTTTATTTAAGAACGGGACGCTACATAATATAATGTTACGAAAACACGCGTTTGTCATAGTGTTGCAACGGTTTCGGCCGGAAAAATCGTTTACTAAATTTTGTGCTTTCCACCCCTCGCCATATTTTCCACTTTTTTCTTATGTTCCCTCCTGATAAACAACGTTATTTCTCCTCCTCTAGTGTTTCACAGTGCTAGAGGAAAACTTGTTTTTCGTTTGTAGATGTTTTGGTTTGTTGTGTGTTTATTTTTCTTTTTTTTTTGCCGTCTATAAATAACTTTTTTACCAGAAATTTTACTCCGATTTTCAAGTATAGCAATTTTTCTGAATGCATTTTGGATCTAGTTAGTGCATTGGGGGAGTCATCTTCATTCTAGTAGTTAATACATGGGAAAAACTGGTAAATTTACGACAATAACGGTTTTTTTTTTGTTTTTGTAATTCGGTTTAAAATAATCGTTGAGATTTGAAATGTTGCACAGAATATCATTGTTGGCCCTTAACAGGCGTCGGTGAATTTTCAAACTATTTTGGGAATTTTTGAGCTGTTTATAGACATTTGAGGTATTTGAGTTTTTTTTTTTAGTTTTCATTTGGTCTTACGTGGGTAAAATTGTTTTTACCGTGCAGAAATGGCTCCTGGTTAATTCTGTAGTGCTAGCTTTGTGGAAACTATAGTTTCGACGGATTTCGCCTTTACACATGTAACATATATAAAATACATTTTTCGCGTTTGGCGATTCTAGGACGAATCGAAAATAATTCTCGACGAGCTTTCTTGGAGAAGATTTCGTTTTCACTTGTCACGACGGAACCAAAATTGTGTCTGCAGAGAAATGCTTATTCCACCCCACCGATCTAAAAAAACAATAAAGTTCGTCGAGATAATTTTCGATTCGTTCCCTTGCTCGACTACGGATCGATTTCGTTCCCGTTGAAAAATATATCATACCGCGGGAAACGATCTCGCACGACTACGAATGAATTGTATTATTCTAATTATATCGTATCGCGCGCGCGCGCGCTCGTGGACAGAGCGTAATATTATTATTCGTTTTAATAGACGGGTTATTTTATTTTTTTTATTTTTTTTTTTTTTTATTAATCCATAGAACCGTTCTCGGTGGGTGGGTTATATATACACTACATACACTCGTCGGATATATCCCATTGTTCGGAATCGTCATCCCACACGGGTTAAAGAGACACGCGCGCCGTCATAATTATACACCGGGAATATTATAAATATGTGTGTATGTGTGTGTGTGTGTCTATGAGTTAGGTTTTTTTTTTTATTTTTATTTTTTATCATATAAATATTATAACCTCTTGTATTATTATCCGTTATGCGTTGTCGTTGTTATTGTTGCAGTTGTGTCGTACGAGATTAAATAAAAAAAAATCCCCCTCCCCCAGAAAAAGTCGCCACACCTTTACCCCTAAGAAAATATTATATTCACCCTCCCCCCCATTCATCCCGGCGGCGACAGTAATGAAATAGACCTAATTGTATTTTTTTTTAATAACGAGTGGTTTTTTTTTTTTTTTTTTACGGTTTCAATCCGTAAAATCGGACTGCTGAGCATAAAAAAACTCGTTTGAAATGAGATTACGAACAAATAAAATTTTCTAATTGATAAAAGGGGAAGTTCCGGGTGATGATTTCTCGACTTTTACGTTCCGGGGCTAATAATTTCGGGTCTATAATCCTCGTTTGTTCCATATCTCGTCCTTCGTGTTAGTTTTTGCTCGGATATCTGATTTTACGATTTTAAATCGTAAAAATAAAATAATAAAAAGCATTAAAATTGCGTTACTCACCTAAAATCACTGCTGGAAAAGTGGACCATTTTTTTTTTTCTAGAAATAAGATTCTACGGTATTGTTACGCCTGTAGAAATAAAACATTAGAATACGTCGGCAAAAAAAAGTTTTTTCGGTCCACTATAAATATATTATAAATTTTTTATATGGTAAAGTATATATGATAAAAAACCGATCATTATCAGTTATAATTCCTATTATTTGTTCGCCTTTGTTGTTTTATTGCCCGATGATGATGATTTTTTTTGTTTTAAATCGAAACCGATTATAATCTAACCTTTTTTTTACATATTTTTTTTTTATTATTTGTATTACAACGATACGGTGACGTTTCGTTAAAGGGCGTACAATACCTACAATCCAAAAAGGACTTTTCGGTATCGAAACCGAATTTTTTTTTACGCAGTTTTTTCGCGTCCTGAAAAAAATCAATGTGGTAATTTAGCATACGAATGCTTTGAACAAAACACCGTCGATGTTTATGTATGTTTTTATCGTTTATTTTAGTTGCGAGTATCGGCCGATATTAAGGATTTTTCAATACCGATATTTTTGGAGAAAAAACGTCAATATACGTTTAAAAAAAAAATCCTGTTTTCAACCCACGTATTGATTAATTTCACAATAACGGCTCACGGCAGGGGATTAGGGGTTGAAACAAAGCCCTCTCGAAATATCAGGAACAATTTAAAAAATAAATCACCCGACTTATGTATAATTGTATAGTTACATTTTACATTTTTTCAAAAAAAAAAAATGTCTGCGTTCGCCTCTAACTCACGGTTTTCTATTCCGAAAATATCGGCTCACCGTAATCACTGTAGTTAATTTCCTTTTTTTTTATTTTACCCAAACATTTCGTATATATATATACCATGGTTGAAACGTATAATACGGTATAGTATAAAACTCATAATTATATACGTTTTATAACGTATAAAAATAAAATCCCTAATAAACATTTATAATTTAAACTAACAATAAAATAAGGGAATATAAATGATACATAGACAATTGTGGTGCTATGAATATCTTATCACGGACATATTTTCAAGTCATTGTACTCGTGATATTTATAACACTTTTATATTATTAAATTATACACGAAAAACATATTATATTATCTAATATTATATGTGTATGTAGTTTGTGTATTGTTCTCGTCGTGCAAGTACACAAACACATATAAAATATATTATCAACACAATTTCAAAATATAATCTGTACGTTTTTAATTATAAAAAAAAAAATATTTTATTATTTTCTATTTGGACAGAGGTACTCGGTAGAATGAGAAAAGAAAATTGCGAACGAATAGATTAGTTTTATCAATCATATAATATATTTTTACTGAATATAAAAATATCTGAAACACGAAGTATTTTTAATATTTTAAGAACGAATATCAAAACGCATAAAATACGTGTTTTATACGTGTATATTATCAATCCCGATACGTACAGGTGGAAAATATAGTTGTACCTCCGCGCGTGTAACTCGGACGGCGACTGCTCGTTCGATTTTGTGCCCGCCCCTTATCGCGCCCCCGTCGAATCGGTTTTTTTTTTTTTTCTCCCCTTTATCGATATAGGCGTGCTGCGTCCGTATAATATTGTCAATCGGTTCTCCGGCCCACAGCAACACGGCAGCTGATAACAAAACTAAATTATACGACGACGACGACGGACCGCGTTATTTACATATAGATACCTATTATACATATATACGATCGGAGTGATTTTTTTTTATTATTATTATTATTATTTTTTTTTTTTTTTCGTATTTCATTTGTCTTCGACCGCACTACTATGTGTGTATATATATATATATAATATAATATTATATACTATACACACGGGTACATTATTCATGCGCGCGGCCGTGCAGGGGACGGACGTGATTTTTCCGTCCGATTGTGTATACATCCATTTACACGACCCCGTCGCGGTGTCAAAATTTATATTAATCTTCTCTTCCGTCGCATCCCGTCGTCCGTTTAGTATATAGGTACGTTTAGTATTATTTCATTTTTTTTTTTTTTCTTTTTTTTTTTTTTTCCAACGTATAATGGCTCCGACGAGATGTGATACCGGCCCGCCGCCGCCACCGCCGCTGTTGCTGCTGCTGCTGTTGCTCGCGCGTGAGAAGTTAAATCGAAAAAAAACAATCGTATTCGTATTTTTTTATTTTTTTTTTTTTTTTTTTTACTGGTTTTACATGTTCGAACCGGCATTGTTGGCGCCCACGCGCTGCCGCCGCCGTTTCGTTGAATTTTTAAATACTATTTATACTAAAAAATAAAAAAGGGCACACGGTTATAAAACGTTAATATAAATGGGTATAAAAAAACGGTACTCGACAACAAAGACAATTGTTATTATATTCTCGTTAAGTTCGCGTTTCCAGACTCGCGTAATAATTTTTAGACGATTCCCCCGGTGTTTTATTCGTTTAAAATTGTAACCAAAACGCACGACTAATAACGAATTTACTATATTCGACTTTTACTGCGCGTGTTCTAATTTTTTAGAATATTTTTTTTTTCTTTTTTCTGGTTCGTCGTAAATGAAGTTTTTATTGCATGCCGCAGATATATTATGACTCTACGGGTACTTAAATCTATAAAGCTTATCTTCGACCAAGAGGGCAAATTTCATTAAACTACCCAGATAATAATTAATATATGTGATAATCATCGAGATATCTCGACTATTATGGAAATATTCGATCTCGAAATGTCAAATTAATCAAATGAAAATTGCAAATATCGGTTTATCGAATGAAATAATTAAAATTCGCCGATCGGCATTTACTCGAGTAATCGAACGATTTTGTTAATTGAAAATTATAATTACAATTATTATTATTATTATTATTACCGAACTGATTTTTTATATATAAATCATGTTTAAAGGACGCTTAATAGGTTCTTTTTAATATTTATGGATATTTAATTCAAGTGCGATAATTTGAACTGAAGAAAAAATTATTATTTAAATTCATTTTAACTTTTTATCCTTAATGATTATTATGTTAATTTTTTTTACAAATTTATTGCTAAAGTATAATAATGTGTATGTTGCGAGCGTATGCTTTTATTATTTTTACAATTACTTATCAAAATTGTTCGTAATCAGTAAATCTAAGTCAATTATTGACCATTGCCGTTATCAGTCGATTATGCAGTTTCGGGAAGGATTATGCAATTTTACGAATCGTTCGATTATATCCATAACATAAGTGATAATAGGAAAAAAATTTGAAATTAATCCATAGAAATTAAATATCATACCGATGGGATCGTTATCGTTTTGTTTTATCATTAGTGTTATCACCTGATGGACGTCCAAAATTATGAAACTCCCTCTTAGTTACCTTTAAACAACTATTTATATATATAGTTATACTTTTTTTTTAATGTAAGATTGATTCATTGTATTGAAAACTATCATTATTTTTGATAATATTTTCGTTTACCATTTTTATCATTATCATCACACAAGACATGGCATGAACAAATATTTCATGGGTCAATCAATTTAATTTGTTCTCTCGGTTAATACTCTGTATTAACTCTTATTATATTATTTCTTCTCTCTTGCTCTACCGTCATATACATAGTTGTTTTATCTATGCGAAGTAACCGCATTTGCGGTTTTACGGCATTACCTTTTTTGTATATTTTTGTAAGTATAATACAACTGATATAAAAGCAATTTTTATGCACGAGAATTTTTTTTCAGATAAATTTTCTGTTTTGAAATTATTGTATATACACATTCGGCTAGACTATTAACATTTGTATTTGACTTTTAACGTACTTTTTTCATTAATTTTATTTTTTTTTATAATAATATTTTCAAGGTAAGTCCCTCGGGATATTATCGCGTCGTACCCTAAACCTATCCCGAATGCTACGGGCGCTGATTATTATGCAGTCTCCTGCGCGACCGCACAGAGCAAAACCCGGCAAATTTGATTTAAATTAACCGCTGCAGCGAAAACAAATGAATATTTAAAACGATGTATGCATATGCAAATAAACACACGACGTCTCGTATAAACATTAAAATAACTCCGTCGCGTAGGTACAGTGCGTCGAGAGTATATTTTATGTATACAGGTACACCGCACATGTCAATATGCACTAACACAAATTTCTATTTTGTGTTTTTAATTATTATTTTCCGGCATTTGTAAAAAAAAAAAAAAGATACTGTGAGAAGTTGGGATGGTATGCTACATAGAGGAATTTAATTTAAATCTGTACGCGACGGTAAATCATTGCTAACGAAATACGATTCTGAACTTATAAACAAAAAAAACTATTATATTATTCGCTCAAATTTTTTTTTTTTTTTTTGACAATTAAGTACAACTTATGATGCACCTTGTGTAAAATGTTCAAACATTTTTTGCTCAGCCTAAACAGTTTTGTTCGCATAAAAACTGAAGAAAAAAAATAAATTTTTAACCGAATGACAACAACAAACAAAATCACAAATAAAGAAACCGTTTTCTTGCCGTCAAATTTCCCGTTTTTCTCGTTTGGAAATCGTATAGTAGAACGCACGTAAATACTACTCGATTATGTATTATTATTATTTATTTAAATACATTTGTCGTCGCGTATATATTATAATATTATAGTGTCTCCTAATTATACCGTATAGAAGATTATATACCTACACCATATGTATAATATTGTAAATGTCTCCCGACGGGCGTATATATATATATATATATATATATATATATATAGGCGAAAAGGAAATAAAACGGATTGTAATAATATTCAATCGAAAACCGGATATCGTGATAATAATATGCGTAAAGTGGCGCTTAAAAAAAAAAAAATAAAAATAATACAACTGTCCTTATTAAATCATTCGGAATTATAATAACCCGAGCGAATAAATAATTTCGTGGAGTGCCCACTGGCCACCGACCGTCGTCGACAGGAATATACCGGTGTGCGTGGGCCACTCATTATTATAGGTACGGCAAATTATTTCGATAGAGTCGTTGTAATTTTTTTTATTTGCTTTGTTGTTTATTACATTTTTTTTCTTTATATATATATATATATATATATATATATATATATATATATATATATATATATATATATATATATATATATGTTTAAAGACGCACGTGCGTATAATATAATTAAGAGGAGCGCGTACAATACCAAACGGCAGTAGGGAACTATAATTATTATTTTTCGACGAAAGGTTTCCCATGGGTGCGATAATATTATTATTATTATTATTATTATAATGTACCTATGTGCGTTTCGGCCCAAACTTTTTTGTCGAAAACTCTGGAAAAAAAAAAAAAGAAAAAAAAAGGAGAAGACTAAACGACAAAACTTTTATCCAACTACAATGCTGGTATATAAAATATATACTTGTAATTAAAACACCGTATATTATTACGAGTATTTTATTTTTAACGTTCGGAAAAAAAAAACAACCAAATTGACTTATTCTATTATACCTATACACACGTACTGTATTTTTATTTTAGTATTATTCTTATTATTCGCCCAAAAATTTGAATATTCGTTTTGGTCTGTTATTATTTCAATGGCATTAAAAATGTATTATTCTTTAAGATTCCGACGAGTGTAATGGCAAAGAATCGATTAGTTATCCTAAGGTGAGTGTTTTTTTTTATATAAATATATTTCGATTTTTTTACGCCGTACTTAAAAAATGCGGAATTTTCGCCCGGTGGTACTTTAATTAAAACGTTTTTCTAGATATCCGGCAGTTTTCCTAAATAAATTAAATAACTAACATCGGTATTGTTTTTTTTCCTTTTTTTTTTTTTTTTGTTGTTTTCTGTGTTACATTCTGTATATTGCACTCTGTCGAAAATGCGTTATAAAAGTCTGCTAAATCGCGGGTAACGGTTAGTAATTTAATTTATGAGAGATTTTTCTTTACGTATATATTGATTTCTTCTTTTTTTTTTTTTTTTTGAGAAATACGTCTCGTTATATTATTAAAGCGGAAGGATTTTCGTGCGCGCACTTAAGGGAGAAGGGAAACACTCTAGGAAAAGAATAACGCGAAAAATCGTCGGCATACGTATATACACGTCGTATAGTTTATGCCGGGAAAGTTGGCGCGCAAATAAAATATTATTCCGGATCATGTGTGGCGGCGGCAGTGGATGGGGGGGGGCGGGGGCGAGGAAGCGAAAAGTTTTATCGTCGTGCCGCCGCCGCCGCCATCGTCGTCGACACAAAACAAATAGCTCCAGACAGTTCGGAGACATAGTTGTTCGTAAGGGTATAAATATACATAAACGATTTTTATTATTATTTTTTTTTTTTTTTTTTTTTCCCATCAATTTCATCATCGTCGTTTTTTTACTGTCGCGTCGACATCGCGCGGTGTGCCCCGCGAAAACAGACATCGCAGACACAACACACTTTTGGTATTTTCGATTCTATATGTACTATATAACCGATGAAACGATATGTGTGTATATATATATAGGGACCGATTTCGACGTTAACGACTGTTGTATACTCGAATGTACACTTTGGTGGAGTTTTTTTTTTTTTTTTTAGTAGTAGTTATAGTCGTTTATTTACGTGATATCAGTCATCGCGTTCGTCTCGTTAGCTAACCTTTAAAAAATAAAACAAAAAACGTGGTGCCGCTGTAACACAGACGGACACGGACGTTATATTATTTCTTTTGTCGTCGACAAAAAAAAAAAATAAAAACACGGATTGCTGCTATATAATGTATAAAGGGGGCGTTTTACGTTGGCCATAAACCCGTCCTTGTCCTCCCCCCCCCATTGTCGGTATAAGTTGCCCTTTGGCCCGGACGCTTTTATCGTCTTTTCCGGTCCACCGGCAGTCCGTCGTCGTCGTCGTCGACGATTTTTTATTATCCGTTCCCGTACCTCCCCACCCAATCCCTTGCCACGGTGGCGTAATATTTCAGACGATATCGGAATGATTTTTAATGGCGACGTGTAATTTGTCATTTTTGACTATACGCGCGAAACGTCTCGCCGCGGTGAGACGAGACGATATCGTGTAAACGGTATAAAACGGCATCGTCGTCGTGATGAGATGTCACTCGGTGATAGGTAGTGTGTATTACACCGGCAGTGTACCGTCGTAGGTTTTTTATTTTTTTGGTTTTGTTTTTTTGTTTGCCCGCGATTGACGATTATATTCGATAATTTACGACGGACAAAAACAAAAAAAATAATAAAACCAAAGATATACGTATATTTGTTGTTTTGCTCCTTTTTTTTATTATTATTGTTTTATATAACTAAAATGCCACCGTGTTTTTTTCCCGTTTCATCCGGATCAACGGGATAAAAGACCGGAAAGTATATACCAGCTCTATAAACATTATGATTCTTATATAAATATAAGAGTTACGAGGTCACCCTGCGGGATATTTTCCCTATTACCGTTAAAAATGATCGTAGAGATCTGATATTTTCACAAAACGTTAATATTATTAGCCATCTTTTGCCGCGGGCAAATTTCCAAAACGTTCTGGCGCTTTTCAAACTATTTATTAGCATTTGGAAAATTTCGAGTATTTTCAGTTTTCATTTGGTTTTATGTGAATAAAATTGTTTTGTTCGAACATTTTACACAAGGTAGTCAAAAAAACAATAATAAAAAATCGAGCGTAATGTAGTAGGTTTTTTTTTTTGTTACTTTCAAACCACTACATTCTGAGGGCGCCGGAAAATCTATGTCCATTTTTAAAAAAAAAACTTTTTCAACTATACAATGATTGTCATAATACAGTTTATCTCTTTTTTTTTATTAGAATGTTTTTTTTATGGGGATTCATGACGAAAATAAAACTGATCGACTACGGCCCATCCCCGTATATGTTTTAAATCATTTTTTTTTTTTTTTTGTCACTTTCAAAAGTCAAGCCCGAGAGTGCCGGGAAACCTATGCCCGGTTTTTTTTTTGTAATTATTATTTTTCGTTGCTTTTAAAACGCAACAATTTAATTTTAAAAGGACTAAATAATGGGTAAAATAACCATTTTTGAAGTCGGCAAATTGTTTATCACAACATTCCATCGATTTTTGTTGGTGCCTGGCACTATAGCTTATATAGGATAAAAGTATTACATTCTATATTATATAAGGGCATAGGAAATTGTTTTAACCTTTCAGAGTTTTTTTGATTATTTTTTATCGTATTATGTTATATTGTATTAGTACAGTTTTACCATTTCGAGCGTAGTAGGTAGTTATTCGATTCCGTACGTTTGTTTGTCTTATTTTGGCAGTACGATTCTGTACGAAAACCTGGTAGCATAATATATAAAGCATTCTAGAATATTTTTTATTTTCGTTTTTTTTTTTCTCTCTGTTTTATCTAAACCCATCGTGATTTTACATTGGCTGTTAGGTTTTAGGTTTATGCATTAAAGATTCCTTGGAGCGTTAATCGGATTCGGCCCGACAGACAAGCTAAGTTTTTCCATTTTCCCTCTGGTTTATCCGAGGTTTTTCGTCGACTAGGCGTCGGGCAGGCAGGCGTACTCTAACCGTTTTGAGATATTTACACCAGATAACAGTAAAACTAATCGATACATTTTTTTATATATATATATGTTTAGCTCGACGTCGATCCGAGAGTCGCACTATTATTATTATTATTATTATTATAACTGATTTTTTTTTGTCGTATCGAGCTGCCGGCCGTAGTCTACAAAACCGACACAGAGTCGAATATCATTAAGATATTATACGTATATATTATTATAATGAGCGCTAAAATTGCGCTACTGATATTTTCAAGTAGGTACCCACTGGCTCGAGGGCACAGAAACAAACAAACGCACACGCGGGCTACTTGTGAGGGCAATTCAATGAATATTCCTAACCAACGGTTAGGTGTATAATCGTGTGCGCGCCCCGGTTGTCACGTTAGAACACCTCCGGGGAATGCAAACGTTCATTAATAGCGTGCGTACGTACTGCGCGGAGAGAAATTATAGGTTTCTTTTTACTTTTTTTTTTTTTTTTTTTTTGTTTCTCCGCGGGCAAATGAATACAGGAGGAGGGGAGGGGTAATGATAGGCTGTCGAAATAAAAAAAAAATTTAAAAAAAAGCGTTACGTTTCGTATATTATTATAATATATAGTTTATTGCGTATATATTATATATTCCTTATACTTACCGGCCGTGATATAATAATAATAATAATAATATCCTGGACGAATTAAGAATATTATAATAATTCTCCCTTTTGACTTTGGTGCATTTTTTAGTTAATAATTCGAAATACCACCGCCAAACTCTATATGTATAATATTATGTTATCATTATTATTGCCGGTGTGGCGTATTTACAACTGTTTTACTTTTTTTTTGGTGGGGAATGAAAAGCGTATAATAAGAGATATAAATCGTTATGCTTTACATTTAATTAATTTGATTTTTATTTGAACATATCGTTATCATACAAACTATGAACGTCTTATCAGTTATCAACAGTCAACAATCAACGCATATTTAACTTATTGAATTCTTGATAAATTCAATTTGTCTTTTATAACGATTTAAAGTAACAAAAACAAAAAGTCCTCGGAGACTGTGGATACTTCAATCCCCACCCCCGCCCCACCTGTAAATACGCCACTGATTATTCCGTTCAATCGTAATATTATCATTAGAAGCAATGGGCGATTTACAGTAGTGCATAGTGTAACTAGTTACAAGTTACAGGTTACAGGTTACATTCAAAGTATCACTAATTATTATATATTTATAAAAAAATAAAATAAATAGTTGTTAATCGATAAAATACATTAAATTTACACAAAAGTTATATGTTCATTTAAATTATTTATTTATTTTAACTTGGTAAGTCGTTCTCACCCGTTCTTATCAATTTTCATTCAAGTAATGAGTTTGTTTAGAGATAATAGAATTAAAAAAAATTATTTAAATAAGCTAATTAAAATAATAATTTGTAATTGGCAAAATGTCGACTCAAGACAATTTTTGGTAACTTAGGTTTCGTGTATCTTTTATTAAAAGTTAAAAACCAAATTTTAACGAGTTAAATATTAATTGACAATTCAATTGTAACTGATTAATCACTACATGTTACAAAAGTAACCGAATCAAGTAACTGATAGGTTACCTACCCACTCCTGACCGTTATATTTGAATTTAAAATATTATTATATTAACTTTTACTTTTAAACCCCGTGATTTTATTACGTCTAAAATATTGCCTATACTTTTTTTTTTTTTTTTAGTCAAATATATTATATGTAGCCGATTCTGTGAGTAAATATAAATAAGCTCGGCAGTCATACATCAATAGACGAAATTTGATCGATTAGTCCATGGAATATTTGTTTATTCTATGCATTATGTGACTTTATGAAAAATATTTTTTAATTCAACTAAATGGCATTGAACGCATCGTGCGTTCAATTCGCCTTTTAGCATTTTTGACTGCCGACTTTATATTTCTTATTGTATTCTATTATAACTGCAGTTTGTATAATATTTACTATATTGTAATTATATTATTCTATTATGTATACGGTCCGGATACGGATTAGGATTTTGACGTTTCTGTTATTTATTATTTATTATGTATTCTGAATGATAAAAACAAATGACACACTTTTATTCTGCCTGTAGTAAGGTTTAATTATCGCAGGTGGTATGCATGTAATATATATTACATTGATATATATATATATAATGATTTTTTTTTTTTTTCCATTATCGCGCCCTTGTTTGAAGATAGCTATAGAAAAGGTGAAAACAATGGATATTTCCTTTTGCCTGGTGTATATATATATATATACGTTTACATCAGGCGCCATCATCATTTAGCGACAACGGGAGCGATTTGTTAAGGTTCTATGTGCGCAATGAACGATGGGAGTCCGTATACGCGACGAAGAGGAGGGGAGAGGGTTACAATGAGCCGTGTGTTCGTTCGTTCATTACTCTGTGAGAGAGAAAGATTGAGAGTGTGTTAAAGACAGAGAGAGAGAGAGAGAGAGAGAGAGAGAGACAGAGAGATTGAAAAGAGGAGACTGTGTAATTAATTCCAGCCCCAACAATGGATTATAAATCTGCTGTGCAGCACAGCAACCGGAGAAAATAATATATCCTGTAAAAATGCCACATCGATCTGTATCAGTCGTATATAGAATTATTTTTTTATTTTCCCTCCTCTATAGATATTTAACCTTTTTTTCTCTTTCTTTTTACTATATAAAATCGTTAAAAGTGTCGTCCGTGTATAAAATATTACAATACGGGCGACCCGCCTGCAAAACGTATACGTATATATTTTTCTAATTCCAGTTCTTACCACCTATTGGCTATTTTTTTTTTTACCTATAATTAACATCATTAAAACCGATTCCTACTTATTTATTTATTTTTCCTATTCAAAACGAAAAAGAAACGCAAATAATGTCTTAAATCGTATTTTTAAAAAGCAATACACGACGTGGTAGCGAATGTACAGTATAAGAAAATTCGAACTGTTGTAAATTTAGTTTTAGAATTTTTACCGATTTTACTACGACCAACGCCCCGAAGTAAAAAATCCGTTTTTGTAAAAACTTTGAAAAACCTTTATATATATTAAGAGACCTCGCGATTTACTATATTGCGATTTCTGCGAGTTTACCCCGTGCGAATAATATAATATATATATATATATATATATTAAATGGGGAGGAGGAAATAGCATTTATCACCCGGTTTGCAGTCGGAAAAGTTTTAATTGCGATCATTTTTTTCTACAGGCTGCAACAGACGGCGGCGGGACAACGTTTTTAAAGTCTTGAAAAATTACCGCACACGCGTAATTACCGATCCCCAAACAGATATTGCAAAAACTTTTAGCTCGAAACTAACAGGCTTCTGGCTTCTGGGGGTGGAAAAGAAAAAAAAAGTTTTCGTAAAATCTACACGGGCAATATTCGCGTTCTACGTGCTGTTTGTTGCGCGCAATGAATATAAATTATGGAATTTAATGATAATACAAATATTATATATACTCGTATGTTGAGGATATTAAAATATTGATTTTACACATACAGGTGCGCGGAAAACTTCATTGCGAGTATTCACGGTGTATTATTGTTATCGTCAAGTTTTATCATTTTTTTATGTATAATATAATAATATTATTATCGTTATGTAATTCGTAATATAACGACTCGGACGATAACTGTATTAGCATTATATATGTGTGTATCCGAACGTCCAATTACCTACACGAGACGTCTCTGTAATAACTGCAATGTTGATTAATAAAAAAAATCCTGTACCGTGGGGTAGCGATAAATCGTGATAAAACTATCGTTGGTTCACAACTCTGGCCGCATAATAATATTTTTTACTCGCATTGTTTCTCGAACACGCGTATTACCGTTATATTTAATGTTTCGAGTGTTTTTTTTTTTTTTTTTAATTTTTTATTATAATAAATATACAGTTTCGACGAGGTGCAAAATGTCGTATTTTGTGGGCGCCAGGATTGCCGAACGAAAAACCTTTTTTTTTAATATTTACACCACGAAATGCATATTTAAATATAATATTTTAAGCTGCGTGTATACAACCGTCTATATACACACGGTGTCCCGTTTAACCTTTTTTTTTTTTTTTTTGTCCACTCCCGTCAACTCGTATTAATTTAACTTACTTAAAACGTATACGAATTAAAAATTGTTTTAAATAAAAAAACATGTTCTTTTTTAGGATTTCCACGCTACTGCATATATCAATTGCGTTTAGATTCATATATATATATATATATATATAACTTAACTATAAGTACAAATATTTAAAAAAAATATATTCAATTAAAAGTTATATCCATAAAAAAAAATCTAAAGAACCGGTGATTAAATTTAAGAGTTAACGGTTAAATGTTGTTTTTTTTTTTTATCAATAATTTATAGTGGCGTAATTTTAGAGATTTTAGAGATTTTCTAGATAAAAATTTTAACTACGAAAGTATAAATCGATCTTTTTTTACTCGCCTAAATTTATACAGTGGTTCATTTAGAGGGACCAGGGCAATATTTTACTCCCCCCACCCCGAGTACTTTGAATGGTTTCCCCGGGAACCCCGTGGTCCCTAAGCAAGTTATATATCTCAAATCTTGACGACTCCAAATTTCGTGCTGTTACAAGAAACTGATAAATAAATTCATTGGCGAATGGCTCGGATTTAAAATAAAAATACGCTCGTATGATTTTTTCAGGTTTCTAATAAAAACCCCAAAATTACCGATATTCCCCTTCCCCTTTATGGGGTAGTTTTCGCTACGAATAATTGCCGAGGACAAAATAAGTCTATAAGAAATTTACTACAGTTTTCCATTTTTTTATCGATTAAATTTAACGAGTGGACCGACCAGAATACATATTTTACCGGTGGAGCTTATCAGTTTTTTTCATGCTATTTTCAGTTTGTGTTTACCCATACAATGCCGCACCGCCCTACGCATTATATACCCGTAGGGCTGTATATAAAACCGATTACAAACATTTACTCTATATTTATTATCTGAGGAAAAGTTTTTTTTTTTTTTTTTGTCAACTGTTATCGATTAGTACTACACGGTTTTTCATAAAAAAAAAAAAAAAACAAGACAATATTTGAACATTTTCCCGCCTTTAAAATTCGACGCCCGGTTCCCCGTTCTCCGAACAAAAAGGATCGTATGTAAAAAATGTCCAAACAAACTGAATATCTCACGGTATTACAGGGTTTATTTATTAAGGTGTCTATTATATACCGGCTTTTGCAGTCCGTCACGCGGTGGCGGCAGAAAGGGGCAATCCATCACGGGCGATATAGGAGATAATGCGCCGCCCTAAATGTTTATTGGATATCTTAATACGTCTAAGTATACATTTTATACGTCTTTTTCCCCCCCTGTGTTTTAACGCATTGCGCCTCCACTTTTTCCGCCCGTCAAAAACGACAATCCATTTACGAACCTATATCCTAACGGTGGTTGGGATAGGTTAGGACCTAGCCTATATTTTACTGCGATTTACTGGACAACGAGTACGGTTTATCGTTTCGGAGCAAACGAGTAAACGTCGTAGGTTTTCGATATAATATACGATTTATACGCGAGTAGGTGTTAAATAAATTTGTTGGTATTTCTTTTTTTTCTTTCGAGTCGTAATCGTTTGGCTATTAGAATTCGTCCGATTGTCGGTAATATATCGCATTTGCAATAACCGCGCGTTTTTCGTAACTAAAATTGTTTACACTTTCTACCGATTAACATAAAATAAATAATCCCGTTTTGTTTTCTACGGAATAGAACAACATATCATGTCAGTCTGTTATAATAAATAATATATGAAATCTTTATGATTTTTAATTTTCAATCGTCACGTGATTGTTTTAAACGAACTATATGCTAATCGAAATCTATTGTTACATTATATTTTATCCCGACGTCCATTTATTAAAATATTTATAAGCAATCAAAATGTTATCAGTGGTAATAATAGTTGTATATCGATTTGTGTATAACGATTATATAGTGCCTTATTTTGGGTATTTACCCGATAATTACCCGCCCAAAATGTTGATAAATTATTTTGCTATCTGAACAAACTGTTTATTCCGACATAATAATATTAGAGTATTTAACAAATAGATAAGAAATAATATGAAATTCATATCGCTGTAACTTATTTTATACATTTTTGTTTAACTTTACTAGTTATTACCTTACAGTAATCGTGGAAAAATTATCACCGGGGTGAAGACGATAAAAATGTGCTCTGGATTTTCTAATAAAATTTATTGCTGAGTATTGCGTTAAAAATAAATTTACCCAATTTATCCCGAACAAATATTTACCGTGTAAATGGCTAAATGTTAGATTTTAATGCATTTGTATATTTTTTCCCCGTTAAATAAAAAAAATTGCATTACTAGAATAGACATATTTTTGTAACCTTTACAAGTTTCATAAGTAAAATTTTTATGTTGCATGTTGGTATATTTCTGCTATATTAGAGCGCATATGCAATGTATTTTTTTTCGTAATATTCTTTAACACAGAACTGTTTTATCTTATTACAGATATTTAGAACCAAATATATTTTACGTTAATTAAAAACTAGAAATTCAATTTGAATGGATTATATAATTCGTTCGGCTTAAATCAACAACGAAAAGCAAAAAGGAGCATATTTATTTTTTACTTTGTGCAATTATTTCATTTTTAATACCGACCTCCAATATCTATGATTAGTTGATATTTTAATATTTTGTTGTAGGCATACAATATATCCGTTTGATAAAGCATATATCATATATTGAAGTTTTTTAGTGCATAAAAGTCCGCCCTTTACCACCCGTCACTGTCTGCGTATAATATACCGACACGGCGTTTAACGTATGCAATTTAGCTGCATACACCGTGGGGTTATTATTTTTACTCGTTTGTCGTTTGAATTGTATTTAAATTATCGTGTATATAATATAGGTACATTGCGTGACTAAAAATCTAAAATTCGTTAATTGTACACGCTTTTAGGGGGTCCGGAAAATATTATTTCAACTTCAGCTCTATGCAGTTTTGACGTATAATGCCGTTTCGTGTTTTATCGAAAAGTATTTCGAATATATATATAATTTTAACGTCGTCGGCGGGTATCGTTTACACGCGCGTGTCCGATTTCTCCGTCGAAAAAAAAAACAAAACAGACGTATTTCGCGTGTGCGATTTCATCGGCCGTTTTTCAGACAACTACGCGCATTTCACATAGTACATCTGAAATATATATTATTACGCGCTCGTAGTATATGAAAACGGGGGAAAACGCGTAAAATCGGGTTATAGTAATTAGATCGGCTACGATTTAAACGTTTTTGACTTATACGGCAATATTTTTATATTAAATCCGCGGCCCGTAAAAACAGCTCTTCGAGCCGTTAATTATCACCGGGACTTGATGTATACAGAATATAGTTCGCGGGGTCTGTTAATAAATTTTCTCTCTGGCATCCGTTCAAACGCGGGGCTGTTTTCGTGTTTAGCCCCCTACCCCTCGATAGTTATTCTTCGCGAGTATTTAAAACACACAAAACACCAAAAACCGTATACGACGAGTGCGCAAAGCCCGATTTCAAGGCGAGTCTGAGACATTAAATGCCCCCATATATTATTGTTCCTTAATTTACAATTTCAAAATATATTTTCAGTCCCGCCCGTTTAATCAGTGTGTGTACAGCAAGAAAAATGAGTAACAATAGGTATTTTTTGGCCCATCAGATAGGATTATTATTCCCAATAGTTCGCCCCCCACCACCCCCTTGGATTCCTTCTTTTTTCTAGAACAACACTTTTTAGAGTTAGTAAAAAAATTCGACTAATACCAACAACAAATTCCCGAGCTCCGCTTAGAATGACTTGTCCGATTGCAGTACATAAACTAAATCGCCCTACCCATCATAGAGGCAGAGAGAGAGATAGATGTTTGGAACGTTATATCGCGTAAAATCACCTATAGATACCACAAGCCGGCAGTGTTATTTCAATTGCCTTGAACGTTTATAATTATCAGTGGCCCGAACATAATTTCAATGGTGACCGACTCGCGTTGTGCGCACTCGCACAACCAAAACGCTTTTGGTTAATCGATATTCGAAAATCGTGGTGTTCGTATCGTTACATTTATATTATATTTTTACGGCAGCCGTCAATAATCGTCCGTATGAAAAACACGGCTTTTTTTTTATATATATATATATATAATAATGCGCCGCGTGCACGTGTTTTCGTTTTTTTTTCTACTCGCGTATTATTATCGTTTATTATAATTTTTTTTTTCTTTTTTTTTTTTTCAACCGGAGCTTCTTCGGGCGCACGAACTCTCGCATCGCCGTCGTCGTCGTTGTCGTACACAACAACAATGCATTTATTTCAACGCTCGTGACTGGAAACAAATTCGTGATAAGGGGTAAAAATAATAGCGTTGCGTGATTACCATGTTGTTGTCGTCGTCGTCGGGTTGTGTGAACAAAATATAGGTTCGTGATAAACGTGCAACGGGGTAGTACGATGTGGTTTTTTTTTTTTTTTTTTTGCACTTTTGCAAAACTCATCAAACTGTGTTGGCAAACGCGCACACGTGTACACGATTTCTAACCATTTTTTTTTTTTTTTTTTTCTTCCATAAAGGGAAAACTAAAAAAAAAAATAAACACTCGTATAGAGTATAATAATATAAATATTTGTGTCTGCGCGATCTCGGAAGATTCGATAACGATGATGATGGAATACCGGTCGTCCGTCAATCGCGCGTTGTTAATCCGTCCATTAATCGGATTTATTCAATCGGTGGCCGGTTTCCGGTGTGTCGGGGTTTTAGAAAAAAAAAATATATATATATAAAAACATCTGCTCCTAATCCCCGGCTCGATAATAATAAATCCGTTTATAGTCACGGAAAGACATTTTTCAAATTCGATATTAAACGTCGTACGTATAAATACGGCAAAATCCAATCAGCAGCAGTACCGTTATTTGCGTAATATTTTCGTATAAAACGAAAATCGCAATTTTTTAGGAGGCTTAAGGAACCTGCGCCGAAGCCTACGAACACTCACCGAAATACTTGTATCGTTTAAGTAATTCGACAAGGTCCTATATGCTGAAATGACGATAAAAGTTTCTAAATATTATGATTATTCTCTAAATTGCTGTTATGCACGGTACAACACCGTATAAATGATTTTACGGGATTTCTAAAAAATAATATTATATTGACAGAATATAGTGGTAGTTAAGTAGTTTTTTTTTTTTTTGTCTTTCTCGAAACATCTTAAAATTGTCTATCAGTCTGGTCAATTGTTGTTCGGGCTTCACAACGGCAATAATTAAGGGCCGGCCTGATCGCCGGTTATCGGATAGCATTACTGTAGTATGACCGCGGGATACACTAAAACATAATCTCGATATTCGTTTAATTCTGCTTAACTTAAAGTGCTAATAAAATACTTTCGGTCCAAACTATTCGGGCTGTATAGGAATACTAAAGTAAAGCGTCGTACGACGTCTACGCTCGTGCGTATTTATTGTTTCGTTTCGCCGGTTTATATATATATATTTATCGAATATTACTATAATACATTTGTATTGTCGTCGTCTAACTACAGTATCCCGTAGTAAATAAATATATATATATCAAATATAATACAGTTTTCAAATAAAACCTAATAGTGGGGGAGGGTGGGGGCGCCGTCTTGGAAAAGAAAGTATAGCAAAGTTGTTATTTTTGTTTTCCTTGATAATATTATATACTCCTCCCCTTACCACCCCCCCGTATGCAGCGTAATAATTGCGAGGTATTTTTCATAAAGTACCTATATTATTATTATTATACGTATAACGCGGGCCAAGTTTCAGATATTATATAAAGCGGGGCGGTTATTGGCCCGAGACCAATAACGGACGGACGGCGGCGATCATAAAAGAGAATGGACCGGCAGCCGTGCAGCCCGAGCGGAGGGGGGGGGGGTGGCCGCTGCGGCAAATGATAATGTTAAAAACAAAATGGACCGGAAAATTAGAGTTCCGAATAATAGTACCCGGTGTCGGTCTTTTATATATACGTATATACTTACATTAAACGTGTGCCTAAAGGCGAAAAACTTTTCACGAATTTTCAGTAAGCTTTTTCCCGACAGCGCCGCGCATCATAGTGTATATTCGAACTTAAAACTCTTTTTTTTCCCCGATTTAATATAAGAGATAACTATTATCATCGACCTACTGTTTATTATATTTTATACTTCGACCGTCCCGGCGCCGAAGAAACCTGCAAATTAACGTTTTATAATTGCTCATCATTTATTCAAAAACGGCCCGGTTCGCGCTTATATTATTACTTTAACGTTCAAAGTTTTATTTTAGTTCGGTATATGAGTTTTATATGCGTTCGGTGTGTGTAGGTTATGTGTTGTTTTAATTTTAACGAGATTACTCGGGGGTGGGGTGGGGGGGTAGTTACACGAGTTGTTAACGAATTAAGTATTTAATTTCAAACTAAAATATTGTTATAATAATTATTCTCGTCGGTAGAATAATATTTTATTATAAAATTGTTTTTCGAAATATTACATTTGAGGAGAAAACGGCGAATTATACAGACGGAGTAACATTCAATAAATTGAGTCTTTTTTTTTTTTAATTAAATCGGACATTTTATATATTTTGTTAGATTCTGAGCAAAACTCAGAACTTATGGTGTGTTTTTTTTTCCTCCGGGAAATACTTTTTTAATTAGTAAAAATGCTTCGATTTTTTTTTTTTTTTTGTAATGTCATACATTTTAAAAGATGTAAAATTGACGCCTTATAGTACTTTATTTGAACATTTTTTACGAAAATCCCTATTAATAGGTTATTGGTTTAAAAAAAAAAAAAAAACACTCTTTTTGGTTAGTAAAATGATCCACTCGGCGGAAACCAAAATTTGTTAGACATTTTCAACAGTTCATCCCCTAAAACTTTTTTTTTACTATCGGAAAACACTTTATCGATTAAAAAAAGTACTCCGATCTTTTCATGGGGCACCTAAAAAGATACGGATTTTTTTGCCTGCTGATCATGCATTTGAAACATTTTTTATTTAGATTCCTAATGGTTTTTCTAAAAAATTAACAACAAATGACATTACACTATTGATTTTATTTTTGTTGATTTATGGTTACCTCGACTACAAGGGGAAAAATACCGACTTATACTATTATGTTTATTTCATATATTAAAACGTATAAAAAAAAATTGAATTATATATTCACATATACAAACGTATATTTATAAATATACATAAATAAATTGTAAAAGTCTGTTTTTACTGACCTTATATATAAAGGAAAAAAAAAACAGAAATTATTTCAGTTATAAATTATATTAAACGCGGCTTCTGTCTTATATATAAAATATGAAATATTATGAATATGCATGTCTCGTATATATTAATATTAAAACTATATTTTTTTTTATGTAAAAAAAAAAATACTCCGTTTATCATGTTTATAATAATATGTAGCAATTTTTTTTTCTCATTTGAATTCGCTTTTGATCTATATTATAATATTTCATGTATATATATGTAGAAAATTGTTCTTCACAATCGTAAACGTAAAAATGCAGGGTTACCTCGAGGAAACGACTCAATCATTTGAATATATTTTCGAGTCGAATGACTTTTTTTCTTCTTTTTTGTTATTAAATATTCAAATATTTTTAACAAATCTTTTGCGTATAAAATATATATTTGTATACAAATATTTGTATATATAATCGCATTTTTTTTTTTTTTTTTTTAAGTGCCTAAAAGGAGAAAATATTACAAAATGTTCATATTATTATTAATTCTCAACATAATCGTATATTTAAACGTTGTAATTTTGTTATAACCCTCATAATGCGTAACAATTATCAAAACAATTTTAATTTTTGTTAAATTCTGTATAAACAACGTTGTCGTATAAATGCGGTGCATTCATTTTTTATTTATTCTTTTTCTGAAATTAAGAGAATATATCGCAAAGACGAAATCGGAGTGAAGACCTGGAAATGAACTAGTTTCATTTTACATTTCTGAAGCATTTGTACACTTTTTTTCGAATATTAATAAATTATTGTATTAATATTTTAACGAATATTATTTTTTTTTTACATTGAGTGTTTATACATTCGAGTGTATCGAAAAAACTATTAATTTTACTAAGATGTTTTTTTTCCTCAGAAAACACTTTATCGGTCAGTAAAGTAAAATAAAAAAACCAACAACAAAAATAGACGTCGGTTTTATTTCTGTTTTTTACAGGGTTAGCTCGGTTAAAAAAATACTTCGCAGTTCACACTATAGGTACTGTTTATTGTAGATGATTAGTTGGGAAGGTATATAGGATATTTAGCGTGTTTGGTCAGAATCGTTTTTTTGATTGCAATGATTTATCGTTGATTACAGTATATAAATTATAAATTACCCTATATATTATACCTTCCAAACCTCCCGCCTTCAACGGCGGCCTACCCAGCGAAATATGTCTGGGTTTTTTTTTTTTTTTTTAATTATGATGGTACGGGTAAACGTTTTAATGAACCCTTATATAAATATATTTTTTTTAATTGTCCCGGAAGTGATGCAGAGTTCGTATACAAACTCCTGAAAACCGTTTAAAAATGTATACGGCCGAACTAAGGACGGGGATGGGGTTGTGCGACCCTCCTGAGTCCTGCAAAATAATAGTATTGCGCTTATTTATATATATATATATATAATTTATTTCAAAATCCATTGTCGAGGAATATATTTATATATGGAAACCATTTAAACTCGAGTACGGTGTTCAAACTTCAAAATACATACGCGCGCCGTACACAATATTATTATAATTTACAAAAAAAAAAAAAAAAATAAGAATTTAATTTTCGAGGATGTCTTTACGAGAGTATTATTATTATTATTATAATAATAAAATAAACTATATACATTATATATATATATATATATATATATATACCAGTCGATAGTGTTTTTTTATTACGGTTGGTGTTTTTTTTTTTTCTCTTGTCTCCGCGTTTTGGTACACTGGGACACGTTTACTCTGCGCGCACACTGCACTCGGTTAGTTTATTTAAATCGTCGTCACGGGAACCGGTTGTCGGGCAGAGAAAAAAAGATAGAGAGAAACGAGAAATTTACGTTAGATTGTTATTATTATTATTTTTTTTTTTTTTTTTACTACCTACTATAAGAGTAAAAAAAAAAAAAATCCCCGAAAAGTACGCGTACGACGAGTATAAATAAATACAACCACAACTGCAACCCTGGTTTAAAAAAAAAAATAAATAAAAAAATAATAATAATATATTATATACGATATCGTTTCACACGATCGTATTCGGTATGTGCTGCTGCCAGAGAGACGACTCGAGGCTGTCCCCGTATAATATAATAATAATTAAAAGTCGATTATTATACCCGGTCGGCGGCGGGTTCATTACGAATTCCGTACCGCAACAATCGGCCGCGCGCCGTATAATATACGACGACGACGACGACCCTCGCGTTTCCCCGTTTTGTTAGATCGGCAGGAAGGTTTTTATAGTGGACGGTTAACGAACGTCGAACTGTAAGGCGAGAAAAACAGAAAAATTCGACCCTGTCGTTCGATATATCATTGGAGTGTATAAAATATACAAACTAATACGTTTTAACGTTTCCGGAGGCCCGTTTTATCAACCGACCTGTTAAAATATAGTCTTACGAGATGAAAACCAACTGTAAAGTAAAAATATTATGATATTTTATTGTATTTGTTCCAAGACTGTGTAGACCATCGTGGGATGTAGGAAGATGTGATGACGGGATGTGGTGGTAAGTGAGATCGATTTAAGAATCAAACAGTCGGCTCCCGTCCGGGTGACGATATTGAACATAATCGCCTGTTGTAGACTTTTAACTGACCAAATATCTCGGATTAAATGGTCTGTGATTAAAGATTATATTGAATTTCTAACAGAGCCATAATAAAATTTCATATCTAGTGGAATTGTACCGGTTAACATTAACAGGAACTTAATTTCTCTTTAATGGTGATTAATAAAATGGGCTTGAGCGTATATATGGTAGTGATGTGACATGAATCCGGATTACGGATTCTTGAACTTTGGTATATCCGAGTACACTTTATTTCGAGTTGTAAAAACGTTTTTTCCCGTAGTAGCTTAATAGATGCGAATTTTTCGTTTGGCGATACTTTTTCTTATGCGTTTCTTAGGCGGTACGTTTGGTGAACAATTTTCCTAGATTTCAGACAGTTTTTCAAAAAAAAATTCAAAAAAATCTGATACTTGAATTTTATTGTTGTTGATTTCTGGGCTACCTTGGGTTTTTGATTGCAACGGTTTATCGTTCCTTTCAGTGTTCTTTATCCCACATATACCTTCCCAACATCCCGAATTTGACAGTAGCCTACCCACAGTGCGAAGTATGCCCGGCTTTTTAAGACATAACGACAGGATAAAACAGAGGATTTACTATTCTACATAAAATCCGTGCTTTTTTGCCGGTTTCTGAATAATTCAAACAGTTTTAAATAATTTTTTTTTTCGAGTTTTAAACCTATTGAACCTTTTTTTTGAATTTTAAACCTATTGAACCTTTTTTTTTTATTATTATTATTCAGAAAGTTCAAGTTCGTTAATTTTAAGAAAAGTTTTGTTATTTTTTTTTTTTTTTTTCGGGACCGGAGAGAAAATGTCCGGGAGTTTAGGCACCGTGTGTTGTATTCAATGAAAAAAAAAAAAAAAAAAAAAAAAAAAAAAACAATACTTTGTCGCGTGCAAAAGCAGCAGAGCAGCGCACCCCTTTCGCGTGCGCGGTACGTAATTTTTTTTATTATTTTTTTTTTTTTTTACTTTTTGTCCGCGCTGCCCCCGTTCCGAATTCGTATAATAATATTCGAATCCGACAGCTCTCTATATTTCGAACCAGCTGGCGACGGTTCTCCTTTTGTGTATGTCGGTCAAAATGAATGTACGTATATATAATAGTGATGGCGGCGGTTGCTAATATATTTAGTAATGACAGAACGGGGGAAATAAAAATAGAAAAAAAATAAAGGGTCGAATCGTTATAATAATAATAATAATAATAATAAATGAACACGTAGAAGGCGGATATCCGACGCACGTTTTCTTTTTATAAAACGCGCGAGCCCGTGCGCGAACGGGACCGGGTTTAAAACGGCGGTGTGCGATAACCGCGGCCCGGTCCCTTGGCGTGTTATACAGGGCGGTTGTTTTATCGTCGCGATCCGGTGATTGTCTACGGGGATTTTGCGTAAAATCCTAAATTTGGTTATTTCTTTTTCAAATAGCAAACCGTACTGTAAATCGTAGGGTTATCGTTTTTCAATAAATCTACGACATAGTGTTATGCGCGTATAGATATTCTATTTTCAGAGCCGTGTGGAAAAGAGGGGTGTTTATTTATAGTGATTACGACGGAATAAGGACGCATATTTTGAGAAATATATGAACGGGGTGCCCAGGTAAAAAGGAATATGTTCTAAAACGATATTTTCAGAAAACTAAAAAAAAAAGATTTAACCAATATTTTTGATAATTTCTCTTCAAACGTGGGTTTTGCTTGAATTTTACAATATTTGATTAACTTCTGACTTTTATAATCTACAAAAAAAAAAATGTAAAACTGTCATATTCCCTTTTGTCCGGGCATCGTCCGTATATCGTAAATGGCATCGTTAAACTAAAATATATATTCTTTATTATGACGACCGAATGAATCAAAATCGGTTTTACCGGAAATCTACGTAGACAGTCGACGATGATATAAAAAAAAAAAAGAAAAACACCCTGTATAATAATATAAACCGTCTTTTTTTCTGTCGGGGTTGGTTTTTTTCTTCAAAACAATGCCAACGCGCGATGTATTATTATAATATTACATTTCAATCGTAAACCCAATAACGATAATAATTAAGGGTTCGAACCGGCGGTTCTCCTTTGTGGCTGTCCCGGACGGCGATGCCCGTGAAAAATTAGAATTGCCCTAACCTAACCCTCTACTCCTCGCCCAACTTTATCGGTCCTTTCGCGGATTTATTATTCTTACTACTCGACTCAAAAACTACAGGAGCTATTTTTACGCGGTTTTTTTGCAAAATATTCCGGGTTGTCCGGAGAAGATTTATAGCTATTCAAATCCATTCCCTAAAAACGTAAAAAAAAATACGTTTTTTTTTTTTTTTTTAGTAACTGAGCAACGATAGGTTCCCTAGTAATGTATTAATGGATAGGATGGGATAAAGTAGGATGTAATATGCCAGAAACCTTCGCGGAGTGTATTCAACAACTTCCCAAAGTTTCAAGGCGATCGGATGAATAGTGTAGGAATGCATAAAGGACAAACATACATACATTCGCTTTTATATATATATAGATATGTCTATAATATGACTATTGTACGTGTATACGAATATTAAGTAATATAATCCCTCATCGTCGTTTTCATAAAATGATATCCAATAGAAATATGTAAATGTGTGTCTGTGACACTCTGGAGCGTCGTTAAACTATTATACTTGATACTTATAGTGTGTGTGTGTATTAGGTGTGTGTATGTACGATTCGGTTTAATATTGTGTCGAGCTACGATAAATTATAGGTAGGTTATATTGCCGTTCGAATTTTATAATATTCGATAAAAAACCATAGGGGCGGATAGCCGACGACTATATGATAAGAGTTCCAAATAAGAGACACTAAGTCAGCAGCCATATTTATGGAGTCGTGTTTCATCTGGTGATATCACCTGAGATAATAAAGATAAACAAATTGTTTTGTTTTGTTTTTTTAATATTTAATATTGATATGTTAATTCAATTTTTGTGTTTGGGTAAAAAATTTAAAAAAAAATAAATATGTTTTATTATCTTCGACAAATTTCATGATAGCCACCAATTTATTGAGTTTATTCTTCGGAACATTTTGACGTTTCGACCTTCTATTTTCGTTAACCTCGTGATTTTTAATATTTTTTTTTTTTTTTAGTTCAGAGAAAAATAGTGTGTTAAACATAATAGTACTTTGATATTACATAATAGTACTTAAATTAACAAAACTTATCAAAAAACAAGATGAGATAATATTTCAAAACACTACTATGGTATTAAGTTATACATTATGTTGCTGTAAACTGAAAAAAAAAATATTAAAAATCATTAGATTAAAGAAAATATAAAGTTGAAATGTCAACATTTTCAAAAGAATAAACTCTAATAATAATTTGCTATCTTCAAATTGTTCGAAAATAATAAGTTATTTTTTTAACATTTTTACCAAAACATGAAAGTAGAATTAGATTATTTTCATTAGGACTACTCTCAGGAGATATCGCAATGAGTAAATCTTTTTGGGACACCCTGTAGACTAATGCCGGATGGCATAAACGATGTTTAATAACAGTTCGGTAACCTATATACGATATCATATCGATAAAACGCTGGATAAATAACTTTATTGTGTCCATAAAATGGTTTTATGGTATACAATTATTACAGTTAATAATAGATAAATCTAATATTGATTTGACGTACGAAACATGTTTAAAGAAACAAAGAGATGCAAACACAATTTGTATGATAAGGACAAAACGGTGAAAACCCGAAACATATATATATTGTGTTATCGGTTCAATAAAGTTCTGGAAGTGTTTTTCGAATATTTATCAAACCGATAAGTGGTTATTTATCGAATCTCGATAAAAGATGAAAGTCGTTTCTGCAACAGCAATAAAGTTGTCTCTTTGTATCTAGTCATGATAATATTTAACGATGTTATAAGTTCAATATATAATTAATAACTGGTCCTTTATGCCACCTGGCGTAAGACGGCAAATTTTATATTGATAAACGTTTAATCAATATTTTTTTATGCCATGAACTATGACAAAAACAAATTCAATTTTCAATTTGTGATTAAATCAAATGTTGTTTTTTTCAAATTATCGCATAATTTTAAAATGACGTTAACGGATATTTCATCGGTTAATCAATAATATTCGCCCGCTCTATATTATTTCGTTTATTATATAACAATAACACACGGTAAAAAAAGCACTCGATTTCTCATAGTAGTTAGTGCGGTTCTTATTTTAAAAAGAAACGTTTACGAAAAACTATAGAACAATCAAATAATAATAATATATTGAATCGATTAACAAGTTTTGTAATGTAATTCGTTGCTTAACGTAAAGGGGAGCGCGCGAATACGGCGAGCAGTCGACGAAGACATAATGTTTAAATAACGGTTTGACTAAAATATTGTAAATAACATCGTTAATTTATTAAACTCGTATTTTGTTCGTTATTATTTGAGTAAGTTTTTTATAATATCGAAAATCAATAAAATAAAAATCGCCGGGTAAGTGATTAAAATGTATGCCTTCTACGCATTTTTAAAAGTCTTCGTCATCTTGTTCCGGCGAATCAAAATTATACATTAAAATAATTTCTTATTAAAGGTTAGTGTTTTTTTTTTTATATTTTGTTATTATTTTTTTTATTTTTATTTTTTTTTTTTTTTTTCAATCAGGATTATTATTTTTCCTTTGCGGGACGAGAAATTAATTAATTTGCAGCCGGTCGGTGGAAAAAAAAGTTCGATTCTGACGAAAGGGTTTTGTGCGTCCCGATCGTCAGGTGAATAATAATAAAAATAATAATAATACAACGGAGGAAGAATGAGATGGTGGGGAGAAAGAATTCACTAGGTACCTACCGTCGTACTACCGTTTTTTATAATTGAAAAAAAAAAAAAAACTCGTAAGGTTTAAATATTGCAAACATTTGACCCGCATCAGATTTGAATGTCTAGAGAAATAAAAAGGGGGAAAAAATAGTTGCCTATTATGCTTTTATATAAAATAGGTACGTATTCGTAAAGAGTTATGTGTAAAGAAAATGCGAGTCGTCTCGCAAAAAGGTCGGTTTATTTAAATTTGAATGAAAGAAAAACCAACCCCCCGTTTCTTTTTTTTATTATTTTTATTACTTCCTACTTTTCTCCTGGACTGCGTAGATCATTTTCAATAATTGAGAAAACCCGAAAACAAAAAAAAAAAAAATCGGGAACGACACTATGTCCTAAAATAGGTATAGCCTTTGTAATATATTTTATTTCCCAGGTTGACTTTTTTTTATAACGCTATAATATTATGTAAACGAGATTATACTGCAGATAACCACGAAACGTGTCTCGAAAATGTTTGAAATTATATTTTACAGATATTTACCTTAACGATATTCGACATGTCGGCTCGCGACGAAAATTAACGGGAGTAAATTTATTAATATTAAACTATATCGCACGGACGGGTAGAATAATGGTAAAATAAAATAATTAATAATAATATTATGATGGCGGAGAAAAAAAAAAACAAACGTTTACGGTTTAATTTTTGCGGACGCGAGACGACCGACCGACCATCTGTCGCGGAAACGCTCCTCGCGTATTACATTATGTGTGTGTTTAATGATAATTATCATTAAACAAAAAAATCGACTGGTTTTTTACTTCGCTGCATCGTAGTAACGGTCGCGTATATGTTCGTACGAAACGAACATTTTATTTTCTAACGAAAAAATAAAACCGTAAACTTCTTAGGTACACCTATACAGACGCCGCATGAAAACTTTATCGGAAATGGCGTGTATACGATTCCCCTACTCCCGCGGGTTTTATGTAATTTTCGGTCGTGTTATTGATTCTACATTTTATGTAGAACGCTCCTTTTTATCGTTTTTATCTCTTCGGCATCCCGGATGATACCAACAGCCAATATATATATATATATATAGCCGTTGTTTGGCTCGTTAACATACATAAAAACTCGAATACAATAGAAGCGTCGTGACCAGGAACGACCGCCGCCGATTTACGTGCAATACAATAACTAAATATAATGCCAGAGAGAAAGACAAAGTGCGGTTTTTCATGGTAGAACAAATATTTTTTTTTTTTGCCATGATAATCATGAAAACAATTTACCGATCCATTGAATTTAATACGACTACGTTTAACAGTCTTTAGTAAAACCGTAAAGTGCTGATCATATCATGACTTAATCATGACGTCTTCGTGATTTTGACATTATTCCCGGTCTGTTGTAACTCGTTAACACGCTGCAAAACAACATTGCACATGAAAACACGGGGCCATCACTGGCGAACAACACGGAACAAAAAACAAAAAGAAATATGATCATGGAATAAACCATATTATCACTGATTCGTTCCGTCGTTTTCATACAATCACTTGATAGCAGTTTGATATCGGATATGCAATATGACGTTATTTATAAGAGGCAGTTAATTTATTTACTCAACATTTTCGAACGATTATCATCAATACAGCAACAGTGCGGTTCGCGATAAGAATGCTAATCACACTGAATATGCATGCCTGTAAATCCATTTTTTTTTTTTTTTCAAAACGAACGTCGTTTTCGTATACAGCACATGAAATTATTATCATTTTTTTTTTTTTAACCCTTCGGACCCTCCGGAGGTCGGGTCGATTCGCGTGAAAATTTAATATATACCATTATTATTACTGCAACGTTGGGTGTTTATTTTTTTTGTTCGCATTTTCCCTTCCGTCGCCGGACAATATAACTCGATTATGAGATGCGCGAAAATCCGGACGGAGGGGAGCTGTTCACCACGCGTCGTCGTCGTTAGCACAGAAAACGATTTTTTTTAGCGTGCGGTGTTTCGCTTTTTTTTTTTTTTTTTTTCCCCCGCCGGCCAGAAAATAATAGGGCCCGTGCCACGTATATAATAAAATATACAACAATATTATATAATACAGATATCACCGGGCGCTTGTAATTAAAAAAATAATAATAATAAACCATTTTTTCGCCTCGCCGTTAGACAAAAAAAAAAAAAACGAAAAAATATTATTGTTATTATTATTGTTTTATTATTTTGTTGTCCCTCGTCCTTTTCGCCGGCACAAAACGAATAAATAACATTTTAAGAACTCATCGTGTATCGATTTACGGGAAGGTATTTTTACATTTTTTTTTTTCTTTGTTCTATCTACAAACGCTTTTGTACTTTTTTTTTTCTTTTTTTCTTTTATAGATTTAGTAAGCTAACGACAGCAGTAAGTCGTATAGAACAATACGCGTTTTTATACTTTTCGGCGGCGGGAAAACTTGATAAAAATTAAAGTTTCGTTATGGATCGCATTTTGTCGAAAATCATAGAGAAATAGTTTTAGTCTAGCGCTTTATCTTAATCGCCATGCTCTTCTTATCAGTCTGTTATCAGTTGTAGTTTGATCATTTGGATCCAAACAATTTAATAATCCCAATAAAAACACGCGAAAATATTTTTTTATTTTTTTAAACGCTCATATTGTACTAAGTATAGTATACTCATAATTTACAAACTATGATTATTAAGATAGTTACTCAAATAAGGTTTTTAACAATTAAGTACTTGAAATTTCCAAGTTGATATGTATGTTTTTATTTGTTTATATCCAATCATACTCGACAAGGATTGTTATCACATAATATGACGTCACGCTAATCTCGCGTATTAGGGATGAAGAGTTGTATAGACATAATAAATTTCGGGGGGGGGAGAGGTTAAGATTACGATTTTCATACTTATACCTATGATTAATCATTGATATATTAAAACTTATATTTATAGATTCTCATGAGGTTAGATAGAACCCCCTTGTGTACGTGTCTGGTCATAGGTGTACGTATATTTCCGTCTGTGTATAGCTCACAGTGTAGCTAAAAATCTATTCTATAACCAAATTATGACCTTTTTTTTTTTTTTAGGAAATTATGATTTTTACGTTAAAAACAATATTATATTTAACATAAAAACATTTCACTAAATGGCGGAAACTTATTACGGTTTTTTTGTTCTATTTTAAATACGTAATAAAAAAAAAAAAAAAAATGCGTATACTTGTGCACGTCATATCGTTCTTAATAAGATGACTTATCAACGACTTAACTGTATAGCCGTATACATATAACAGTGTTACAGATTGTTACTATCATCGTCGTCGTGTAAGCGGTTGAGAGAACACGTCGTCGGAACCGTTTAAAAACATGGAAATTATCCCGCGGAGCTACAATAATAATAATTATTATTATTATTGTACGTTAAACCGTATAGATGTTAAAATATTCGTTAGGTTAGGTATTTATAACCACAAACATGATGTTGGTATATTATAAACTCGTGTTATATATTTTACGACCCTTTCTAATGCCGGTCATTAATTTCTACCACGGATAACGTGCGTATGCGTACTATAGTAATTATTATTACGCGCGTTTAAGTTTATATTCGTGTTTATTTTCTACGTATACCGAAAGTATTTAGGCACAACAACAAAAAAAAAAAAAAAATTTTAAACCGTTCTATTCCGAAAAAAAAAAAAAAATTTTTTTTAATATTACTTATCATATAAAATGACGCGGAGAAAATGTATTATTATTATCCATCATCGATTTATCAAAGGATTTTAAAGGGAATGCAAATTGTCATAAAAAAAAACGAACACCTAAGTACTTCCTGTGGTTCGATTTTAAAAATGTATACATTTATGAGTTTATAAACTAGTTTAGTTTGCATATTATTCATATTAAAATTTTTTATTTAATTATTTACCACTGAAAATTAACAAATTTATAATGATTTCAAACGATTTTACGAACTACTGTATGTACCGACATTTTTGTCAAACGTATTTACGTTCATATATAACGTGAAAACGGCCTTACCCCTGCCCCCCTCTTAAATGGATATCGTGCAATAGATTAGTTGGAAAAAACATATACGGTGTTCGAAAAATTTAGAAACCTAGTGCATATTTAATTTCTGTTTTTTTTTTTTTTTTCAATCATTATTGAATTGTATAAGCTTTATTTCAATACTATTTTCAAATTTGTATCTCTACTCTACATATCTTAAATAAGAACTAATTTTTAATTTTCAAATGGCAACCCCCCCCCCTTTTTCGACACAAAGTCGAGGAAAAAAAACATGTTTAAACGTGTTTCCGGTGTACGGAATAAGGGTAATATTTTGTGATGAGTAATACCGTTAAACGATTATAAAATGAGATCGAAAAAAAAAACCGAAATTAATTTTACTCGAAATTTAAACGATAAAAGAAACACCCTGTACGCTGCAGCCATATATATTATTTTATAATTTCCTTTCGCGTCGTCGACATATATTTTTCGCCTGTACATTAACGAAAATAATATTTGCAGTATATATATATATATCACTAAGCAAAAATATTACAAAATACCGCATTTGTATATACGGGCACGTAGTAGACCGGGTAGGCTTTATATATTTATATATATATAATAGACATTTCACCAATTTCGAGCAATTGTTCTACGGACCGGAAAATTATATTCGTGCGCACGAGAGTCTTCTGCTCGTCTGGTGCGCTTCTGCTGTTATTCACTGCAATAGACGTTTCCATTATCTTCGCCGTCGCTCTCCACCACCTCCTTCTCGGGGGCGTCTCTCTCTCCCTCTCGCCGTCTCTCCACAGTTTAATTTTATATATTGACAATACCTGCAGCCAGTCTCGGTTTTTTTTCGAGAGAGAAAAAAATAAGTCGAGTCGAACAAACCTCGCGGGCAGGGCGGCGCCCATTTTTCCGTCGCGTACGAGATGAATTTCGCTCGTTCGATCGCGATAATCGTGTGTAAACGGTATAACAATATGTGTTTCCCTCCCCTTCGAACAGCCCAATAAAGGCACGACAGTTCTTTTATCCATGATATTATCTCCGGCGTTTATGAATCCCTAGACCCGAAGAACGTGTATACGATAACCGAAATAACGACGGAAACTATATATTCTAGTTTTTTTTTTTTTTTTTTTTTATGGTTAGCACGTGTCGGAATATAACACAAACCCTTAACACGCCGGTGTTGTAGCATACACCCCCGCCACCTCCTCCTCAAATAGGCAAGCATATCGATAATATACAAAAAGAATATCTCAATACAAAAGACCCCGACGAATGTTAACCCCGCGCCCGCGGGAATTGTCCGGCGTGGTGCGGGACGTACGGCTAGAGCAATAAACCGACGGCGGGTATATGTAAAACGAACCCATTTGTATTCAATCGGCGGCGACGGTGTCGCTTTATGTTTTACGTGTATTTTGTACGGACGACTTTGGGAAAGTGTAATAATAGATGTGTATATATATATTATACTTAGCCTATCGTAATGCGCATACACCGTGTTATATTGTGACTTAAACACGGCGTGCACGTTCGCGTCATATAACAATATCGTGTGCGGCAGTACGGATTATATGGGTACCTACCCACACCCCCGGTGTCGTATTTTGCATAATATCTACGAACGTTCTCAGAATCACTACGCTCGTCCTGTTGGCCTGAAGTGTAAACCTATAAAACTTATTTATATTTATTAGTTTCACCGCGGGAAAAACTTCGCCTACCTGTTGGTCCGGACGTACTGATAACGCTCCAAGAAAGTTATCATAAGTGTTCTATGTGTCATTTTGATTCTACGATCGACGGCAGGCGCGTACATACGGGAGGTAGTGAGGTATTTCCCCTCGGCCACGGTATTTAAACGAGAAATAAATCAGGTATATACTGAATAATGTTTCGGGAGTTTTATAAAGTGTGCAATAGTAAGATGATATTCTATTTTATATTTGATATTATTACTTATCGTGGAAATTGAAGATATTAATATATATATTACTATATCAAATACTTGATAACGGTTATCGGTTATCTTTTATACCGTATACCGTGATGGTAACCCATAGAAGCGCCAGCTGCCGTTGTACATTTTTTATCGATAAACGACATCCCGGACAGTCTCGAAAATTCTAGAATTTATTAGATAATAAGCGTTAAGGACATGTGAACTCCCCTCCTATTCCCCTATTTAAATATAAAATTAAATCACCTCTTCTTTAAAATATCCTGTCTACACGCCTGATCGACGAATTCGAACAAGATATCATATTATTTTCGTATAGGCGCCGTGTTACTCCATTTGGTGGACTTCTACGATAAGGTACTCGACGGAAAGGTGCACACCAAACATAACATAACCTAACCTATACGTTCTAAAATAAAATTCTCAAGTGCGTGCATCTAAAAAAAGAATTTAAAAAAATAAAAACTCTAAAACTATAGGCGGCAGTAAATATTTATTGAGAATAAATTGATAAATTAAAATTTATAATATCACAAAATATTATTTATTTATTTTTTTTTTTGCTGCCCATCTTCTTTTTGAACGTGCGTTTTACGTATACTTGCAATTTAATTTTATTATATATTATAACATTCAGATTATTTTATATCAATTTGAAAAGAATATTAGAGATGCGTCGTCGGCTAAATCATATTAACTTTGAACTAAGAATGTATTTTATTTTTTTGTTCGGTTTTGCATACAAATTAGATGGCTGAACCGAGAGGAAAAATATAAGAGCGACCATAAAATAGTAGGCTTTTTAACTTTTTTTTTTTTTTTCACTCATGACTTGTCTCTTCTTTATAAACGGAATACGTATATATATATATACGAGCATCGAGAAAAACGCTATTATTTATTATTCTCTTCGTCCTGTTTGCAGCCAGCGCAGTGCAGCCAGCGCGGTGCAGCAAAAGCGGAACTTTTGAATACAACAAACGAGACGGGATCTCTGGGGTTTTTTTTTTTTTTTTCCCCCGTTTGTATTTTCTTCGCTTTCCTCTTTTACTCATATATATAATAACAATAAGCGTGTATAAGGTTTTTTTCTACAAAGAGCATATCTTTTTCCTTATTCGCACACGAGCGTCCGTGTAACGTTTTTTTTTTTCTTTTTTCTTCCACCGCCTCTCTTTCTCTAATCGGGGGGCGGAAAAGGATCGTTTCAATGAAAACCGACGCCGTCCATTTAGCAGTCTTGTAGAATTTATTCTTATATACGTATATATATATATACCAGACGTACATTACAACACCACCCGAATTCCGTATATTACAGACGCTGACCTCCAAAGGAATAACGCCGATATATTTAAATAATGAATAGCAGTTGCTTCGTCATCGACACCTAGGCTATATTATAATAATACACGTCGAGGGTTGGTTTTCACTCGTGACAGACGAGATCCATTATGCCCACAACCGCCCGCCTATATATAATAGCCGTCGCCCGTCCGTGTCAGACAATGGCAGCGTTTTTGCTTTTTTTATTTTTTTTCCCGCGCCGGCGGCCTCCGATAATTACGTTTAAAAGGTTCCCGAAAAACGGTACACCCTATACACAATAATATCTATACAACCGTCGCCCTTTAACACCCTATATATATATATCTTTGTTATGCGTGTAATTCAGACGTGGCGATTTTGTTCTATAATCGTTTCTTAATACCGTTAGATTATTAAAGCTAGGGGCGGCCAAACTTTTTTTTTTTCCGCATGCGTACATACGGATTCACTGAAACGTATTATTTTTTTCTTTTGAGTGGATGGACTCTAAAATACTATCAAACGTATTTGTCTTTATGCATTATGAGAATAAAATAATCAATTTTCCCATTCGTTTATGAAACCTCTGTAGGTTTTTATTTTTTTTATTTTTTTTTTTTTGCGCACTCGTCACATTTTTTTATAGTTAAACCGACAACACGTCGTTTGTTCGCACGATCGTTCGACGTATGCGAAACGTCAATGCTTACTGAGTTAAAAATTTATCGGCAAAATTGTGATTTATCTACTAAATGTATAAAAAATTAAATTCTAATCGACTGGATGATTATAGAGTCGTTCTGCTGCATATATTTATAGTCAGTCGGCTTCTCGTACGATGCGGGGAAGAGAAATATCAAAGCTTACCGCTTAAATGTTAACATTAACGGTGGATTTTCGTAAGTACATATCCGTTCTAATGCTTTTGAAAAATTATTGTTTTTTTACCCCTTCCCCGTCGTTCTTTTTAAGTATTATAAATTATTTTAATAAAAAAATATTGGTACTCGTATACCTTCCGTGTTAATAATATTAATAAAATAAACATGTTTGTATTCGTAATTAGTATAGGATACACGTTTATTATTATAGGTAGGTATGTGTGTTTTTTAATCGCTCCACGAAATAAAAATGTCAATATTATATATTTATAACAGAACATTTTTCGTCGTACATAAAATAAAAAATTAATTATTACCTATATTATTTAACAATAAATTTAACGCGGCGGCGGTTTTATTATTATACTTACGCTGAATTAATAAATTTAAAACAAAAAAATATAGACGTCTATAGTCTCGTAATAATACAAATATTTTGACGTTAATTTATAATATTTCATTGACAGAAAAACGTTAATAAAAAATATAAAACGACATTCCGAAATTAATAACTATTCTCATATTGTTTGTTTGTTTTTTTTTTTTTTTTTATAGACGACAGACTAACAATAAACTATCGAATTGAAACGAGAAAAAAAAAAGTCTTACTATTACACCAGTATTGTAATTATACATAGTAAATAGTCACGACATTATAACAATATTTTGTGTTTATTGAAATAATAATTGAACATTGTTTTATTAATTGCCGACCAGCAGATGTTTGTCATTTCCCACTTGTAAGCGAATGTCAAAGTTGAATTTTCCGCCTCTGTCTTTCTACACGGGCGGTGTAACAAAAATGCGTTCGCGTAGACCAAACGAAAAAGTATATTTTTCTAATAGGTTTTCAGAAACGAAACGCTAAATAATAAAAATGTATGATCCATAATGTAATCATGATAATTTCATTAAATCCGATAAAAAAAAAAATCAAACTACAATTACATTGTACTACCGCGTATTTATGCGTATAAGAATATTCAAAACGAAACAATGAAATAGATTAGATGTTAAGTATGACACACGCACATCAGCTTATCTGAAATTGTACCATAGTGATACGTTAAGTGTTGTGCTACACCGAGTCTAAAATCAGTCGTAAAATTAGTTTTATTATTATATAATATTACGTTGGCTGCGTACTTGAATTTTTCTTCCGTGAGCGGGGAGGAGAGTCGCTAATCCAACAAAGTGTAAATTTTATGGGTCGTCATAAAAAAATTAAAAAAATGGTCGAGGAACACCGCTGCTCGCGATAGTAACTAATTTCATCACGGTAGTGATAACCAATTGCTTTGTCTCGATATCCTAAAACCAGAATACAATAAATACACAATATATTATGAGTCATAATATATTAAAGCTCGGAAGTTGTAGGAATTGCACGTTTTTCTGTATGCTTTCCTATCTATGGCAAATCAAGCTACAAATTCGTTTCGTTCGCATGCGAGGTAAAATAAGAATTTTTTTTGTTACCATTTTTAACAAAATAATGCATATTTGGTTATTTCGTGCATATTTTGCCTAATTTACATCATATAACTTCCGAGCCCTAATTATGACAATACTCGGGCACGCGCACGGTCCAAGTTGACCGATCACAAACGGGCAATCGGTGGTTTCCTAGGCGCTGAAACGAATACCGCAATGCTCTGCCATACAATACATATCGATTCCCGGGCACAGAAGAACGAGTAAAAAACGCCTCTATTATTATATTTATATTCTATTACAATGCAAAACGCATTTGTCGTAAAAATTTAAATACTATTATATACCTGTATAGGTATTAAATACCTCTTGTTGTGTGCACCGCGCGACCAGTCGGTTTATAAATGTCTTATAACGTTTTGTCGTCGTTTCCCATCGTTAAGAATCACCGGTTTAAATATCCGACGACGTTTGGTTTAAATTCTCCTGGCGGACAAGAAAAAAAAAAAAAAGAAAAAAAAACACGTTGTGATATCCCATATGAAATGTTCGCTGAAAGATATATAATTAAAACGGAACGGCTTTAGTATAATATACGGACGAGCGTATTAGGTCTAGTAAATTATATCGTACAACAACGCCGTACGATTAACGATAACAATAATTTTTTTTTCTTCTTCTTCTTCTTCTTCTTCTACCAAACAGTATTGCCGCTCTGACCAACAAGTGGACCGGATCCATTATGTATTTTAACGGCCGTATACGATAGTGTTTTGATAATATTATACGAGAGTGTATATATTTACAACGGTGTTAAGAACAACACGCGGTCGGTTACACAGCGCGTAGGCGTTAACTTTTGTATAAGTAATATTTTCTCTCTCTGCGGTGTGTGTTTCTATTTCTCAGACGGAATAATTGATTTACCGTCTGCCTGCCTGCGCCGCGTTACATAATATAATAATTATATTCAAATCGTAAGCTAGAAGGTAGCTAGAAAAAAAAAAAAAAAAAATTTGTAAATTACGGTTATACCGATTTTTGGGGGGGAATATTGACCAGTGTGTTTGGAAGGAATTGTACACCGTTACTTTTAATAAATAAAGCGACGAGAAGAACGGGGAAATCTCCGTGAGTGGCCGATATAGCTAAAAAAAAAAAAAAAAAAGGGGGGAAAAAGCAGCAGCTTTTACTGTTCGGTATTGTCGACGATAAAAAAAAAGTTTATTTTGTATATACTCTCTGGAAAAAAACCCGCCTGTCTTCTTTCGGACGTTTCTTTATTATAATATACAAGTTCGCCGAGAAAACTATATTACTTGTCAAAACCGAATTTAGTTATCTGCACAGTTTGATATCCCCCGGGACGACGATACACTATTTTGCCCGCGGTATAAGCGAGAGAAAACCGTGATGTTCGATAATTTTCGATTGTATAAAATCACGACCGTCGTCGTATCCCGTCGATAGTATTCTTTGCCCTAAGGTGTACAGTTATAAATATTGTCAGATATTATCAGATAATATAAAATACGAGATTATAAGCTCGAGATTTATCTATAAAATATGACGTTAATTAATTATAAGCCTATCATAGTGAATTTATTTTTTATTAATACTTTTAGATAGAAAAAAAATTCTTCTACCTCGTTTTTTTTTTTAAAAAAAAAAATTAGTTTTAAAGCCCATTGCTAATTAATTGTTTGTTATAATAGTCTTTTTTTTTTTTTCAAATATTATAAAAATAAAATTAATAATATTTAAACTATGAATAATAACGATTACCGAATAATTTTTTTTTTTTTTAATTCATAAAACCTTTTATGACGTTAAAAATATTATGGTATATTATCGTGGAGTTATATCGAAATTTAGCGTCTGATTTTATTTTTAAACGAAAATAACTACTATAATATACGGCCGTACTGTTTTTTACAATATAAAAGTCGTTAAAGTGCTGTTAGGACTAATTTTATTTCGAGCTAGTGGTACCCATTTATCCGAGTAGTTTAGTACACAAAATATATGGAGGAATATATATATATTAAACTTTGCAGGTGTGTGTGGAGTACGGTAAAAGTTATTCAAGTGTATTACGTTATGTTTTTTTCGCCGAGTTTCGCCGCGTTATTATCACCTATACAATATTGTAGGACTTTTGGTCCGATTTTCGCCGTTCCATTATGACGGTACCCTGCAATAAGGACCATAAAACGTCCGTAAATATTTGTCCGGACCCTCGAGTCCACAATATATATATATATATATATATATAGATAGATAAGAAGTAACTACAGTATAATAATTTCGTTACTCGCCTAACGACCGCCCCGAACGTAAAAACATTAACCAACCTGCGCGTTATCAGCATTAAATATGACCGGCGCTAAACGACAAACCGAGAAATTGTGGTCAGATTACAAAAAATCGTTCGTACCCTACAGTCGTTTTCGCTGCGAGCAATGTAAAAACATAGAGAATTTCCTCCGCCAATTCCGCCGCGGTGGTATAATTTCGATTTATCGTGTTGTTCCCTCTGTTAAAAGTATAATAATACGCGGTTTTTGGTTACATTCGTAGCTGGGGCGAGTTACTCAACATGCCTAACTTATTAAAATTAAGTTAGTAATGATAAAAACAAAAAAAAATAAATCGCATTAGAGTTGACTAACGCGGTCGAGCTAGAAATAATTATTCGATGAAAATATTAATAAAAATCACGTTTATTATGTTTTATTCTGTGGATGAAATTTCCCCTCCACGAGGTATACCGGAATAAAAAATTGTTTGTACGTATTTTATTTGTATTTTTTTATCCGACGCACTTAATAAAAATGACGTAATTGTGTCGTATGTGTCGAGTTTTAATACGATTACTACTGCAGTTTCATTATAGTCGCTGTTTATTGTACCAATTTATATATTTCGTGTGTCGCGTCGATTCTTTTTTTTTCTTGTTTTTGTGGTTTTCCCTGTTGACAAAGGGCATAACGGCCGGGGTGACTTTTTTTTTTTTTTTCGTACATCATCCCCCGCCAAAAGAGACGATTTAATTATTTTTTTTTTTTTTTTTATTCGTTGATATTTCCTTGTCAACCGTGGGGACTATTAACGGGATTAAACCGACAACGTACCGCCGCCGCCGCCGCCCGCAAATGTCTTTGTCCTTATATATAAATAATATAATATAAAATGTCAACTATAATAACGCGCGCGAGGGGGGGGGAAGAGGAATAATTTTGGTCGTCGGTCGACATAAATTGAAAAAAAAAAAAAAAAAAAAAAAAATGGAAAAACCGTCCGTCGTCCCGTCGAGAACCTCTGCCGCAGACGGAAAACGCTGACGATATTTTTCCGAGTCGCCGCCGCGCAACCGTACGGCGGCGCGGAGAGGGCACTATGCCGTCGTACCAACGATGGGGTTTATGGTACGACGCGTGGCCGGGGTAGTAGGAGGTTAAAAACAAAGTAGTTTGTTTGGATTGGATCCAAGACCGAAGAGTAGAGCGAAAATATAAAAACATTGTGTACACATATATAATATGTGCGCGCGTTTATATATATATATATATATATGTACGTACACACGTATAGTATCTTGGAACCTTTTCAAACATATCGTTTTTCTCTCTGTCTCTCTATCCCCCACCCCCCGTCGTTTCTCCTTTTCTATATGGCTCGGTACGCCCGTGCGCGAAAAGGGCTCGTTTCCCGCGGAAAACGCCAATAACGTCATAACGCGTGCGGGGCGCGTTTTTCCCGTAGCAATGCGGTCGGCCGGCCGGTCGGTCGGTCGGTCGGCCGAGAGTATATAATATAATAATATTATAAACGCGGTACATGTACGTACACGCCGTAAAAAAAAAAAAAAAAAGATTGCGAAGCCTTCTCCACCATTACCCGCCCCACGACAGTTTGTCCCGTTTTCGATTTGCCCGCGCAATTTGAAAAAAAAATATATATATATATATATATATATATTAATCTCCGATCGTTATATTACGTATTATATTTTATTGCCGCCGTATATTCTTTACGGCTGCTACACGTATATATATACCGGATATCCTCTAACCGGATGTGCCTCCAAACAAGCCGTATACCGTTTTTATATTAGGTACCCTATATTATCGCGAGTATTTTTCCTTCGAGTGTACGACGAAAATTACGTTCGTATAATAGAAAATACCTACCTCTCTTTCTCTCGTTCTTTCTCGCGCACGCGCGGATACCTTTTGTATATATATATATATATATATATATATTTACTGCGCGGAAAATTATTCGATTATTTTAAAGATTCCTATAAAGTGCGAAGAACCTATTATAATTTTATACTGCGTGTGTATGCTGTTAAAAAAAAAAAAAAAAAAAACTTTTTACCTTATATATATTATACTTTTGGTGTGTGCTGTAAACGACTTTTCCACCAGACTTCTTGCTCCTTCATTTTTTTTTTTTTTTTGTAATTTTCTTAATAATAGTTTATTTTTTTTTTTTTTTGTTAAAAATAATCGTAGATACCGGAAACTTTTACTGAATACTTATATTAGCACTGTCTAGACGTGGTGCAATTTTAAACATATTCTGACATTTTTTGTATTATAAACAGCTATTTGGAATAGTCGAGGTTTCTTTTTTTTTGCCGTTATATTTCATTTATTTTGATGAGTGTATTAGGTTCGAGGATTCATGGTGAAATTCGTTAAAAACACGAACAATTGTAATTTATTTATTTTGCAGTTATTGTGGTTGGAATCAAGTTTTTCCTGGTAATTTTTCAGTACACTGTTTAAGATAATATTGGTTAGATGACGAGTAGTGATAATGCGAAATAGAAATAAAACCCGAAGAGGTATAGTTAATTACTTATGCCAATAACTAATAAGCAGGGCTCCGTGGTATATGCGCAAAAAGAAAACCGTTATTATTATTATAATTATTTTACTTGTTTTCATCTTTACCAATCTTCTTTTTTTTTTTTTTCAAACTGTAACACTCATAAAACCCATACCAGTCTAACAAGAATAAAATTAAACCGAAACAAATACTAAGATTATGTAAAAAAATTTTCGGGAAAGTAAAACCAAAATAATAATTTTCCTCAATTTATACGAAAATTTATGCGCTAATAACTCCAAATAGTCTACATGCCGAATATGCCAAAATATGCAAAAACTTTGTATTTTTATTACTATTGTTATGAAATAGCCATAGCATATTAGCATAAAAAAATAGACATTTCGTCTATCGAAAACATATTATATTTTTAAACAGTTTTTAAAGAAATTTGTATGTTTTTTTTTTTTCTGTACCCCACGTTATTCATTTCTAAAACCATGCCCCCGGCATTATTATTGCGTCTTTATTACCACTACATTACTATTCCGCGAGGAAATTATTAATTTTTATAAATTTGTATTGTTTTAATCCCGCCGATGCGTATTATTTATGCTAAATAGAATAATATAAAACCGATAAAAAAAATAACAACGCGCGCCGTCGTTGATGAATTGTTGTTTATTTAAAATTATCCACATAAATTATTATCAATGCGTTTCCGAATAGGTTTATATACATACTGTACACGAGTACTATTAATATTTTATTTATATAATTCGACCACATCGACTGCAGTGTTTGAAGATAGTAGGATAGAGTATATTATATATTTATGTATATATTGATGAAACGATTGGCCGTCGTCGAATTTGTCTGCGTGTCGTTAACAATGCATTGTATTATGTGATTATTCTTACTGCATGTATTGTTGTACTGTTGGAATAATAATTAGATATTCATCATCGCTATATTATATTATTATTATTATTATTATTATTATTATTATTATAGCTGTTGTCCGTGTATATTGTTTGTGAATAATCTATCGGGCTTGTTAATTTTTTTTTTTTTTTTTTATGGTACTTATAACTTTAGAGAAAGTTCCTCGACCCGTTGGTTGAATTTTTTTTTTTTGTTTTTTCTCCAAGCGTTTAATTGACCGGCGATAATGTCGTCGGGGGATGGAAACAAATCGCATTCCGAATATATTATTTTAACGAGGAATTAATATTTAAGGGGATAGGATGAATGGGTACACCGATATTTATTAACCGCCTTTGTCCCCGACGCAGCGTAACCGATTTAGACCGATTTCCTTTCGACGGGTAACGAAGCGGTATAATAATTCCAAAAACGGCGTAAAGTGTACACGCTAATTCGAATTTCAATGTAAAATGTACATAAACAAATAAATCCAAAATTAAATTGAAAAAAAGTATCCTGCATTTTTAGATTTATTCGGAATTCGCTTCACTGCGTTGAATACGTATATGGATGCCCCGGATACGTTAAAGACGTAAAAGAAATATCGAAGAAAACGTTGAAAAATTATCGTTGGTCGTATAGGTTAAGTTAGTGTCCTTACTGTCGTTTATTAATTTTATTATTCTGACCGAAATAAATAATTATCGGCGACGGCGATTTCGTTATGTCCGATTATAATACGGACCGTTTTGGAGAATCATTGTGTTCGACATTATTGAAATTATAGTCTTTTTTTTTTTTTTTTTTTTTCTCATATTCCCCATACACAATTTTTCATTCGTCTTCCTTTATGTTTCATTACGCGCGCGCGCGCTCGTTTATTCGTCGTTATAACGATCGATGGAAAAAATATTTAAAAAAAAAAAAAAACGTGATGCCGAGAAGTATACGTCGTCGTGCCGCGCGCACCGTAATAATAATAATAATATTATATATAGCTTAATAAACGCCGGTGCAGATTTCTCGTCTCTTAATTCGAAAAAAAAATTTATTTTATACAGTATAAACGCCCGGCGCTTATTGGACTCGAACGGGCCTGTCCCGATTTACATGTATACCAGTGTGGGGGCACTGGGACCAAGTGCCACCCCCGTTACCAAAAAAAGAAAAAAATGTTTTATATTTAACTTATATATAATAAAATCGATTCCGTTATTCCGCATTGAATTATACGGGCACGGCCAAAGTCGTGGTTTTGGAGTGGAACTAAGCAGGCTAAAATGATTTGGCGAAAAATTACAAACCGTTGACCCGATGGAGCAAGTGTCCGTTTATATATTGCGACTCCGAAACACGCACACTTTATAATACTATGGCGGACGTTCGGCGGCCGCAGTGAAGGTGTCGACAGCTTTTGCTGAAAAAGTCTCCCCGGCCAGACGTGCCCGTTGATTTATTGCATAGGTACACCGAGGTGACCTTTGAAGAAACAGATAAAAACCGAGAAATATAATATATCAAATATTTTTCCCGTCGTCGGTATTTCGAGAAAATGTCCTCGTTTCTCGCCTGTATATTATACAGGGCGTTCCGGATTAATATAGTTCAAATATTATACAGTGTCCTTGTTGTCCAGTTTTCGCGATAGCTAAAAAAAAAATGTTAACAGTATAATAAATCCGTGATGTTGTTTGAATGGCCCAAAAAAAAAATTGCACGGTTTTTGGCCCATTTCGTAGATACGATAACATAACACCGCTTTTTTTTTCTTACTTGAGAACACACTTGCTGTATTTTGTATTTGATTATTGAACACTCTGTATACAGTACATTTTCATCACCCATAGTAATAATAAATACTCGTACGTGATGTATACAGGGTGGTTTCACTGTGCGAGTATCCATATTGAACTTATTGCAGACGATTCGAACAATATATGTGTACATTGTACACGGTCTACACAAGTCTGGAAAACCTGGAAACGACACGGGATTTTGTAATTCTTACTGGAATTTCTAAAAAAAAAAAAAAATATCTATTGCATAAAGCCTTGTGTGTTTCGTGTAATCCTTGTATTTATTATTGCGAATTTTCTGATAAGTCGGGGAATTTTAAAAATGTACCAACCACCCGGTATATTTTCTCTGCGAACGCACGTCGTGGTACAATAATAATCGACCGGGATAACTCTTCTTTTATATAAAATATAATAACACGCCCGTTTTCCGTCGATATTACACACGACTCCGTATTCCATATGCGTGCGTACGGACATTATATTTTTGTTCGTCTATCTCCGTGTGCTCCTCTGCTGTGGTGTGTGTGGGACGGTTTTTGAAAAAAAAAAAAAAAAAAGTACTGAGAATATTTGTGTGTGTACGCGTTTTTTTTTTCTTCTTCTCCTAAACACACTTGAGTTAATTATATAATTATTATTATTATTACGCCGCGGTTCCGTTACGAATATTTTCCATAATATACGGCGGTCGCACGTAGGAGGAATTTCTCCGGCCGTATATAGAAAAACGTTTATCGGCGGCGGCTTCTTTTTTCTTTTTTTTACATATTTGTCGCTGTTTGTTATCATCGTCGTAATATTCTAGTAGTAATAATAATAATAATTATTTGAATAATTCCGTGTGGGCGCCTCCGGACAAATAGCCCGGACACGGGTGTACGGATAATTTATTTTATTATATATAATGTTTGCCCTCCGACAGACCGTTGCTGCTGCTGTCCGGTAGCCGGTTTTTTTTTTTTTACACCTAACCCGCCGAGGACCCGCACGTGCCGCGTCCAAATTTGGCAAAAAACCGATTTTCTCGGTGCGCGTAATTGTTTTCGGCTATTTTCGGCGCCGCGTTTGATAATATTTTAACATTTATAAATTCTCATTACTATAATAATTATGTATTGGGTAAGTAGTATGGGCACGTCGTTTGGAAGACGGTAATCATGTAATATTTTAGCGACCCGCCAAAGAATTAATATTTGTTTTTTAAATACCACCACGTGATCTATCCCGCGGGGTGCTCCGCGCCCCATAAATTAAAACGAAATGTAACAATACAATCGAAATATTGATTTAAAAGTTATAATTTATTTATCTATATTAGTTAAAATGTAATAAAAAAAAACCTGCTTTTTCGTGGTGTTTGTCTAGTTTTTAATTTTATTATTATTGGTTTATTTGATAAACGAGATTCGTTCGAACGACCAAACACTCCCAAAACTAAAAGAACAAACCGCGAAATCTTCATCAGAATCGGTCGAGTAGTTTTCGATTCTATAGGGCACATACACGAACATTGTCTTTTATTTATAACATATGAATCGATTAGGTGCTTTTTTTCTTATTGCAATTTTTAAAGATGATCGCAACAATCACATTTCGTGATTTTAAGTTCTTCTATGTTGTTTGTTCTATACAAAAAAAAAAAAAAAAAGCAAATAAAACCTACAGTGATATTTAAATATGTTTATTTTGAATATTGTTTACGTTGAAAGTTACATATTGCAAAATGCGAGAGGTGTTTATTCAAGTTTTCGAATTTTGTTATTTTATGATCTTCGATTGTCGCTATGTAAAATATAGTCTTTGATAATAGCACACGGATGGAAAAGTTGACCTGGGTTATGATTTATAACTACGGAAATAGCCACCTCCTCCGAAACGAATCGTACTGTTTTCAGACGATAACCGCCAGAGTAAATATATTTATTTACAAGAGTTTTTTTTTTTTTTTTTGCTCCACCCGTCAGTATTGTATCTCTGACGCGCAGTCAGACACCATATTGTAATTTAATCGAAACTATTTTTATGTATATAAATCGTGTATATAGATATATATACAGAATTTGTCTTTCTATATTACCTTCTCAAAGTATATTTTTTTCCCCTGATAGAGTTCGCCGACTCGATAAAAAATATTCGTCACGTAGGTATATATGGAGGGGGGGAGTTCCTGCTATGTGCGTGGAAATCGCTGAGTTTTTTTTAAACTGTCCCTGCTAGTTCATCGCCGCGCGTTATGTTAATATCTTATTCATGATGGTCTTTTATTGTTATGCGATGTGTGCAGCGTGCGTATATTTATTTTTCATTTTGCGGAATACGACTTTTCGTATATGCATACTTATATTCAAATTCGCGTCGTTAGACATAGTCACCGTCATTATTTCCGCAGCAACTGCTGTTGTTAGAGGAGACGTCGTGTCTGGGCGGAATATACACTCGAATCGTCTCATCGGGTGGCACGCGAATCGAATATTAATTATTACAAAACTTATTATACGAAATGGCTCGTATTTTGTTATTCCGTCTGTCGTTTTGTCAAACGCCAGCCGAGTATTGGTTCTTTTATTATTATTATAGTCATCTCGTATAATTGAACGTAGAAAACGAACGCGTCTTTTTTTAGATAGACAACGCCAAATAAAAAATTATAAGTATTTTTTTCTACGTTTTTAATTCTTAAAATAATATTTTATCGTAAAAAAAAAAAAAAAAAAAACAGTAATAATAACAATATTTTTTTTTTTCGGCTCATTCGTTCTGTCGTTCGTTCGTTTCCTCCTCCGAGCAATACACAAACCAGAAGTCGTAACGTGCATCGCACGCACAATAGTAATAATAATAATAGTGTATAGTAGTGAGTCATTGTTGTGTTTTCATTTGGTTTTTTTTTTTTTCATTCACTTGACATGTCGACAAACACCAGACTGCGTTTCGGTATAGGTAGGGGAAAATATGAGATATGTACACAATCGTGGCGACGGCGGCGGCGGATAAAAGAAAAACTATATGTACACGAAAATTACTACAACGGCGTCCCTCTCTATACGTATATCGTCAATATTTGTCCACCCTAACGATATGACTTGTGCTCCGAGTCCGGTTGGGTCTTACGATAATAATCCCTTAACGGAATTATGCCGGCTTATATAGTATACGTATAAACACATACAGCAGTCGTCAGGTCCAATAAGAAAATACAATCGGGTGAAACGAGACCGTAGACAAAAAAAAAAAACCTACCGGTGTGCGGCAGTGGCGCAAAAGTGATTTTCTCTAAGTTACCACTGCTGCGATAAATAGTACCGTACTTATCAGTCTATAAAACGAAACCTAAGTCGTAACCGGCGATCGCTCGATTCGTTTTTCTTATCGTCGGACCCGAACTGACACCCGGTCTCAAAAGTCCCAGAGTCATGTAACTGTGGATTGGCTATTTTGTGAGAGGCCACTTTGTAGGGCATAAACTCGGACACGTCTACTTTAAACTAGTAATTTGTATACAAATTATGATAACGTCCGAACAAATGTAAATCCGAATTCCGGGTCTTAATAATAAGAGGCCTGTTTTCATCAGCAAAAATTAACTGTCGGTCGGGATGGCGCTCAGCCCTTAGATCCACCAACGACACACACCTACCGCATTACAATTTGTTGTCCGACTGTTTTCACGTCATCGTCCCGAACCCGGCGATCTGCATAAATCCATCGTGGGATTTAATCTGAATTCATTTGAGTTATATATACGTACGCTGCGAGTATATATTATTGTATAGGTGTATTTATGCACATAATCCGGTGTCGAGTTTAATCCAGATTTATGTGCTTTTATATATATATATATATATATACACATGTGCACGATGCAGCGCCGCGGAAAACAAGTTTAAAATGCAAAATTATATACACCCCCGGTATAGAACGACGGGTTTTTTATACGCATACGCGTTGTATGATATTATTTTACCTAATCTCTTGAACCGACAAAAAAACTGCCTGCCTGCGTTTTTTTTTGTTTTTTTTTTTTTTTTTTTTTTTTTATCGAAATAATATATTACGTACGCGTCTGCGCTCTAATTTTATATTACAAATCCGTATACGTATATGTAATATATGTATATATATGTATATTATATATTCTGCGATTTTTGGATTTGCGTATGCTGAAAGGTTTTTAATTTTACAGTTTTAAAAGACGAATTCCGCGTGGAGCCGAAAGACACGAAAGTGGCCCAGGGACAGACTGCGCTCCTGGAATGCAGTCCTCCGAAAGGTCATCCGGATCCAATGGTCGTCTGGAAAAAGGACGGAGAAGACGTGCACATCGATTCGACGACGAGGTGCGTAACATATATATTATTATTATTATTAATTTTTTTTTTTTAAGTTTCTCCGATAAAACTTGTCCCGAATAATGCGGGTCATAATATTCATGCCGGGTTGCGTGGAAATCATTTTTTGTAAACTTTCGGTCCCGTTCTGTACAATTACAGTTAATGAACATATTGCGTTGCATAAAAATATTTCGTTATTGAAATAGGAATGTCTTGTCCGTGTGTTTGTTATCAACAACCACTCGTTCGGTTATTAGTATAAATATTTTTATTCAAAAATATTGATTATAATGCCTCAAAGATGAAAACGATGATGATATAATATACTATTGCGGCACAGTAACGAGAAAATTAAATTACGTTTTTTACTTGATACAAAATTATATTTAAACGATAAGGTTAAACAGCTCTGCAAATTTTACAAAACTAGAAATCAGCTCAACAACTTAGTTATTCGATTCAATAGGTAACCATGTTTTTGATAATATTTATTAAATTTTCAGAATGGTTTTTAATTCTGTATAGTATATATCGTTTTATGCAACCCGGCATCAGCCATATACTAGTTTTAAAATTATAGAAAACGAACGTGCTATAATTGGTAATCGGACGGGGGATGGCGAGATAATAAACGTTTCTATTTACAATATTTTCGACTGAATATTTCCCATACATTACGCAGCATCGTGCAAACGAATCGCGTACAAACGCATCTATTTGTTTGCACACTGTTATTTGTATGGTTATAGTCTGTCTCGCTCAGTAATAAAATATGTCTACTCCGCAAAGTTTTAAATTGATCTTCCACGTTACTGAGTAAATATCATTGATAAATAATGATGAGTGAAAATCAAAATCTATAATAATATAATGTAAGGTAATATATAAGCATGGCAAAAGCAAATAATTCATGGAAGAAAATTAGATTTCTCGCCGATTAGGATGTGTTATCTATGTGTTTCTATACGGTTAGGGCCCATATATAAATATATATATTTAACTGAAATGTTAGATTTTTCCTTTTGACTTTTATCCGTAAACACTAGGTTCGCCGTTGCATAATTCTTTTATAATTAACGTACTTTATGTCGTTTGTTGTTTATAGAATGCGAATCGTAGACGGCGGCAATCTGATGATCACGGACGTCCGGCAAGACGACGGCGGCGAATATCTGTGCGTGGCCCAAAACATCGTGGCCATGCGCGAAAGCACACCGGCCAAACTCACTGTTAACGGTAAGTCGATATTTTAACATACGGAATTTTCGTATTTTTACGACACCCTGAGAGAGTTACACCCATCCCAACTGAAAAATTTAAATAATCTAATATAATAACATACCGTGGCGTAGCCAACATTTTGTAATGGAAGGGGGTGGGCGACGCCAAAAAAATGTTTACAAAAATTTCGGACGTCATAATGACATGTATACGAAAACTACCAAAACCACAATAATAAATAATGGCACTTGACGAAGTAATAATTATTACTAATAAATAATGATTAATTATACATGAATCAAGGTGACATCTCGGTACGATAAGTGATTAACATTAGTTTCAAATAATGAATGATAAATTGATAAATTGTTTTAATTTATTTGTCAATATTTGCCAAAAAGTATATTTTTAATCGTTTTATTTGTTATAAATCGTTTGTCTATATTGTTTACAAATTTACAATGGCAACGATTATTTGAATGTTTCAATATTCAACGTAAAAATTACGTGGGACGACTGAAGCCTATATATTTTAGCAATGCCCCCCTCCGGCTTAGCCCCTAGGTAAATTTTCCCGGAAGGATGTGGGGGGAATGGTTAAAAAATATCGTAAAACGGTTTTTATACGTCCGTCTACCGTAGTATTACCGCAATATTTACAGATTGCCAACGTGTATTCCGGGTGTCTTTTCCGTATTTCCTTTTTTTCTTTACACGTGGGAATTCGATTATAATACGGGGTGCAAATATCCGCGGAGATGCCGTTTTCGCTCGCGGAAATAAAAAAAAAATTCGCGCGCACGCCGAATAATAAATATACTCTATATACCTGTCGAGTCGGTATTTTTCCCTATGAAAAGCTCTATATTCCGTTTTACTTTGCAAAAAAAAAAAAAAAAAAACATCGTGCCCTAGACGTCACGTTTTATATACGATCCGCGGGGTACAAAGGATAGGAAAATACGATTCGTTATTCGCATTACCGTGTTGGGGGTCTTTTTTTTTTTTTCCTCGGAGCGATTCTCCTCATCCCTTCCCCTCACCGTTAAGTCCGTTCTCTGCCGCGTGGAACTGCAGATTGAAAGTTTTTTTTTTTTTTTTCTCAACAGATCTACTAATCGAAACGAATACGGCGCCGGCGAATTGGATTTAGTCGCCGCCGTGCGCGCATTCGTTCGCTGTGAGATTTTGATAGATGAGCCATTATATAATAAGAGTGGAGAGAAAAAAAAATACAAGCCACGTGGACTCGTATAATATAAACTAGGGGGTACTCGCGCGGGCGGCTAAGAGAAAAAAAAACTGTGTGTTTAATGCGCCGGAAACGGTGATTTTATTTATTATTTTTTCTCATATTCAATACGACGCCGTTTTCTACTCTTGTATATATACCGCGATAAATTCTTCCCATTTACGTGATTTTTTTTTTTTTATCTCACCCCCTCCCCCGGTTTTTGGACGGAACAATAGGCGACAGGCGCACGTCGTCGGCCATTTGATAAAAAAAAACAAAAAAAACGCAGTATACATTTGAGAATATTGTGTCGCCAGCAGAACAGCAGCAGGCCAGCAGTACCGCCACTGCTCTGCAGTTAGAAACTCATTAATCCGACGACACGCGATGAGGGGACACCCGTTGCATTTGGCGTAAACTATACGAATATAAAAACCTGCGGGCGACTCCGGGGGAAAAAAAAACAAAATTTTAATAGTTTTGACGGTTTCGTACGTGTGTATTGGCCTATAATATTATAACGACGTTTAGCCTCTGCCGCCCCGGACAATATGTATTACCTATTCGTCGTTAATCGTAATAAAACCATCATTATCTAATCACTTTAATTATAACGATAAACTGCGGTTAATAAAAAAACTCGTATCCTATATATGCGTATAAAAAAAAAAAAAAAAAAAAAAAAAAAAAAAAAAACGAAAAAAGATGGCGTTTTTAGAATAATTCCCTTCCCACAGCCGCCGTTTTAATCATAGCAGACCGCGCCTCGAGCGAATAAAACGTCAGATACACACATAAATGCGGGAAGAAAAATAGAAATATATTTCTTAGTATTTTTCTCCGTGATAATTATTGATTTTTTTATTAATATTGATAATATTATACGCCTTATTAATACGTTACTATACGATACGGGGGCTGGCGGTATTTATTGATGTCGGTATTTTAATATAATATATCTAATTTTATTTTTATTACAATATTAAAATTATCAAGTTATTAAGCATTATATTAGTAAATTATTTTCGTTGATTCATTGATAAAATAATCAATTGTTGGGCATGTATCGGCGTTAAACTGAATCGATGATCGGTTACCGGGTGATGTTAACCGTATTAGTAAACCGAAACAACCGAATATTTCGGTATCTATTCATTTTAATCTTCGTCTATACTTAAAAATATTATAAAGAGGTAAAATTTGTGAGTTTGTGAGGTTGTATGTAGGAGGTAATCTCTGGAACTACCGAACCGATTCTAAAAATTCTTTCACTAATAGAAATCAATACTATCCCACAGTAACATAGGCTCCGTATTATATTCCGGAATTCAATCCCCTAATGGGTGGTCAAACACGGGGTTAATGGTATTTTTAGTATAAAAACCTAATTATTTTTGTTGATTTACCGTGGTGATTTTGATGAAAATATAACAGTTGTTATTAAAAAAGAAAGTGCCGTTTTTAAAGAAAAAAAAAATGTTTTAAAATAAAACAAAATTTAGCATTCCATGTTAGGTTACCAAACTCAACCCGGATAAGGCGACTATAGTATTGTGAAATAAATACAATCTATAAGGTCTAGATAAATTGTCGTGTACGAGGTTTGATAAAAAATACCCGGATTTTTCAAATAAAATTTTATTAACACAATATTATTCTAAATACATTATCACCTTCAAAATAATCTCCCTGGGAAGCAATACACCGCTGCCATCTTCTTTTCTACTTTTAAAAACATTTCTGGAAGGTACTAATTTGAATGTCCTTTAGATCGATTTACGTATTTTGTTTAATGTCATCAATTGTTTGAAAACGACGTCCTTTGAGTTTAGATTTTAACTTAGGATATAAAAAAAAGTCGCACGGGGCTAGGTCGGGTGAATATGGTGATTGTGGAACTACTGGAGTATGATTTTTCACTAAGAACTGACGAATGAGCTGTGAGCCGGGGCGTTATCGTAATGCAACATCCAAGAACCACTTTTCCAACTTTCTGGCCTTTTTTTCCTAACATTTTCACGTAATCTTTTCATGACTTCTAAATAAAAATGGTGATTAACATGGCTTTCACATTTGATCTCACACCTGCTGTTTTAGTCTAGGAGAATTTGATGACTTCCACTGTGATGATTGACGCTTGGTTCTACATCATACCCGTAAATCCAAGTTTCATTACCTGTTATAATATATTTTTAATAGTCTAGGTCAGTTTCTGCGCTTTCAAAAAGTTCTTGAGAGCTTTTGTTTTTGTTCATCGGTTAAGAGACGAGGAACAAATTTGGCTGCGATTCGATTCATGCCAAATTCTTTGGTTAATATTTCTTGGCAAGAACCATAAGATATTCCGACGTCTTCTGCAACTTCTCTGATATTTAATCAACGATTATTTTGAATAATTTTACGAACACGAGCAACAGTTTCATTTGTTTTACTGGTCGAGGGTCTACCAGGTCGTTCGTTATCCTTAACGGGTGTTCTACCTTCTTTAAACCGTTTAAACCACTCAAAACACGTTGTCCGAGACAGAACATCATCTCCAAAAACTTGCTGCAAAAGTTCAAAAGTTTTACTAGAACTTTTCCTTAATTTCAAACAAAATTGTACGCACACACACGTTGTTCTTCTATTGTTTCCATTACGAAAATCGCCGCATGACTGACACATGTTTTCGTAAAATTGCCATAAAATAAAAATAAATATTGTTATCGATTTCAAACCAACGCTCGGATTCTCGTTGAAAGTTACTTTATCGAATGACATTATCGGGGTTTCGTTATCTTAATCGATATAAATATTATTAACACAGTCCGGGTATTTTTTGATCACATCTCGTATACGCAACGCGCCGTATTTATAATTAATATTGGATTTTTTTTTTTTATCACTTGGCAGTCGTTTAATTATCCGCATTTATCCGTCGTCGTCGTCGTCGCGATATATATTTAATTATCCGGTTTCGATAAATTCCAACAAGTTGCCGCTGCGATCGTCGCGTAAATTAAATATAATAATAATATGCGGTGCTCCTATACATTCGAATTAATGGGTTAAGGCTCGCCCCGGACGCACTTGTCCCCGCCACGGCGGCCGCCGCGACCCTGAAGTTTATAAATCTATAGGCGACCGAAAACAACTTAAACTGCAGTTATTTATTATTATCACTGGCCGGCCGAGTGAACTGTCTCGTAATACTATCGGTTGCCTAATCTCCCGTAAAACAAGATAGCCACTAACGGACGGTTATTCGTCAACTTTGCCGAACTTTAGCTCGTTAAGCTAACCCCAATACCGATAATTAGGACGCCTCTATAACGGTGGTTCGCGCGTGGTTACGGTTTTCGAATCGTAAATTTACGACTTTTGTACGTAACCTAACCGACAAAACCTTTGCCCGCGAACAAACACCGGTTTCGAGATAGATGTATATTTATATATATACGAATAATTTATGCAATGTTAATTATCATCAGTTTGCATTAGTTATTAACGAAGTACGTTAATTTATTTTTCAAGTTTTCTGTAAACTTTTCAGTAAAGTTAATATAATCCCGCTGGATATTAACAAAAAAAATATGTAATAATTTATAACAAATTATACTTTTAGACTTTTAATAAAAACCGAATAATCTTTCAAACTTTCCTGAAGAACCCGTCTGTAGTTATAAATTACGCCTTTTTTTTTAAAAATTGTATTTTTTTTTTTTTTTTTTTGGTTCGTCTGTGGAAGTTATATTTTATCAGTAATCTTGCTCCGATCAAAAAACAACAAGAATTCCTTACTTTTTGTAGAATTTTTATTTTCCTCGGTATTCCCTTAATAATAGACAACAACGAAAAAATACGGGAATGTTAACGCAATAGCTGTGTTACGTTATTTTCGATTTTATTTCTCTTGCTATTCAATTAAAAATAATAGATATTTGACATTTTTAAGCTATTTATAGGCATTTGAAATTATTGAGTTTTTACATTCTTTTGGCTTTTGGTACATGAACAAATGTATCAATCTTTTTATAATCGTTTAAAGTGTATATTTTGATGGAAAATCGTATAAATCGGGGCGTTTTAAAACACGATTAACCGTTTTTTTTATCTTTTTTTTTTTCGTTAGCAACGATTTATTTTTGGCAGCATACGGATATATAAATTAAATTCCCATCTGTATATCCTAAATATATATGTTACCGGAAATGTTGACTATCGAGAAATGCGATAAATTCCTATAAAGGTTAGGATATGATATCGTTGCCTAGAAATTGTTATCAATGATAGCGGTGAATGATAACAAAATTAAATAAAATCATTTTTACAATTATTGTTAATGTATCGTTTTTCCATTTTTATTTATTTATTTTTTTTTGATATTTTTATATCATTAAAAATGTGTAGTATCAAATAATAATAATATAATACAATTACCGTAGTTTTAATACGATTATTATTCGTTTTAATTCTCACACGGTATACTTCCGTGGCATTTTGAATTAAACGTTCCGGAAGCTGATCCGCAAGCACACCTGTTCGTCTTGCATGTTTGTTTATAAACGATAAACGAATATAAAAATAAATACGATTCCCCCTGTGTTTGACTATAACAGGAATAATTGTAAAAAAAAAAAAAAAGCAGTTATATACGAAAAGCAAAATACAATTTAATTAGGATTAAAATTACACGAAACGTGAATACATGTGTGGGAATTATGTTTCTATCACAAATAGAAAAGAAGGAAAAGCGTTCGCTATAAAATCCGAGAATAAACCAAAAATTATATCACCAAAATAAAGACATTTAGTATGTTTACGACGAAGGATTTTTTTTTTTTATATATTTTCAATATAAAATTATTAATTAAGACTAGGAAACGTTAACGTTTACAATGGGATATTATTTCTTGGCCGTATCAGAAATTGTCGACATTTCCAGTAACATATTATACACTTACATGCATGTACATGACCACTTCCTCCCAGCCGTATACAACAGTATCAGTTATCATTTTTTTTTTTAGAAATGTAATTTAAATCCGTTATAATAATATTATTTTTGTGCGCAGTGAAACCGTTCATGAACGCCGAGCCCAAAGACGTTACGGTGCACACCGGCCAGACGGCCGAGTTCGAGTGCAAGGTGGGCGGCGATCCGAAACCGAACATCTACTGGGAACGCGAGGGCAGCAAAATGCCGTTCGGGCGGGCCCAGATATTGGACAACAAATCGCTGCGGATCGTCAACGTAATGGCCCAGGACGAAGGCCTGTACGTGTGTAACGCCGACAACGACGTGGGTTCTGAAAAGGCCAAGGCGTCGCTGACCGTCCACTGTGAGTTGAAAAATCACGCGCGCGCCCGTTTTGCATTTTAACCGACCGCGCCGGATAACGCCGGAGCGATTGCGCCCGCGTTTGAATACCTTTTCACCCGCTGACTATAAACTATAAAATAAGACGAAATTAGAAAATAAAAAAAAACGAAATATTAAAGCCCGTAAAAGGGGAACGGAAAATTGTTAATTATAATAATTTATTTAATTTTTATTATTATTATTTTATATAAACCTTCGGGAGATTCATTTTAATCGAGGCCGATTGATGGCGATTTTCTCTTATCAATTGTTATCGAAATTAACGTAAGACTTTTGTCAAGTGAAATTATAAAACTATAGACAGAAAATTAGTTAAAATGGGAACAATAACCGTCGTGTGTTTTTTGTATATATATATATATATATATTATTTATTTATTTTTATCAATTATTATAGTAAATATTAATTTTTTTTAATATCATATTATCTGCATAGACTGTGAGATAAATAGTATTTATTTTATGTTTTTACGGATACGATTTTATACTATTTATTACCATTTGTCGCTGTTACTATACATGGGCGTATATAATTTAGGGCGGTCCTTATTGTCGTATATAGACGGAGAAAATGTTTTTTTTTTCAATTTTCGATCGAGCTACCTGCTCCCACCTGCTCCCCCGATTTTATTTTTTAGAAAAATATGAAAAAATAATTTGTGTACAGTTTCCATTAAACGAATTGTTCGCCCACAAAATAACAAAAAAACTAATTATGTATGCCGCTTAATGTTTATTTTTTATTTTATATATTCAGTAATTAGGTACTATAGTATACTAAACACGAGTTGTTCATTTTTTTAAGTGAATGGATTGTATAATGAAAAAATCATAAGTGCCAATTTGTATAGGAAATTTAATTTAAAAAATATATTATTCTATGCATATTTTGCCCGTCGTAAATATTTTAGGCCGTAATTCTAAAAATCGAAAGAAAAAAAACGCTATTTTTCAACTTTAACCCTCTCGAGGCACGTCGTAAAGGTTGTGACCAATTGTTACGAAACTTTACACTACTATTTTTTTTTCTTTTATGCAAAAAAGTAGCTTTGTAGTTTTCAACAAATTCCGGGGTAGTCCGATTAAATTTAAAAAAATAAATAAATAATAATATTATAAGGACCGCGAAGTATGTTTCCCTTCGTAACGCAAATTTTGGTTGTTTATCAAGCCCGTAAACATATCCGTGTTAGAAAAAAAAATCACAGCTGGGAGATTCGAAAAGTACAAAAACTATCGGTACTTTTATTAGTTTTACAACCGCATTATATACCCGCACATTCCGTATGACGTGAATTCAATACCTTTTTTTTCGTATACGTTTACATTTCGAGCAAAATGCGTTTTCTGTATTTAAATGCAAAATAATCGTTTATAATCGTTTGTGTTTATCTATTTTCAGCCCCTCCGATATTCGTGACCCGGCCCAAGGACCAGAAAGTGGGGCTCAACGGGATCGCCAGTTTCGACTGCGTGGCCCAGGGCAACCCGCCCCCGTCAGTGTTCTGGACCCGCGAAGGGTCCCAGGTGCTCATGTTCCCCAGCAATGCGTACGGACACTTTCACGTGACCCACGAGGGCACGCTGCGAATCCAGGGTGCTCAGAAGGAGGACGCCGGATTTCTCGTGTGCTCCGCGCTGTCCGTCGCCGGGTCGGTCACATGGAGAGCGTTCTTACAAGTGCGTACTGATGGCCAGTGCCATCTTAAGGCATTTTAAGGGCCCTAAACTTACGAAAATTATATTATTTAAGAAATACCTACTATAATTTTACATTTTTTTTTTTTTTTTTTTTAAATAAACCTCGAATGAAAAAAATTAAAAATAATGTAGTCTGATCAATATAAATTGAATTCTAAATTTTAGGCTAATGAAAGTACATCGTTTACCAGTAGAGTAAAATTCAAAATAGAAACTTACTTTTCAATTATAGGTACATAAATAAATAACTCGATTAAAAAAATCGTAGTAAATCATACAAATCGATAAATAAACTGTTTGGATTTTTTTTCAATTTTTTCAATTTGACAAAATAAATACTAGTCCATTGTTAAACGTTTGCGGAATTTTATCTTATAGATATTGATATTAAAACGAATTGATTTATGTATAAATCATATATTTAAGTATTTAATGACCCCCCGAAATATATTGGACCCGAGGCCTCGCATAACCTTAAAACGTCTCTGCTTATGGCATATTCGTGTTTTATTTCAAACGGGATAATATATCGTCTTATCTTATGGTAGTAGTTCTTGTTTTCGGCTTCGGCACTTGAGACGCTAAATCCGAAACCGATCTCTGTTATTTTCGTCGGGTTTCCGGCTTCTCTCCCTCAAATTCCTTCTTAACACCGAAGCCTTTTCCTCAAATACCCGCTCAACTAAATATCCTTTTTTCTAGCCTTACTTTAACTTTATATCGGGACGTCAGAACTGAAATCAAAGTTTATAGTTCTACACGAGGGTGTAATAATCCTCGAAAAAGAACGGATTCTTTGGTTTGGACGTCGAAGATCCAGCAATATATTTTCCTGACAATTTGTTTTTTTATTAAAATTATTAATTGTTCGTCAGGTTACATCCGTACAAGACGTTCCGCCGCCGGTGGTGGACATAGGACCGACCAACCAGACGCTGGCCACCAGGTCGACGGCCACGTTACCATGTCAGGCGTCCGGCATACCGTTGCCGACCATTAAATGGTACAGAAACGGAAATTATTTGTCTCCGGACGATCCCAGGGTGACCATTACGTCGTCCGGAACACTGCAAATCGACGGTAAGTCCGTGGGTTTTTTTTTAACGATATACCACAAAATTATAATAAAAATTAAATACACAGCGCCTAAAATTGTTCGAGTACTCTCGACATCTTTTTTATTTCACTTAGAAATGCGCGTATACATTTATAACGCTTTAATATTTTGATAAAAAAATATATACATTAACAGTTTTTTTTTTTTTTTTTTTATAAGAAACGTTTTACACGGGATCGTGAAATTAAACAATTCCAATTAGAACTTGTATTTTATAAAAACAAAAATGTATATTAACCTTTAAAACTAATCGAGGTAAAATAATAATAAAACAAACTAATACAATATTTCATTTTTTTCGAAAACGTTTTATATTTTAAGTAGGTGCTTATAAAGTTATAAAAAAATTACTGAAAAGAACAAGAGAGAGTAGCGCGAACCCTTTTATATATTTTTTTTATTGTATTAAAAAAAAAATACGACGCTAAATAACTAAAACGCGCTTGTTCTTCTTGTACTGTATAGGCACACACACAGCCTGTTGCCGTTATTTGCTATTTATTATAATATATACTTTTATGCGCAAAAAGGGGAAATTACTTTTTTTCCGTGTATACTTAATATTAAAAAAATAAATAATAAAGTAATAATATTATCGTTATTTTTGCCCGACTATACTTTCCTTTAAAATCAAAAAAAAAAAAAAAAAAAAAAAGAGAAGAGAAGAAATTTTATAGGTAGGAAATTCAGTCGTAATATCTTATCTTTGAACTCGGATTTGTTTATTTGCCGTAATAAAACCGTAAGTAAAAGTAAAATTGCTGTCAAGAACGATAATAATATTATTATTATATACTCGAAATGCTTTAATATTATTTATCTTATCATTCGAAAAAGTCTTTCGTTATTTCAGAATATATTATATTCGTTTGTGCATTGTAAAAAAAACTAAAATCCAACAATATCTTATGGTTTTATTCTTCACGCCACTGTATATATTATGCAATCGTTTTTCACCAGTTTTTAAATTAAATCGTTTTAGCAACTCGATTCGTCGTAATAAAGTATAACCATCTCATCATCTGGTTTAATGTTATTTTATTATTGAAAATAATATGAAATTCTCAAAAATCGATACCTTTGCACGGTCATATTTTAATTAAACAACTTGCAGCGTGCACAGAGAAAACCGTTTTATATATTTGTGATTTATTTATTTATTTTTTTTTTTTTTTTTGATAAATTTGATGCTCCCGACCTCTAGAAATCGTTGTAAAGATCTGGCAATTTGAGGGAAATTGAGCCGGACGTAACGATATCGTGAGAAAATGTGGGTGGGGGGCGGGAAAAAAAAAAGGAAATCCGCCCTAATAAAATGTATATTTTTTAAATTATGTATCCGATATTTTGCCCTATAGAACTGGAAGTTTCGGACTCCGGTCTGTACACGTGTACCGCGTCTTCGGAGAGCGGCGAGACTTCGTGGTCGGCTTCGCTGAGCGTAGAAGTGTCGCCGGGTTCCCGTCTGCACCGCGCCCCGGACCCGGCAATGTTCCCGGCCGCTCCGTCCGTGCCGGTCATCGTAAACGTCACCAAAAATTCCGTGACTGTCACGTGGCACCCGCCGACCCTTCACTTGGGAGCCTCGCCAATAGTCGGATACACGCTCGAGTACTACAGTTCCGACCTACAGACCGGATGGGTGGTCGCCGCGCACCGGATATCGACCAACACTATGGTCGTGAGTATATTGCGTAGTGTAGACTGTAATAATTGTTATATTATCGAGAAATCTCTCGTATTAAAAATTAAAAAAAAAAACTAAATCGGTATCGATTTGCACGAGTACAGGTGGAAAATCTGAAGCCAGACACGTCTTACGTATTCATGGTGAGAGCCGAGAACTCGCACGGTTTGAGCGTACCCAGCGCGTTGTCCGCCACGGTGAAAACCGGCGGCACCAACACGATGATCACGCAACAGTCTCTGGACGAGGCCAGAGAGCGGCTCGGCACCAAAGTCATCGAGTTCAAAGAACTGTTTCCGATGTCGTCCACGTCGGTCCGGATCATTTGGGAGGTGTTAAGCAGCTCCGATTGGATAGAAGGCATACACGTGCGGTTCAGAGACCTGTCGGGCGGCTCGCAGACGTACAACATGATGACGGTGATGATGAACAACGGCGAGCCCAAATCGTACACGCTCGCCAACCTGCGCAAGTACACCAAATACGATTTCTTTTTGGTGCCGTTCTTCAAGATGGTAGAGGGCCAACCGTCCAATTCAATGATCGTACAGACACACGAAGACGGTAATCGATGACGAATTGTTTATAGTTTCGTCTTATGTACAAATACGTAACGGTCGGGTTTTACCCATTTATTTTTTTTTTTTTTCTACAGTCCCTTCCGCGGCACCAGACGACGTACAGGCCGGTATGGTGAACGCTACGACCGCGTTCTTACAGTGGGCGTCACCACCACCACAACACATCAACGGCGCACTGCTGGGGTACAAGGTGAGTTATCGGAGTGTTGCCGCAGGATCGTAGATAATAAAATAATGATTTAGTGAGAACTGTTAGGTTTAAGATTATACGGTACAAATGTTTACAATATTGATGTGAAAAGTGATTATTATTTGCAGAAATAGTTAAATATAATTAATATTTATTTTTGTAATTAATAGTGAAGGCATTTTACCGATATTAAAAATAGATAATATAATGTAAGATTTCCATTGGTGTCTAAAATAAATAAGTAAACATTAAAATATTCCCCGTAATGAAACCGTTATAGACTTGCCCTAACCGTTCTTTTATTATCTATGGCAGGATCGTCATGACGCATATACTAATCGATGGTTGTTATTTTTTTTTTTTTTTTAGATACAAGTGAAAAACAACAACGCCACAAAGGCCACCGTACAAGAACTTTTGAACTCGTCGACGACGACGATTCTGCTCAACTTGACGGTGGGCGGTAGTTTCACGGCCCGCGTCCAGGCGTACACCCGGAGCGGGTACGGGCCCTACAGCGCCCCGGTGCCGATCGTCATGGACCCGGCGTATCCGTCTAGGGCGTATTCTTCGACGACAAACGGCGAAGCTTGGATCATCGTGCTGTTGGCGGCCCTGGTGGTCATGTTGGCCTGCGTCATCGTCACGGTCGTGTACTTGAAACGGAAACAGAACGCGGGCAAGCAGTTGGGCCACTTTAACGGTAATATATCAAAACACACTTATATATTTTTATTGTATGGCACCTCATTTTTTTATAGTTGGATTTGATTTTATAGCTTCCATTTCAATGTGGATATGTTTTTTTTTTTTTTTTTGGGCGGGGGGACTAGGTACACGATAAAAAAAAAATATACCGTAATATAGCAAATACTACAGATAATATGTATCAATGTATTTCGTTATATCCAAAATGCATACGTGTTGTAGAGCAAATTCTCAGTTAGCTACAAGACTACGTAATTTATATCTGCGTCATCTATTTGAAACTGCACCGTATAGATATTATAACGCTATAAAATATACGGATAAATCGGTACACTTTTCGTATATAACTACAATATTATTATAACGTGGTTTTTTCGTGTTATCGAAAGCGTTATAATATTTATACGATTATTACGTATAGCTAGGAACTCGCTCTACTACATGTGTACGCATTAGATATAGTAGACGTTTGAATGCATTTTATGTGTAGTGTTCGAAAATGGACAAAATCCTTGAAAACATTTTATTTCTCCGTTTACAATAACCCGAATACTTGAAAAAAAAAAAAAAAAAGTACTGTTAATAAAAATAAATAAATTATAATTATATAAAGCACGTCGTGTATTTATAAATAATTATACGTTTTGAACTTGTGCATCAGTGCCGGTGGTGAGCGGCGATCTATCGCAATTGAGCATGTTGAGCGCGGGCGGCAAGGAGGCGCTGTGGATCGACCGGGGCTGGCGTAATGGCGAGAAGGATCCCGAGTCGAAACTGTTGAACGGCATCGGACGGGAGACGACTTGCGCGGACTACGCCGAAGTGGACACCAGGAACCTGTCGACGTTCTACAACCCGCGCAAAGAAGCCATGTCGTGCAACCCCACGCCGTACGCCACCACGACACTGTTGAACCGCGACGATTGCAACGTGAGTACACATACGCTTATACAGTGGCGTGCTCAGAGGGGCGAGAGAATTGAGTGGTTCAGCGTTTGGAACGAACTGGATTTGTTCGATGGAATACGGCATTTTTCGGATCCTGCTATTAAACGCCCACTGTCAGGGTTAGGTATACGTGGGGAAGATTCTGCGATTTACTCACGATGATAATTTACTACATCCCCTGCCGTGGCGTAACTGGGGGCCCGCAGAAACCGCATCGTGGGGTGGCCCTCGTAAAATACTCCCTAGAGTAAATTGAACACTAAAGGAAACAAAAAATATATTATTTTTAATAAGATATATTTTAAGGGGCCAATTTTTAATTTTCGCGGGGGCCCAAATGTCTGTGTTAGGTCACTGATCACCCCCTGCCGTTGATAATCTCTGGGCACGCCACCGTACTTATGTGCAGGTGTACAATAATACGTCCGCCGCGTATAATTTTGCTAAAAGACGAGATTTGAACGTACGTTTGATTACAGGAGTCGACACATTTGTTCGGAGCCGCTAGCAGTTCGTCGGAAACGAAAACGCTGAGTTCCAACGGATCGTGTCACGAACGCTGTCGCGAACAAGCGGCCGCCTCCAACCATTACCTGGGTAAGTGACCTCGCCACCCTCCGTGGCCCGTAAAAACGGTTTTATAATGTGTTTTGTGTTTTGTGCTTTGCGTCGCGCGTGCAGACGAAAACGGCGCCGAATTTAACTCGCAACACAAACGAAAACCGCCCGTATATCCCGTCAACCAAGCGCCGCCACCGCCGCTGCCCAACTGGAACGAATTTCTACCGCCGCCGCCGACACACCCGCCCACGGACTCTATGCGCAAAACGTCTCAGGTATAGAAACTACCCGCCGCCGGTTTCGTTTTGATTTTTTACGATATTATTTATTGTAAACACATTTTTCGTTCGTTTCGAGCAGTCGAACGGCGGCAGTCCGCAAATGAGCCGCCGCATGCCCGCCGGGAGTTTCTCGAAACCTTCGCACGTCCAGTCCAGCAAATCGTTGGCGGGCAGTTGCAACGGCTACACGCCCGCGTGGATTTACACCGGTCAGAGTAACGAACACAGATTCAATCCGCCGCCTTCCACTCAACCGCCGCCAGTAAGTGTCGCCTAAATCACAAATTAAACAATTGTGTGTGTGTGGGAAGGGGGGGGGGTGGATTGTCAGACAATAAATACAAAAAAAAAAAAAAATATACCGTTTCCTTTCAGAAAAATCAATTAAAAATTATTAATAACTTTTAACTTTTTAACTATCCGGACATGTCGATTGACCGTGTTATTGTCAGAGCGGCGTAATATTACCGTTCTATACTCTATTCAGAATAAGAACAGACCGCCTTCGGACATCGTAACTGAGCTTTTGACACTGCCTGATTATTGCCAGAAATTAATCGGCAATCATCTACAGCTGTAGTAGGGTTGGATGCGCTAACAACGACGTGTTTTCGTCCGCCGCCTGGTCTGTTCTTATTCTGAATAGAGTGTATACATTTCCATATGCGACCGGTCGTTTCTGATTGGCTAGTTTCAAATATACGCGCCTTTAAAATCATATGATTTTTATCGAATCTATTCGAATTATCCGCTAACTCGTATCGGAACATGATCATTTAGCGGGGAAAAACCCTCGGTGATTTGTTATGCGAAACCACGGTGGGAGGAGTGGGAAAGGCACCCCAAAAACGCTTGCGAACGACTCGGATGGCGTACTCGGCATTTTCACACGGGGGGGAAGCGACCATATGGCGCCGGAATGATGTTTGAACCGCGGGGGCTGAACAAAATAATTTTTAAATGCCATAATCCATTGTATAGTCTAAAAATGATTTCAAAAATACTTTTTTTTTTTTTTAAATATTATAGTGGATAACTGAAATAAATATAGGCTCTTATAAAATAATACTACTTTTCGTCGTATATTTACGATATTTCACAAAAATGTCAAATCATTTTTCCATATTGTTCACAATGTCAACCTAATGTCTCCTCTATTCGACGGTTTCAAGTTTTCCTTCAATATTCCACATGAAAATTATAGGCGATTACTAAAACCTATATATTTGTTTAGCAGTGGGGTCTAATCCCCTAGGGGACTTTTCCTGCGGGGACGATCTATCCCATTGTTCTGGCGCCCCTGGGAGAAAGCGAATATGAATTTAACTAGTTATAGGTATAAAATCATTAAACTTTCAAACGATATTACACAACAATTTGTAATTTTCTAAAATATATATTCGTTTATTTATTCGCATTATAAAGAATCGTGTATAGTAATGGTAAAAAAAAAAAAATACCAAATCTTCTAGTTTTTCGACATTTCGTTGAGCCTAGGGCTCAATAATCGGCACATCTTTGTGAGCGGGACACCAACGAGATAAGCCGTTAATAAAAAGCCAATATCAATAAAAACGGACAATATTTATAGGGAATTCGTACCGTGCCCCCTGGTATTTTGCCCCTGGTGAGCTTGGCCCTGTCCCTTGTATATTTGTTTCGATGGAGCGCCGTTATTGTACGTAATAGCAGTGCGCCCCCGTTTGTTTTGTTGTACAGGTGCCGAATTCGTTGCACCCGTCGTCCGTGTGCAACGTCTCGTCGTGCCAAGCGCTGGACCGGCCGAACAAATACGGCGGCGGGCCGCGGAACCGCGCGCAGTCCGATTACGATTACGAGAGCGCGTCGCTGTTGTACGGGCACGTCAATCAGCAGCAGCAGCAGCAGCAGCCGCTGCCGTCGTCGTGCACCAAACGTTCGCCGGACGAACAGCCGCTCAACACCTGCTGTTCCGAGGGCAACAGCATCGACCGCTGCGTCCAGTCTTCTGCGTTGCCCGGTCTCGGGTACAAACACAGATCCGGTAAGTGCACCGGTCAGCCTCCGCTCCGAATGGCATTTTATTTATTTGATTTTTATCGTTTTTACCGTAAACCTAAAAAACGTTCACATATAATACTATGGACCGCGAATAAAAAAGACCATGATGGTGTGCGACAGATAAAGAACAAGAATAAGAGGTTTTCTCGTGCAAGAGTTAATTATTATAACGTTTGTTTTTCCAGTTGAATTATAATTTACGCGGGATATTTATTGTGCATGGGCTTATGTTTTATAATATTAGTGTATAGTGTGCAAATTGTACAAATATTTTTTTTAAAAACATTCTTAAAATTATCAAAACAATCCAAGGTATATGAATATGAAAATATTTACCCGTGAAATTCGATCAATTGTCTGAACCACGACATTTTTTTCATTATCGCATGACAACCGATTACTGAAACAAAAAAAAAAAACCACGAGTTTTAGCAGTACCTACATAGTACAGGTACATTTGTGGACAGTCCTGTGTTTGTACGAAATCGGAAGGAAAATCGAAATTGCTTTTAAACTAATTCGGGAACATCTCCTATCTTATCCGCCCAGATGTTGAAAAATTATCACGTTGACAAAATTATTATTTTGCTAGCCGTGTGAAGTGGTCCTATTCGTTTGTGATGGCATTGTATACGAATTATAATTGTACAGTTGCAATCAATGACCGGTAAAAGAAAAAATTGAAATTCATTGGTCCAATACAAAAATATCTGCTTCCGAATGTCAGCGACCGAGAGTGGCCGGTATTTAGAGGTTTCGCTGTATTTTCTACGCTCCTGGTGTCTGGGCGTGTCGTTAGGATTTTGTGAAAATTGTATATAGTATAAAAGCAAAGGAAATCGATTTTAAACAATAGAACGTCGCGTAGAAGATTGGTAAAAAGAAACATAAAAAAAAAAAAAAAAAAAAAACCCAGGCGGATCAAGGGGGATGATATATTTGCCGAATCTCCGCTCCGCCTTGTGTGCCCGTATACGGAGGACGACAATCTCCGGAGACGGTAATCTCGTTTTAGTTTTCGAATACACAACGTTCGCCGGGTTTCTATTATTATTATTATTATTTTTATTTTTTGCACGTCGTTTTTGTACGGAATTCCGACAATATTCCGTGGGTCCCGCCGGACCCATCGTTTCGCGTCGTAACACGATCTCGCGAATCGTATATTGTTTTCCGGCCTCTCGGGGTTAGGCTATTATGGCGGTCAGATAACAGCCGCTATGTGTACCGCGGCGATAAGCGGACCGCCAGCGCAGAAAATTCCCTTTACGAGTGTACACGATATAATATTTTCTGCTATTGCCCGGTTACGTACGCGAGTTTTAAGATCCCGGTGTAAATGTCTGCATACTCCGGGGGCGATCTAAAACGACTTGGTCTTCTTATGCGCTTAGCCTCTTCTTGTCTCGCCGCGAGGTTACGTTCTATTCTCCGCATATTTAACTGAACAATTCTTGATGAACAGTCAACGCACCGAATTTTTTATAGCACATCTCTTTTTGTACCTACTTGTAATATTTTTCGATGGCGAATTCACAAAAATCTTTAATACGAACTAGTGTTAGGTTATTATGTGCTCAAATATCACAAGAACTACAGAATATATTAAAACAATTTAAAAATAAAAAAAAACACGTTGATGGTGGATCAGGGAATGGATTTCAAGACGTGATACGTAGGGCACTAATGAACGTTTATTAAAAAGAATTTTCAACAGAATATGTAAAAACATCGTACAGAAATCATTTTAGATTGAGTAGAGATCCTTTGAAAACCAATTTAACAATTTATTTCGGATTTATATAATAAAAACGTAATATTACGATTTGAATAGGTACTGAAATAATAAAATATTTAATTCAAAATCAAGTTCACACATTTCATGACGCAATACTTATCATTAGAAACGACGCAAAATAGAAATAGTTTCTAAATTACTGATAATCAGTTTTGGTGATTCATTCATGCTGAAACAAGTGTTCACACGATAATAACTTGTTCAGTCTTGATTAGTCTTGAATCACTGGATACCGACCGTTTTAATTGACACGTGTGAACCCGGCTTAACTATATTATAGGCCCCAACATCTCCTCGGCTATCACTGGATCGTATCTCGTTTTCGTGACATTACACGCCCATGACTCTCTGTCGTTTTTCCTAGACCATTAGTGACGATCAAAGTTGGTCTTGGTTCTTGCATACTCAATCTTGGGTTTTGGTCTCGGTAGCGCCAGTGCCCGTCTTTGATGGTTTTGCAACGTTGTTTTGATCGTCGCCTTATAGACGTTTACGTTATTAGTTTTTGTTTAATTCCATCTCCCGTCTGATGAGTTTGCCATTTGTCTCGTATAATTTATACCGCCGCGTGGCCACTTGCCTCTCCAAGGCCGGGCGCACGCCAAAAGAGCAAAACTGCTCGGAACAAATTCCATTGACACTGACAAAACAGAACAGAACAAGACACAATAATACTGGATTAATTTTTGTTATTAAACGCAAGTTGATGTTTCCATTTCGTTGCTAATTTCATCCCATAATCTGTCTCGTATCAAATCTATTGCTATGATCTTTATCAGTATAATCGTAAATATATTATCTTAAAAATACTACAGTTATTAATATATATTTTTTTTTTTTTTACGTGATATATATAATCTGTGCCCAATGGCACAATAAGAATATGTGATAAAAGAATATATATATATATAACATGATAAAGCTTCAAAGAAGAAGCCACCCACTAGTGATGACACTACCTGACGTATGATTTAATTAAAGATTTGGAAAATATTTTTATTAATTTCTAAATAGGTCTGTACACCATTTCCTTTTTAACCGGCTCGGTGGGTTGCCAGAAATAGATAGTGTGCCTAGATTAGATATAAGAGGATTGGGATGATAAAGGAGTTTTGAATGGTATCTTTTATAGCTTCTTCAGAAACGGTCTTGATTTTTAAATCCGAACGGAGTGAGAAGTTGGACACATACGGTGGGCCGTTGGGGATTTTGCGTAAAACTGCGAGGACTGTTGGGATGGTAAATTGATATAATATAATTTTTGTATTAAAATCGAAAAGACAAAATAACGTGTTGGCCAGGCGGGGTGCACTGTTCGTAAAATAAACCAGTGGCTTTGGTTTTTCGAATTTTGTTCTGTCTCCCCGTGTTTTGACGTCGACCGATTAGCGTGCGCGCGTCAATCGCTTTGCACGCGTTCCAAATTGTGTGCAAACAATGTTTTGCTCAATCAGTGCGCGCTGGGCACGATAACACTCCGTGCAACTCTCAATAATAAAACGCCGCTTGTGTTTATTCCGCAGAGCAATGGCGCCGGGACCGCGGATGGTGCGACGACGACGAAGACGACGGCGGCGGAGGAGGAGGCGAAGGTCTGGCCGAAGCGGACGACAAAGGCAGTTGCAGTAGCGGTTGTTCTTGCAGCGAATCGTCTTGTCTGTACGCCGAGGCTGTCGAAATGCCGTGCCCCGTGCAACTGGCTGCCGGGCGCAAGTAATCGCTACCCCTTAGCTGGCTAGGTTAGGTTAGGTTAGGTTAGGTTAGGTCTCTGACCTAACCTAAGTCCGATCTCTGGCACAACAATGAGAAGTATTTGAGGCCCCAGTTTTAAAGGTTGATGAATAAAAAAAAAAAAAAAAAAACCGTTTTATTTTCGTTTTCGTTCGTTGTGTGTACATATTATAGTCGGAGAGAACGTGTTGTCGGACAAATCAAAATAAGATAAATAAATTTCAAAAAAAAAAAAAAACCTCTTTTTATACCTATAAATACACTATTTTGTTTTGTTTTATTATTATTATTATTTTTTTTTTTTTTTTAATTTGTCGTAAACGCATTGCGCATTATTAAAAAATAAAGATTGGTAATTATTTTTGTAAAAAAAATTTTTTTTATATATATATATATATACATACGTTTAACGATTTTTTTTTTTTTTTTTTCCTTTCTAGTTAGGTTTTTGTAAAAATAATGTAAATATATAATTAATATTGTTATTTATTCGTAAACCTTTGTAATATATTCGGTATATATTAATTTTACGATACAATAGTTCCTTTTGTTTGTTTATTATTACTATTATTATTATTAATTTTTTTTTTTTATTATTATTTAACATTGCCTGTTGTGATAGATTCTATATTATAATTATTATTATTATTATTATTATTATTATTATTATATATTTGAAATTGTAGTTTATTTTACGTTTCGTTAAAACGCTTAAAATCGTATAAACACCACTCGCGTGGAAAAAAAAAAAAAATCAACAAAATAATTTTATGTCTGGGCGAGTGATCGAACCACACATTTCCACTGAAACCGTATTGTTGCGCAATTGTATATTATTTTTGACAATCCGAAAAAAATTTTTATCTACACGATATAATATCGTATACTTCACCCCCCCCCCCACACGTGTGTGTGAAAATATTATTATCATAATAATAAATGTATATTTGTACGAAAATGAACAAAATGTGCCATAAACATTACGTATATTATAGTTCTTTTTACTGGATATTTTATATTAATATATTCGTTTTGTATAAGCCCGCCGCAGACTATATTTTATATAGTCCATAATATTATATCTATCTATTAATTTCATTTTTTATTATTTTTTTTTTTTTTTTTACTGTGATAATATTAATTGAATAATAATAATAATAACAATAATAATCTAAACTATTAATTTTTAAGTATTTTATATAATATTATTATATAAATATATATATATATATATATTATACGTTTAGAACACACATCAGAACTGAACTGAATTTATATCCGACGATTAGTAGTTTTTTTTTTTTTTTTTTTTCTAGTACTTAAATATAAATTCAACGCATGTTAACACGTTGAGATATTATTATTATTATTATTATTATTATATAATAGTATTTGTATTTGAAAAAAAAAAAAAATAATAATTTAATTAACGATCACCGGATGATGCTATATTTCTATGTATACCTATCGCGTGCCTGTTAAAAAAAAAAAAAAAAAAAAGTACTATTATTTATTGTTATATGTAAAATATTATTAAATAAAACATTACTGAGCCCATATTCGTGATCGTAATGATGTAGACACTGCGAGTCGTGTATAATTGTGTAGTTTTAAGAATAAAATAATATTTAAAAATGTAATATACGTTTTATTTTGTATCCCTATCTATCTAGTCGAGTCGAGTACTATCCGGTTGAACCTCATCGTCGTTTGTAAAACATAAATTATATACGGACACGGACGTGATCGATTGGTCTTGACTGTTTTACATATTGGACGTTCTCGCGTATCGTCGGGTTTTTTTGTGGTTTTTGTTTTGTTTTTCTACTATTTTATTATTCCCACCCCGGAATTGATGGGAATTTTAGTTTTTGTCCCGAACGAACGTTGACGGGTCGCGTGCGCCGCGTAATGTAATCGACCGGACCGGCGGCCGACGATTTTTAGTGATAAAAAAATGTAGAACGAAAACATCTTATTATAAAATTGAAAGAGGCCGGGTATATTCCGGAGGACAGACAAGACGATTCGTTTTTTTTTATTCTCGAAAATAACGCTTAATTAATCGTCTGGAAACAGCGACTTTTTGATTATTTTTAAACCGCTATAACTTTCCCGAAAAAAAGGCATCGCCATGCCCCCCGGTATGTGCGGACGTCTTTTAATTTTATATTTGGCGCATTTGCTCTAAAACCGAAGTTGACCGAGTTCTATGGGGTGGGTCTGCGTCAACATTTTTTTTATCACTGAAAATCGCCATCGTGTCGTCCTCTTAATAGGTAGGCGCCCTCTACACAAGAAGATTTTTTGACGGATTTTGTCCGGCGAGTTAAATCCTTAGGCCCTCGGTGGATTTGGCCCGTCGGACTAGGTATTTAGTTGTGCCCACTAACGTGAAAATAAAAGTCCTCGAATGGACTTCGCTGAGCTTCGTCCGCTGGTTAGTGGAGGAAATCCGTTGGGTTTTAATGCTAAAGACCCAAGTCCTCCGGTCATTCAAGACGTTCTAACTGACTGGATTTAACCGCGTGTAATATTAAACCGAGATAAGATGGCGACTTCGGGTTTTGTTTCGAATATTCACTAATCCGCGGGTAATACAACTATTTACAGTTTGAAACGTTATCGTGTGGTGTAGATTAGCCGTAGTGACATTTGTCCTGGTACTTTTCGGACAGACCTCGTATTACGCGTATTGACAATCAATCAATTAAACCGAATATTTATACTCGTAAAAAAAAAAACACAACCGCGCGTTTAATTACATATGAAAAATTGCGACAGTGACATTTTGTCTGTAACAATTACAATTTAACTTTTCGTGACCGGCTCCGGCCGTCGTAGGTCACAATTCTTCCACACCAGCCTTTGCCTGTTCCATTGGTACTTGTTCTTGCAGTACGGCGGACTGCTCCTACACGGACTGCTTTTCTTCGATTTGCCGCCGGCGTTTACCGCAAGATCTTAACGTAAATTAAACAATAATACGTTATTACGGTTAAAAACCCGAAATCCGTCGACGCCAGTTTTGGACCTATGGGGCCGCACTAATGTTTGACGGGGACAGGGAGCGCCCGGTCCGGAGGATCGGTCCGTCTGAACCGGGCGACTTGGTGCCGGTCATGCTGGAGTCCCCAGACCACTGGGAAAGCCGTGGTCGACTTCGCCGAGACCGTCACCGCGGAGATGGAGTCGGCAGCGCCAAGCCCTCGACGTCGCCGGCGTCGTTGATCGGGGCTCCGCAGTCGCCAGACCGTCGGCCGGGATACCGGCAAGAAGTGTCCCCCCGCCCGGCTTTGTGAGGGCAGCAAGTGGGCTTCGGCCCGGCTACTTCCGGCCATCCCACCGTGGGGCGCGAAACATTTGTAATTTTCGACATGTGAGCCCGCCCCGCCATAGGGGAAAACGGGATTTGCCAAAAGTATTTAATTGTATTATTTTTTTTTTTTCATTGTACCAAAAAATGATGGCGACCCGCCTCCCGAAGTAGTGCCCCCCTCACGGCGTTTCCGGGACGCGGGGGTATTGCCGGTTTAAACAAATAATAATAAAAAGGCCACACTAATGTCCACGTAACCCTTGGTCGAATTGGGTTTCGATAGCAGTTATTACGACTAGAAATAGTTATTTAACTAAGCCGGCTATTTAAACTAGACGGCCAATGCTAATGGTTTTATCCCAACACGGGTAGAGACGCATTGTTGTGTTTCCCCAAAGTAAAAACAAAAATTACTCGTGAACAGCAATTGTTGTTAGGTTACGGGTCTTAGGCCGATCGCACACCGAAAGAGCAAAACTGTGTTAGACAATGCTAGTCATTTTTGTGTTAGTCAACTAAAAACAATTTGTTTTTATAAAGTGCACACTACTTAGGCAAAACACCATTAGACAAAACAAAAATCAGTAGAAAAAAAAAATAATTTAAATAATATATTGTTTTAACTAAAATATAATTATTCAATAACTTATATATATTCAAATTACCATCAACATCCATTTCTTTGGTTATTTCTTCCCATAACTTGTCTTGCACAATTCTATTGCTATGGTCCTTGTCTCCAAAATCATAAATGGATGGTCTTTTTTCCACTAAACTTACTAGTATTTCCCCATCACAAGCCATTTTGTGATAAGTATATAAAAAATATATACGAAATACGAAAAAAAAAGTACACACGAATAATTATTGTCTAGTTGTGACTAACGAAAAATGTGGACACTCCGACAGTATCAGTCATGACTAATTGTGTTTTAAAGCAAAAACGCTTTGTTTTGACTATGTCTTATCAGTGTGCGTATGCAATGTAATTTCTTATGTTCTATTTTTAACAAAACTGGCTAACACTGTCTAACGCAGTTTTGCTCTTTTGGTGTGCGGCCGGCCTTATAGTTTTCGGACGCCGGCCCGAAGTGAACCGAGCAAGTGTGGCGACCGGTGCCCGCGGGGACCAAACAATAACGACGGATTTCTTGTGTTGTTCGTAGGGGGAAAAAAATCAAAAAAATCGTATACGTCTCGGGCGTCGGACGTTTGTGTTTGGTAATTACATTTGGTCGTACGGTCGCGTTTCGCCAACGATTTCTCGTACGCCGTATTGGCGCGGTTCAATTCGTTCGCTGCGATGTGCAGTTCACAGGCCAACAGCAAACAATCGAACGGCCGTCGGTTACGGTCGGCCATCTTCGACGGTAAACGCGAGTGGAGTCCAGAGTCGTCGTGGTAAACGTACTCGCGATTGCCAGGTCCGTGGAAATACGTGTCCGCCGGGCAAATCGGTTTAACGGTTTACGGAATGTTCTGGATTAGTAGAAAAATAATATTCGTGCGAGTAGGCAACAACAATAGCGAAAACGATACGAGAACAGTGTCGGAAACGAGAACGACAAGTACGAATCGCTTAAACAAAAAAAAAAAAACAAAAATACGATATACGAGGGCCGCGGTGTCGTCGGTCAACATACCAAAAGTGAGACCCGTGTATTATTGTTTTACGCGAAATTGTTTGTAGCTATTCCGGTAGCCGTTGAAACGCCGTGATTGTTTTTTTTCGTCCAACAATCGAAATATTTTTATTACGTTTATCATTATCATTGTCGGCCGTTGTTGTTCTTGCGTGCGCGTTTACAAAATTAATAAAAAATAATAATGAAAACATTTCCTATTGCAGTGGTACGCTGGAATATAAAATAGCGAACCTAACACCGGGCGTGTGACCACGGACCGTTCATTAAAAAAAAAAAAAAAACGATTACAAAACAATCAAATGTTAAAAATATAAGATCGACTGTGCAGATCCCGGCGCTCTTTTTCGGAATTCTGGGGTCGACCTTAGGGGGAAAAAATTGTGAAAAAGTAGTGTTGCGCCCCTACTATATGTATTTTTTTTTACAATCATTTTTTATCTCGGGGAGAGTTAAGTGTATCCCCCGCCCTGCTGCAGTGGTACGCTGGAATATAAAGTAGCGAAATCAAATGTTAGATATTTATGATCGACCGTACAGATCCCGGCGCTCCTCTTCTTCGGAATTCTGGGGTCGACCTTAGGGGGAAAAAATTGTGAAAAAGTAGTGTTGCGCCCCTACTATATGTATTTTCTTTTTTCAATCGTTTTTTATCGCAGGGACAGTTAAGTGTATCCCCCGCCCTGCTGCAGTGGTACGCTGGAATATAAAGTAGCGAAATCAAATGTTAGATATTTAAGATCGACCGTACAGATCCCGGCGCTCCTCTTCTTCGGAATTCTCGGGGCGGCCTTATGGGAAAAAAATTATGAAAAAGTAGTGTTGCGCCCCTACTATACGCATGTTTTTACAATCGTTTTTTTTATCTCGTAATGCATTGGACGCATTATCTTGGTATTGGAAATCAGACGAGTACATAATATAGTATTGCTATCAAGAAATCCGCGTGGTACACCGACGCAAAAATCTTATTGGTTTTACATAATTTACAAATGCGTATACTCATCTCCGTACGTATCGAATCTCACTCTACACAATGACCCCGAGGTCGCGCTTATCAAAGACATGACCAAACTTTTTTTTTTTTTTTTTTTGCGTGGCATCGATGACGGGCCGGGAACTGCCCTTGCGGAAATACTACCGGCCCGCCACCATCGTTTATTAACGCGAATCACATAACAATTAAATGGTCGTCTAAAATCCCGTTTACCCCTTCGCGGGGCGGGCTCACAGTGTTCTCTTAATCTAAATTAAAACTAATTAAAACAGTATGTACAAAACATTTAACTTAAAACTACTCCTGTCGCTGCTCCTGCTCTTGCCGCTGCCGCTGCCGCTGCCGCCTCCCACTGGCGCTCCGCTTCCTCCTTCGCGCTCATTACTGAGTTCGCCAAGCGCCGCGCCGCCGTAGACATGACCAAACTGCACTACAACCAATTCCACTACACGCTAACCCCCTCATCCGAAACCTATCGTCCCTCTCACTTCCCGGCAATCGTCCGCGGAGGCTAAAAACGGCAACGGCCGAGGGGCTCTCTTCAAAACTCGTAACAACATTTTAATATAAATCGTATTCAATAAAACCATCAATGGACAACGTCTTCGCATCACGCCCGTCTTCCGCCTGCTGTGTACGGGGTGTTAGGGGTGTCCGTCTTCTTATTGTGACCGTGTAACAGATTGTCGATTTATCTAAATGACAAATGTACACTTATCACGAGGCGTAATTGTTTTTCCGCGCAACACATCGCAAAAAAAATTTCGGGGCAGGGGCGCAGGGTTTTGAACTCCCGCGTGCAGCCTGGTCCCTTTACCAATGACGGAATGTACAAACAGGTACTCGAGCCCGGCGCACACCTAAAGAGCAAAACTCCTCGGAACGAATTCCATTCGCACTGACAAAACAGAACAACAGAACAAGGACACGATAATTCTGGATTCATTTTTGAACTATTAAACACCGGTCGTCAAGATGAGTTCTGACGAAGACGACGTCGTTGTGCCGCTCGTGTGGCAATTTTTATTGTATAGCGAAATGAGTAAAAAAATTTGTATGCACGAAATAAACAAAAAACGGTTAGAAAACAATGCGATTTTAAATTTTTTTTGACCGAATTACGTGAAGACGAGTTTAAATTCAAAAATTTCACTCGCGTGAGTTCAGCAACGTATTAAAATAAAACGCGTTCACACTAGTCGTAAAGCTAAACAAGCGACTTTGGTGTTCGTATTTTGCTCGGAGCAAAAACAGAACCGGCCCGATCAAGACCGAACATGTTTTGTTTTGTCTTGTCGCGCGTTGATATTGACTGATTAGTGTGCGCGCGTAAATTACTTTACACGTGTTCTAATGATGTCCAAACAGCTCCGAGCTGATCGGAGCAGTTTTGCTCTTTAGGTGTGCGCCCGGCCTAAGAGCGAGACCGCTCCGAGCTGCTCCGGCACAGCGCCGGAGCTGTTTGAACACAATTTGGAACGCGTGTAAAGCGACTGACGCGCGCACACCAATCAAGTCAACACCCAAAACACGGCAGGACAGAACACGTCCGCCGGTTCTATTTTTGCTCCGAGCGAAAACCCAAGTCACCGGTTTATTTTGCGAATAACACACCACCCGAACACGTTAGTTCATCGTTTCGATTTCAATACAATAATTATACGATATTAATTTAAAATGGCATGCCATCCAGAAACTGTGGTTAGGTTTTAAGAAAATCTATTTACGATTATACCGATAAAGATCATAGCGATAGATTTGTTACGAGACAGATTATCGGATGAAATGGATAAAACATCAACTGGCGTTTAAATAACAAAAATTAATCCAGAATTATCGTGTCTGGTTCTGTTCTGTTTTGTCGGTGTCAACGGAATTTGTTCCGAGTTTTGCTCTGTCGATGTGCGCCCGGCCTTGGCGTTCACTTTTTTATAACAGCTCGTACAGGTATCTCATAATTTGTGATTGTCAAAAATACAGCGCCCTCTATCATTAGAAAAAAACCGCCTCTATGTGACCAGGAAAATAATACCTTAACCAGTGCGTATCACTGCCGTTCCTTGATAACGTAAACTCGATGCGGAATTCATTTTGTCTGCTGAAATGTGAATGTTGACAACTATCACTGAACTAAGTGTGGAAGTCTATAAATTCATTTTTTTTCATACGATTTAAATCGAAAATTTATAATGGGAGGCGGCAAGAAGAAAGGCGGAAGCAATCACAATTTTGGTCGAGCTCTAATCAAAGACAGGTTTGGTCGCGGCAACAAGACTCTGAATAATGACTCATTTGTACGTTGACTTTATTGAATTATTGTGTTTTGTTGAATTATTAATTCGTCACTCAATGTACTATTTATGATGGATATTTGTGGAAAATAATTGTTCTGTTTTAATATTATAGCTTCATACGGCCGATTTGGCAGATGGATATGATTGGGGCAGACTTAATTTACAATCTGTCACCGAACAAAGTTCATTTGAAGAGTTTCTATCCACAGCGGAATTGGCTGGAACAGAATTTACCGTAAGTTTAATTAAATTATTTTGCATATGCATCAATTCCTATGTAATTTAAATGACATTCATTATAATGTATTTAGGCTGAAAAGTTAAATGTAGAATTTGTACCGGAGACTAGAATGGTTGGTACTTTGACTGATGATGAACGATTAAAAATTGAGAAGTCTCACGTACAATTTAAGCATTTTATTAAAATCCCACGAAGGTAGTATGATGTCTACGATGTAAATGAAAGAAATGTATTTAATTTTGACATTTATAGACCAAAATGGGATAAGGACACTACTGCTGAAGAGTTAGATTCAAAAGAAAGACAAAATTTCCTGGATTGGCGTCGCAAATTAGCCGAGCTTCAAGAAGAAGAAAATCTGGTGTTGACACCTTATGAAAAAAACTTAGATTTTTGGAGACAGCTATGGAGAGTTGTTGAGAGAAGTGATGTTTTAGTACAAATAGTAGATGCTCGAAATCCATTACTCTTCTATTGTGATGATTTGGAGAAATATGCAAAAGAAGTGGACAATAACAAAACTAATTTGTTGCTATTAAACAAGTCTGATTTATTAACTGCTTCACAGCGTAAATACTGGGCAAAGTATTTTGATTCTAGAGCTACAACAGTAGCATTTTATTCAGCTAAACAAAATGAAGAAACTATTGAAGAAGGCAACGAAGACATCAATGTTAATGAAAAAGTCGACGAAACTGTTAGTGTTAGAAATGTTTGTTTTAATTACTTGTATTGATTATGTATTATGTACTGTAATTAGACTGACGATACAAGTGATGATGAAATTGATGATGATGAGGAGTGGGAAAGTTCAGATTATGAAACTGACGAAGAAGAAGAAGTAATCGGAGATATTGATGGTAAAACGTTTTATTATTCACTATTTTACTTAGATTGTTAAAACCATTTTTTTTTTTTTTTAGAATCAAGTAATATATTTAAGCAGAATTCTTCAAAGTTGTTATCAAAGGATGAATTAATTACTTTTTTTAAAAATATCCACGGAAATCGTAAACGTTTGTCAAATAAATTGGTTTCAGTAGGATTGGTGGGTTATCCTAATGTAGGTAAAAGTTCAACGATCAATACACTTCTTGTCAATAAAAAAGTGTCAGTCTCTTCTACTCCCGGTAAAACAAAACATTTCCAGGTATTTAACATGAATTTTATTAATTAACACATTTTAATTTAATAAGAAATATTAACACTTTTAAAGAACTACACAAAATTACAGTTTGTACATAATGATTTTTTTTTTTCACTTGTGTATGCTACATAAAGAATTTATTCTCGCTATTAAATATTTTTACAGACTCTTTTTGTTGACAAAGAACTGATGCTATGCGATTGTCCTGGTCTAGTTATGCCTAGCTTTGTGTTTACAAAAGCTGATCTCATTGTAAACGGTATTCTTCCCATCGATCAAATGAGAAGCCACAGACCTCCTATAACTCTAATCTGTTCACAAATACCAAGACATATATTAGAAGACCAATATAGTATAATGGTTACAAAACCATTGGAAGGCGAAGACCCAAACCGGCCGCCCACTGCAGATGAATTCCTAAATGCTTACGCATGTAATAATTAATATCTAACATTTTATCTCAAAAACGTATGATACAAAATTTATTTATTATTTTCTTTTTGTGTCGACTAATTTTAGGTAGTAGAGGATACATGACTGCAAATGGTCAACCAGACGGTTCAAGAGCAGCACGTGTAATTCTTAAGCACTATGTCCAAGGGCGACTATTGTTTTGTATTGCACCGCCTGGAGTTGATCAAACAAAATTTCACTCATATCCACCTCCTGATGAAAACCGTGCAATCAAAACATTTACACCATTTGAAAACACCCTTCTCAAGGTATTTTTGTTTTTGTTTGTTTTAAAAGAAACCACAAAAACATATTCTATGTTTTTCAGCCCAATGTCGCGTCTGGATCAGATTTAGATAAGACATTTTTTCACAAAACAAACATGCTTGTACACACTAAAGGCATGAAAAAAATGGATATAATGGGCAGTGTTAATAAGTATGTTGTAAATAAAAAAAAAAAACAACACTGTATAAATAATTTAAACTAAATTTAATTTATAGTCCAGCTCAACAAGCTACGTCAAAACCATGGAAAAACCATAAAGAGAAAAGGAACAAACACGAGAAATTAAGGCGGCAATTCAGACATCTTGATGTATAAATTTCATTTGTAGTTTTTTTTTTTTTTTTTTTAATTTGACATTTATTTAAAGTGTTTTAATAATTAAGACATCATGAATATGATTTATGCTTTATACAAATCTGTTTAATAACAATTAGTTTACAAAATATAAAAATCATACTTATAATATTATTTCCTTTTATTTTTTTTAGTTTGAAATCTATCTAAAACACTGAATGGTTTTGATTTGGTATTGTCAACGTCGTTCTCTGTTGGACGTGCATTTAGAGCTCTGACAAATTCCTAGAAGCAAAAAAAATTATTTTAATAATGTAAAATTCAACATTTCTATTTTACTCGTGAGAGATAATTAACACATAATTGATTTACCTTAGTTTTCTCTTCTAAAATTTTTTGTTTTATTTTAGACGGATTAGGAAGTGTCTTTTTCTTAATTTTGTTTCTTACTTTGATATCTATCTTTAATGGTTTTACAGTCTATACAGGAATAAAAAAATTAATACAATGTTTATACATTTAAATTATGATTACGTTAGTTTTTGTATAATATAATATTCAATTACCAGGAGTGAATTTCTAGTTTGTAATTTGGTCTGCAATGTATTGACGTCAACTTCGTCAACGGTAGAATTTAATGTTATCATTTCTGCCGGAATCTAAAATAAAATAATTTTGATTAAAATATAGCTATACCTTGGACACACTCTAAATGACATACCTTTTCTAAAAGCATTTTCACTTCAGCTTCTTTCCGTTGTTTTTTCGTTTGGTATGGATTTCGCTCCAAAGCATCAAAATTCGGTTCACCGCACCCTAAAAAGATCAATAGTATTTTATTAAAATAAACAGTGAATAAAATAATAATTTTAAAATAAATCAAACCTGGTACTAGTAAACTAGAAAAACCATTATCATGACCAGCTCCAAGAACATCTTCAAATGGACAAAAAGCTAAATTATTAATCGTTCTCGCGACGTTATGTCGGAGATATGCATGCTTCACAGTTTTTGTACAACATTCTTCATAAACCTAAACGTTATCAATGTTACTATTATCATCTTCTTATAAATGTTATCTGTTAAATACTTACATCAATAACATTATTGATGGCCACTGCTAAACATCCAGTTTGACTGAATACCATACTTCTTGGACTGGTTCTTACTTTATAATCTTGTAAAGGACCATTTAATTTACGGGCATCCCAAACTTTGATAGTTCTATCCATACCAGACGTAGCTAAATACCTATAATATAAAAACGACGGTTTCCATGGTATACAAATTTAAGAGCAATGATGAATAATAATGAGTTGTGTTATTTAGTAACACTGACTTTAATAAGCAAAGTAAGGAGTTGCAAATAGTATTAATTTAATTAATAAATAATTGGGCTCGATAATTATTCCCCCAGGAACAATATTTGTCTAAATTTTGTTATGTTTAGTTCAAAATAAGTAATAGCCATAATTTCGTATTTGATCAAATTCAAATTTATTTAACTGATGTACACTAAATTTCACTTACCCTACAATAATATATAATGCATATTTAGTTAAATATTTAATAAATCTGGAAACCACATTAAATTCCATAATCAAAACTCTATTTAATAAGCCAAAACTCTATTCGACTACCACTGCATTTCTACTACCTAACCTAACATAAAGAATAAATGTTTTCAAATTTAAAATATAACTATAAATTATAAATCTATGTGCTGTTGTTTTTAAATATAAAAGCTCAATTATTTTGCCTTAACATACTTATAATAGACGTCATAAAAAAAATATTAATGTAATTTTACTTTTAAAACTTGAACAGCTTTTATGCCCAGGCTGAGCTATATTATGCAATTGTTAGATTTTTTTTTATAAATTACAAAACTAATAACTTTTATTATAACGTATATAACATTTATTTGTTTCGACATTTTAAAAAATACCTGCTGTCGGTTAGTTTTAATGAACATTTTATTAAATAAACAATAATATTATTAGTAAATATTTAGATTTAAAGTTATTCTTAAGTGTCTTTGTTTTCTTTTTATTTATTTTTAGTACGCCTTCTGGTCACAAGCATTGCTTTTCGTATGGGTTTCATATCTATATGAATTTTAATTCCTAACCGTGTAATATGATAAATATACCGATTATTATTAAATACAAATGGTAGCAAGTTTTATTACATTCCGTTTGAATTTACTGCTAATGAAGTAACCATATTTCCGTGACACAGTATTTTAACAACAGGTTCTCGTAGATTTGGACTCCACATTGATACAACACCTAGACATCAAAGTTAATAAGCTGTACATTTTATCAAGTATAGTATTGAAAAAGAAGAAAATTGACTAACCTTTTGTGTGTCCTAAGCAGATCAGTGCATTATTTGGATTTTGACCCATAACGCTTAATCGACCCATTTTAGCATTAAATTGTGTAACCATTTTGCCCATTGTAACGTCTAACCACGACAAAAATCCTTCTTCGCTCTATAACAAATGTATAGATTTAAAAATTAAATTGAAAATATTTGCTTAAAGTGTGATTATTAATGAATAAATTTCAATTTAATAAATGCAAATCTGTTCTCTTATGATCAAATAAAATGTTGAAAAAGCATTTAATATATTAAATATAAAATATGTAAAACTCACAGCAGTACACAAGAGAAAATGATACGGTAAAAATTCCTGATGTAAGACATTATTTAAATTCTTTATACAATGTACTTCTACTCCTTGATTATCGTACATATACAGCCACTTTTTTTGTGCAACTGAAAAAAGATTTTCATTGTGAAGCCACCTGAAATTAAATATTTATTAATTTTTATAATAATTGCATTTATTTTGATGAATTGGTTATTATTTAAAATCACAAAATATTTAATTATTTGTTAGGTATAAACTCACTTGACATCATACACTTCCTCCATAACATTTATTTCACACATCAAATGTTTTGTAATCCAATCCATAGCAGCAACATGGCCTTTCCGTCCACCGATTAATAACTGACGACCATTTAATGAATAATCAATACTAAAACATTATATTTAAAAATATTATAAACAAAATTAATAAAAACTCGTGTAATTAAATACTTACTCATATGGACCAAAGTCAAGGTTTAAATCAAAATGCTTCTTTGCACTAGTAATATCGACTGAATTTGAAATCTGAGTTTGAGAGATTTTTGTTGTTTTTTCTCCGGGTTCAGTAACAATATACCTATAGAAAAATTAAAATTATTGAACTTAAAAATAACATAATTAATTGTATTGAATTGAATTTAATCAAATCAACACACATAAAAAGATAATAAATATATATTACCCAGGATTTTCCGGTAACAATAGATTCGTTACTTTCGACAATTTAGCTGTTAATTTTAATTTTGTTTCGTCTATTATTCGGCGCTGGTGCACTTTCCCCATCTGTGTAGACAATTCAAATATAAGTTATTATCGTGAAACTAAACTAGACAACTTGATTAGACCAACGTAATTTTAAGTATTAATATCGTACCGTAATAATTTAAATATTAGTAACTATAATTATTAATATTTCAGCTAATATATTTTAAATTGAAGTTGCAAACATGTACTTCGTAAACCATATAATTTTCTAATTTATTCGTGTTTTACCTTAAAATACCGACGAGTCGCACGTGTTATTTATTAAATAATATTTATTTATTTATTTACACAGATAATACACCGACTTATTCATTATCAAAACATCCGTGTTTATTTATTTTTGTCCATTATCATTTATCCGCGGTCTGTAGATAATAAAATATAGCCTAACGTTTAAATGCTAAATCGTGCCACAAACCTGGCTATACTGATTATGCTATCAAATTCGTTTTTCTGATTATTCATATCACGGAAATACTGTGGTAGTGGTCATGAATTGCTACTAGTGGTACTAACGGTTAAAAGCTCGAACCTTATTTTCATTTTCCATCGTCAAGCATTTCTAGCGCTAGGGTTTGAATAATACTGATGATTTGCAAGATGCCAGTTGCAGAGGAAACTACATCGATTGCTGACGTGATCGCACAACTCCAGGATTACAGTCCCACCGTATGAAAGAATCTCTAATAGTCGGAGATAAATGTTAATTCCTTAGTTATTTTTACTAAGTACTCGTGATTTATTGTTACAGATACCTGATTCAATCACAGGCGCTATATGTTCAGAAGCTGGATTCGAAACGACTGACCCTCGAATGTAAGTTTATATTAATGCAAATGTTTTAAATAAGTAATACAAATGTATAGAGGTTACCATCATTTTAATTTGACATGTGCTTATTTTTTTTTTATTCCGTTCTTTAAAGCCCTCATAAATAATAACTATAAGTATTTTATCAGTTACGCTCCGACCACTTGACGGAACCCGATTGTTTTTAGGTTTTTATATAAAATAGATACATCAAATAAATCTTAATAAATTATTCATTATTTATTTATAATTTATTATAAATCATCAGTAGAGTAAAAATAATTTAATATAATATAAGAACATAAGGTAAATTGCAATTTAGGTTTGTGATGTCAATTCATTATTTCTGGTTAATATTTTGTGATTGAAAAAAGAGGTTTTATAAATTTAATTTGTTGTGCATACTATTTATACAACTAAATTATACTCTTACTATGTTCATGTTATTTACTATAGTCGAGTGAATGAAAAGTGGCCACTGATGCCCATGTTGTTATCAATCGCGCTTTACATGATTCACTTTGAGAATCCATGGCTTATCGAAAAAAAAAATTTGCCAGCGGCCACTTTTCATTCACCCGACTATAGTATTTGCATATTTGTATGATATAGCTAAAAACTGGCAAAATAATATTAAAAATTATTTAATGATACAGAAAAGTAAAATTAAAAAATCGTATTTTCCATATTTTACTAGTTTTTTAGATTTTAGTGCTATTAATGATCTTTTGAAACAATTTTTGCATTTTTATTCGGTTTTAATCAAAGTACGATATATTTTGTAAATATATAATGTAATACAAACTGCACGGCCGTGTATGTAACAACAAATTTACATCTTAAAATATTGTATTATGTATACATAAAAACTTATTTTGTCTTTAAAAACCTATACTTTATTTTTTTTTTTTTTTTTTTTTGATATTTCAAACATTTATAACCATTGCAATATGTAAAAACATCTCTTTATAACAAATTATAAATTAAATAGTCATATATATCAATTAGTCATTTATATAAACTTCAAAAACTTGTTAGTTATAAAAAAAACACAATTTAACTTTGCATAAAAATAACAAAAACACTTAACAGCTAATTGAAAAATAACCGTGTGTTACGTATAACAAAAATAAAAGTGCTATTATATATTTATTTCAGAATACGATTAATATCAATTGCTTCTCAAAAATTTATTTCTGACATTGCCAATGATGCGTTACAACATTGTAGAGTGCGTTTAGCTACCATGCCCACTAAATCTGGAAAAGTTCCTAAAGACCGGAAGTTCACATTAACTATGGAAGATTTAACACCAGCACTCAATGATTATGGAATCGTTATCCGAAAGCCTCCATATTTTGTATAAATTACGCCACAAAAATGTAATACCGTATTAAATTTATCAATCTAATTGTTATGTTTTTTTTAATGTTACAATAAATAAATATACATGTTTTTCTTTCATTCAAATATATATTTTTAAAAATTAATAAATTAACTTGTGTTCAATTATTATGGAATAAATAATTCCTACAATTATCAAATCTACATAAAATATTATTTGTATTGTATACAATTTTTGTTATTGATGTGTATATTGTATGTATATAAGTTTGAAAAAGCTATTTGTTATTATTTATTATAACTTACTAGCTGTTACCTCGCTAGAAAAGAACCAGCACTTATCGTTGTCACTTCAAATTATTGAGCAATAGAATACTAAATATTAATTTTTATCTTTCAGATATAGATAAGTACGGTCCCTACACTCCTACGGACTACCCAGTCAATAATCAAAATCTATCATCAATTGTATTGCTCTTCCGTGATAATGGTTTTTATGGTGTTTACCGTTTGTGTTTAAATGTATATTTTTTTTTTTAGAAACAAATATTATTTAATACTTTTTTTTTTTTTTTTTAATACCCATCCCCCTGGAACCCACATTCAGTTCCCGTCTGGACCGCAAGGAACAGCGACCCCACAAGATCATACACAGGTTAACATTTTCAGCAGGAGTGTATGTGCCGAATTTTGTACGACAATTATTATAGTTTTATTGACATAACTTATCTGCGCGACCCAAAATAATATATTATTATTATATTATGTCATTAATACGTAATAATATTGTTATCTTTGTTAATGTGTATTTCAATATATCGTTTATTTTGGCCAACTCCACCCAGTCGATGAAATAATTTTTTTTATTAAAATAATAATTGGATATTTGTTTTTCTTCGTGTATTGTTCGCTTTAATTGTCGCCTAAACAAATAAATGCGGTTGATATCACGCGCGTGTTGCGAAAATTATCAGACGCAGGAGCAGACACGATTGTGGAGAATTTACTAAGTGATGGAAACATTGACAGCGATCCGAAACAGAATATTTCGGATGAAGGTGTAGAAGGAATGTTTACAAATATACTGCACTATACCGGAAAAGATAATGTTATAAACGATAGAAATAACAACGCGTAACTCATTCAAAGGACACGAGACTGCAAGGATAATATACTCTATTCGGAATAAGAACAGACAGCCTCAAAATTGTTCGCACCACGGGCATTGTCGTCTCAGTCCGACATTAACTGCCACCACCCGACCTTGTTTGGGTCAATTTTGTTGGATATCCAGAATCGTCTAGTGTCCCGCACGGCTTTGCCTGTGCACAGTAATTTAAACAAAAATCTTTTTAAAATTCAGAGCGAATTGTGCGAATGTATTGATTTTATTATGATGTGTACTTTTTTTTAACATTTCTTTTCTGTCTAAATCTAATTTATATTTTGTTTGATTTTTAATTTTAAGTTTCAATTGACTTTAAGCATTAAATATTTCTGGATACACCACGTTGAATGTCTCACCTTCTGGGGCCGGCACAAATAGATTTTGTTTGCATGAGACATGTAACAGGACCACGTACAATTAGGTTTGAAAAGCATAATTTCACGGGAAATTGGAGTCGTCTAAATTGGAATGGTATGGATTGTCCGGTCTGTATATGTATCAACCGGAATGGAATTGCTTCACTTCATTTTGAGAGACTAAACTAAATGTAGCTCGATCACTACCTTTATTTGTATATTTTGTGGAGGAGGATTATCGATTTAGCGTTACGCTTTGGTTACCACGGTAACAAAACTTGCTGTTTTATTTTGTATTATTATTTCATACTATATTTGCTTTCTATGGTAAATTAAAAAACAAATGTTTTTCAAAAAAGGGGCTCTAAATTTCCGACTTTTCCGGTGGATTTTCCAATAGTTTTCTCTCATAAAAACTTGTATATTGATAATTACGAACACACCAAAAAAAAATAAAAAAATCAGTTAAATCGGTCGAACCGTCTCAAGTTCTGGCGTTATCAAAAATATCGCTCCGTTTTTATATATATATAACTTATTACTAAGACTAAGGCACTAAAATAGTCTTTAAATTTATTATAGATATTTTTTTAAAATATTGTAGTGACTTGAATATCCAGTTATAATTCTAAAAGTAAAATATAATTGTACAAACCACACATTTATAAAAACAAATTATAAATAAAATCATGACACCCAGAAAAATCAGCTTTCGTCGAATTTGACCATAAGAATTTGTGTGGTAAAGCTTTTTATATAGGTTTTGTTTTCCATGCCATTTGGTTTTATCTTATTCCAAATCACATACTATGTCGTAAGTGTAGGGACGAGTTATTCCGATGTGACCGAATAAAATTGTCTTCATAATAGTGATCCGGATATTTTATAGAAAAAATTATTAATAACTCAAAAATGCCATAATATTTTGAAAATTGTACCGCTTCTATAAAGTGCTAATGCAAGTGTTTGGTGAAAAATTTAAGTCTACGATTATATTTCACTGTATTGCAATAAAAAGATATAAAATTGAAAACAAATACTGTTGTTGCGTAAATATTCCCGTTCTCCCAACGTTTATTTTTTAAGAACCTTGGATATTTTTTTCCATATTTTAAGACAATATTATTTAATATTTTTTATTCGGGATTTACAAAATTATATCTATGAAAAATTAACGTTATTCAGTGTTTTTTTTTATAATTTTGATCGTTATTAATGTGAATTAAGATTAATAATTATAAACAATACAAAAATATGTCAATTATTTAGAATTGTTTGGAACCCAAGCACTGGAACCTTAATGATTTTATGGGTTCCGGTTCTTGTTAAATCGGTCTCGGTTATGTCACTAAAGTCAATTCTGCTGTTGGACACTGTAACCATCGTTCACATATTTTTAGTTTGCCTATACCTTATAGAAATATAATATATATCTATTGGAATATACGAGTAGTATATAACACTAATATCGAAATGAGTAAATAATAAATATAAAATAAAATAATAATAAATAATATTAAATTGATAACTCAATAGGTTATGTTGTACGTAGTTGATTAATAAAAATACATACACATATAAGCCGGTTCCCGATCTAACGGATATCCGGTCGGAGCCTTATATAAATTAATTGATTCGTTATAATAAATATTTGTGATTTGTCGGACGAAAATATCGCACTCGTTGGTCGAATGGAGTGTGTACTTATTACATATATATATATATATATATATATATTATTTATTATGCGGTAATATATAAATTATACTCATAGGTCAGACGCAATAAGTGTATTGATCGTTGGAACTCGTCCAAAGTATATAAGTATATTATAGACGATAAGACCCTTGGTGAAAATTATTTCTAATACGTACGTACACAGAGACACCCTAGATAGCTAGAAATAACTGGGACATTTTTTTTTTTTTGGGTGTTCCTTCGTTGTTTTCGAATTCAATATATTTTCGGTCTCTATAATGTAATTTTTTTTTTTTTTTACAATCTGAAGATTGGTTAAATGTTTTGATGTCTCTCTCTCTCTCTCTCTCTCTCTCTCTCCATTTTCCCCTATCGCCCATATTTCTTTTTAGCTCTATGTATGTTTCTATTCCGGTATCTTCCATCATTTGTTTCAAGAACGGTGTTCTAGGCCTTCCCATTCAGGGTTTGTCTTCTATTTTTCCCTCTATAATTGCGGTTGTCCAAGGGCTATTCCTTATTAAGCGTCTCGCCCATGCTTTTCTTCTCGATCTCAGCGTGTTCCCTATTGATTTTCGTAGTAATTATGTAATATTGCCGGTAATTTTATTTATAGAATTTAATAATGAAAACCGCCCGTTTTTACGCATATACACATTACTGCACGAAACTCATAATATCGATTGTCAGAACAAAACCATGACACGGCTTACATGAGGTACGTAATTGAAACTATTTTGTTAACAGCGTGCGACAAAAACAAAATAAATATTCAATTTTAGTAGCGAAAAATCGCATTCGATCATCGAGCGGTGGGGCAGCCGTCTAAAAAAATACAATAGACGGTCACTCAAGATTATAACTATGACCCGCCCGCCCACCATCAAAAACAAATTAACTTAATATTATTAGGAATATTAAAATGGATCATTATTTTTACATTGTCAAAATTGAGCCATCGATTTGCAGGCTTCTTACTTTGCGCACAATAAATGAACAATTATTACTCTACAGTAGTAATTACCCGGGGTGAAGTGTGGCCGGTGGTCTGGAATTGGAAATTTTTTTGATGGCCTGAATCGTGTTGACCGGTGGCCTGATTATTTTACGGACTTGATAGAATATACGTTTATTTGTTACTAAACCCTTTTAAACATTTATAATTATTTTTAGAAAAACTTGTTGGAAATCTAGACAAATAATGTCAAATAAAGTGCCGCCGGGTAGTGGAGTACATCAAGAACAAAACAATTTTGAGTGTCTTTTTTATCGGGAGAATAACTCCATCGTGCGAGCAAAACCCGGCGGACCGCGACAAATTTTATATTTTTAATTGTACATTATTTTATTATATGTCACAAAAACAACGAAAAACTGTTGAATAAGATAATGAAATCGTATTAATTGATTGGTAGAAACGGAATGAAAATGAAACACAATATTATGTTATGTCATATGCACGGCACGGATTAGTATGTTAGTAAATAATTTTTGTAATTTACATATTTCTAGATTCTTGTTAATAATCTTTAGAAGTATTTACGAAGTTTTATTTTACATATTTAACGCAAAACTGTATATTTTCTCTAAAAACGATGGTCCAAAAGTATTACGAAAAATGAATCGAGTACTGTTTGGCGAAGAGGCTCAATTTGATGAAATCTACTCAATAACGTTAAGTATGCTTCAAATATATTCCAAATATTCGATGTTAACATTGATGTTGACAATGATCATTATCAACTTACAAACATTTACCTATATTATCAATCGATTTGGTTTTGTTTTTATATATTATTATTATTATTTTAATTCGTTAAAATCTACCTGGCTATTCGGTAATGTAGCAACGAAATGTGACATTCAAATGTATCAAGGGAAAACTTACTCAGTCGTTGAGAGTTGGGGGGTGCGTATTATTAACTCGCTGGGTATGTTTTTTGTTTTTTTTTTTTTTTTTTTACTTTTCTCAATCCGGCAAAGGTGGCTGTATCGTATCACGGTGCGCAAACCGGCCACAGAAAATGTCAGGGGGGTGGATGGGGGCGCGGAACTTCTATGTACACAAGCGCACGTAAACGAGGTCAGCGAAACGCGCGCGTCAGCTGTGCACGAACCGAAAAACCGGCGCACGCGACGCCAGATACACGACAAACGCGACGGCGCGGCACAGTCAGGCCCGGCCCGGCCACCGCGGACCCGTATACCTACCGTTACGGCTCTGGTACGCCGCACGCCGCACGCCGTTCGGAATAACCGCAGCGGCCGCCTTGCCGGCGTAGCGGTAGCGCAGCGCGCCCAACTCCGGCACGCCGCGCACGCCCGGCCCGAGCGGCCGCGCGACGCGTGGCCACCCCACGGCGGCCGCGCCACGACCCGTCCCGACCCGGCACGGCAGTGTCCGCACCGCGGCATACGAGTGCCGGCCCGAATAACGTCCGTGAACGATAATATGCGGCGCCCGTAACCGCCCGCGCCGCCGTCGGCCCCGCCGCGGAACAACGCAACGACGACCGCATGGCGCCCAATAAGTGCAAAAGGCCTATATTCGAACTCGTGAGTATATTATATACTTTATTCGTTTTGTTACACATATCCGCAATGCATTATATATGTACGAATATAATGCATTTTTTTATAAATATATAAATATATTATAGAAATTAAAACAACGCTATTATTAAATACATTTTCACCGAAAACCGTTATACATTGATGTTTATAACGTTTCCCTTATTATTTATATATAAATATATAAGAAGAAAGAACGATATTAATAAAAAATAGCTGTTAAGAAATCAACCTTTTCCTCCCCCCCTCCCAATGCGACAAAATCGCACGAACGTCATTGATTAAGACTGATTTTTATAATCGTCCCGTGTCACGGATTGTTTTCCCGACAATGACGTTACATATTCGCTATTTTAAGAGGTCAAGTGTCACAAATGTAACGATGCACTTAAACATAAATTACATTAATAGGTATAGTAATAGGTATATTCGTGAAATACCTTTGACAAAAGCAACGGTAATAATAATACTTTCAGTAAGATTACTATTATCATGAGCATGATGGGGATGGCCAGACGGGACAACTATGATGAGCGACTACGAGTAATCTGTAGAGATTTTAAATGTTCACCGATTACTCATATTAATTCCCTCTAGGCGTGGTAAAATGTTCAAAACATTAATTCTGCCGATTTTTGAGCTATTTATAAACATTTTAAATTTGTTTTAGTTTTTATTTAGTTGTGAAAATGCTCGAAAATTTCAATCGCTTAATGCTGCAGCATACTTTCAAACTGCTATTACTTAATAAAATAACACATTTTTAAAAATTATTTTTATACAAAATATTAACATAGCGTATAATAGAATACACTAAGATTTATAATAAATTCAAAATCGACATGGCGCCCCTTAAGGCCGGAAAATCTCGGCGCTCTAGGCAAACGTCTAGTCTGCCTATACGTTAATCCATCAGATCTGGTCGAATGTCGAAATGTCTATTCATATAGCATTGAAAATCACAAAAACTTCGGGAATATGCTAAATAAACAGGAAAATATTCGCCAGGTTAATAATATTCGGGAATGTTATTTCGTTATTTGCATAGAATAATAATTTTCAGAAATAATATAACGTAGAAGTCATATTTTGTCAGAAAGAGATATTTCCGTGGATTCTTATAACTATGGATGATATATAAGTCAAGAAAATAAAATTTCCGGGAACCATATTTTTCTGAACTGGAAAATATACTGTCCCGATTCGTACCAGTCAATATTTTCCCGTTTCATATATTTTCCAGCAAAATACTACCCTCACAAATACGGTTCCTTCCGGGTTCTATCCGACAAATTATTATTCCTATTTATTATCATTGTTCCAGAATGTTGTCGTTCCTTTGTACGGATCTATTCCAAGCAAATATTGTTCAGTAAAATACTGTATCCGGGCAAATATATTCCCGGTTTGTACGCTACACCGCATTTTCGCTACGCAATTGACGTTGGCAGGTGTTTTTAGCGTTTACCTACGCCACCCGATAGCTGTTAAATCGTAATTACCCACTCGGTCACTCGTAAATGTGTCACGCTGTTTGTCGACTGAGATTCGCAATCGCAAGTGTAATAAAACTGTCAATGATACAATGCATCCAAATAATAAGTAGCGTTTTTATACGAATTTGTTAATATAATTCGACATGATTGTATATTTATATATTTCGGATGTTTAGGTGTGCACGACTTACGTATATTGTTAATGCGTTAAATATGTTTAGTTGTATCCGTTAAGCGATAAAATGTAACTATATGTAGTAATATTTGTATATTACACGGCTAGGTAAAGACATTTTTTTTAGAAATCGGTCTGTGCGTTGAGCACCCGATTCGGAAGATGTGAATATATTATAATATTAACATTTTAATTAGAACTTTTAGATGCAATGGCGGACAGGCTTATCGGGATTTTCCTGGTGGGCTCCTGTCCATCCTTAATTTTAAGGCTGATTAACAATGGCAACGAAAAAGTTTCAGATGAAGAAAATAATCCTCAACGCCACCCCATGTCAAATACCACGTATTTTTCGTTATTACACCGAATCTTATTTATATTTTCAATCACTCAAGTTAGAGTAAATAAAGTTTTTCAAAACCTAAACGTGCAAAGAATTATTTGAAAAATTCAATGGCACATTGAACATTTATAAAGCTAAACAATTTTGAACACTAATCGTTAAATTAATTAATCTTAATGATTTTGTTGGTAAGGTGGCAACACGTAGTGAAATATTAAAATAATTTTAATGAATTCATATTGATCGAATACATTGATTTGCTTTTTTTCTTACACACGATATACATTTACTATAATATTACATTTAAAAAAAAAAATGCTTTTTTTATTCCACTAGGTTGTAAATTAAAATTGTATATTATTATGTTGATAAAATATTTATTAACTAATAAAGATAATAGTAAATATCATTGATGTAAAAAAAAAAAAAAAATGTAAAATAGAATGCGATGAAACGATTTGTAATTTTTTTGGAAGCCTTTTATTTAGGGGCCCTTGAATTTTGTCCCGGGTAACATAAAATAGCCCTGTCCGCAACTGGTTGGATGTATTAGGAAATCATATGATTGTGTCACGTCTGATTATTTTTAATTGTGAAATTGGTACCAAAGTTCTAAAAGATGAATACAGTAGAACGCCAATTATCCGAACGTCATTCAACCGGACGTCCAATTATCCGGACGAGAAAAAAAAATCTTTAGTCTTTTATTAACACATCTATCGTAATCGTATTCCATCATTCCACATAATCGTAATAACTCGTTAAAACGAGTGAATTTCACAATGTCACAATGTTGTCTAATAGAAAACGTGTAGTGCTTACAATGAAAGAACGAGAAAAAGTAGATATCATTGCGCGATTGAAACAGGCCGAGCATTGGCCGAAAAGTACGGTGTTGGAACATCCACAATTCAGATATAAAAATAAATGCTGGTTCTATCGCCAAGTACGTGAATAATCTTGATGTTTCCTCCCAATGTTATTCCTCTAGTTCAACTTATGTACCAGAGTGTTATAGAAACATTGCAAAGACTATACAAAAAGGAATTAATACATCACTTAATTTTAGATGACCAAAATGATGAGGAAATGTTTCTGTTCTTTTATATAAAAATTAATCTGGACTGCTGTTACATGCCAGTTAAAGCATGGAAATATGATCACAATTTTATTTTGGAAAGGTCATGAAATATACTACTGAAGCGAGCTGAGGACACCCAAAACGTGGAATTAAATGTCGAAAAAGCTGAAATACGTGAGTGTATAAGCCAAGTCCACGTATTAAGGGTTTGTGATGAAGATAATATAAATGAGTGGTTGCTTATGGACACAACTGATCCTGGATACCACTTGCTTTCAGATGATGAAATAGTTCATAGCTTATTTGAAGTAGATGGTACTGAAGGAGAGGAAAATTAAATTGACCATGATTTGACTGAAGGTGAATATGAGCCATTCTGAAGCTTTTGATGTATTGGATTTGGCGTTTAAACAGCTTGAGAGGCAAGGCGAATTAAACACCACCCAATTGCTATAATTAAGTATATTGAGGGACTTAGCTGCTCTAAAGAGAAAGTATCGTTATTTTTCAAACCTTTTAAATATATAATGTACATACCAAGTCAGTTTTTCTTATTTTTTATTTTTAAAATATTTATAACTTGATCCTTTTCATTTTTATGACATTAATAATTTGTTTATTGTCATATTATAAATAATAAACAAAATGTATTTATATAAATGTATAACTTTTAATGCGTCATATTTCAATTATCCGGATAATCGGCGTTCCACTGCAATTATAAAAAATCGTTTAAAAGAAAAAAATATTGTTTAGGTAATATTGAAAATTGGGAATTTGAAGCACGACAACAGTAGTCTGCAGTATTTATTATTCATAATTTGAACACATATTACCCGCGTATTGATTCGTTAAAATTATTAACGCGTTTAACATCAATGTTATAACTGTACGCGCCATCTAGTGACGTAGAAGGGCACATTTAATATTATTACTTTATAGAGTATTAAAAAAAAAGAGGAAAATAATAATACTAGTGTAATTTTCTTTAAGTGTTGTTAATTATTCCGTATACGTGTTATATAAATTAGATCACAACTAATTAAATCGAATCATTTTTTTTTAACATTATCAATTCAGTATTTATAGATAATATCGTTGATTTTATAATTCCGTTGCTAAGTAGATATACCAGCGGACAGTTGCTATAATAAGAAAGAAAACCAACTGTGTACAATCAGTGGCACGGTAATTATTTTAGTCAAAAGGGGGATTCAAACATGTAAAAAAAAAACATTAGTATGTTTTTTTTTTTCGTTAGTAAGGAACATGTTATTTGTTTTTAATTTGAAGTCCAAGTTAAATGGCACCCATCGTATAAAAACAAAAAGCCAATGGGAGATACGAACCTCTAAAACCCACTGATGGCTACATACGTCATTTTAAACAACATAACCATACGTAAGATTAAATACAAATGGTAAGGTGAATTATAAGAAAATAATATATATCAATTTTATATTCGTAACAATAAGTAGGTAAAAAGCATCTAAATTCAACCTTGAATGTTTGACCTATATTGTTATGTGCTTTATGTATATTGTATTAGGTAAATATACGATTATGGGTAATAATATTATTTTTATGAGTCATTGGATAATAAAATCATTTTTTTATAACCTAATAAATATTTCATTATATTTAGATACAATTTGAGAATATACGTATTATTAGTTATTAGTTTTCGAAATATGTGATTATATACGTACTACGGCCAAGTTGTATAATAGTTTGGTACACTTGGACACTCGTCAAAATCGTTTTTCCCAACGCGATGATATATGTGTAAGTAAAATTATATCTGTCTTTATTACGACATTTAAAATTTTTTTTTATTTTCTCAATTCAATAGGTGTTCCCTATTAAGTTCTGGTGTTTTATAGCATAATATAAGGATGTGTTTATCTGGCTGTATATGAATATAAATTTCGTTCGGCTTTATCTCGATATTATTGTGTTACGAAATATGTTTTGTTAATACAAAAAAACATGAGATCGGAAACAGCTATATTATTTCAAATCTCCAATGACAATAATGTCTAAATACTTTTTAACGAGTCATCTCTTTACTAAAAATCCGTTACAATTACAATATAACCATATATATAAGCTGTACCTGTATATAATGTACAAGTAATGTACACAATTAAAACATTAGATAGATTATATATTAAGTTTTTTTATATATAAAGTTTTTTTATATATATAATCTTTAGATTAAACATACAATTGTTACATAATATAAATTATTTTTGCAAATAAAACGTAATAAACTCGTGAACTCTTATTAATGATATAATATCTCCAATACTGCAGCTTTAAATTGCATAGGTGACTATATCAGTGGCGTCATACCATTTTAAGAGTGTGGGTCAGACCTCCCGGTCTGAGAACTTATTACTATTAGAAGTTAAATGTGTTTAGATGCAGTGACGTCGAAGCCTATCTAATATCTATATGTAGAAAATTTGTCATGCATATTATTTTGGGTGGGTCGTGGGTAGAGATCTAAATGTAGCAGTAAATGCTTAGTAAATGTACCGGTAAGATTAAAAATCGGGTGACCGAGTGATTTCAATTGTTTTTCACGTGTAATATCGTTTGTTTAGTGATAAATTTCAACATATAACTTGGCATCACCATCAATATGACAGAGTGTCATAGAGAATGATTTTAGATTCTACAGAGGGAAACGAAGAATGTATTGGTGTTACTATGATGTATGTGTGTGTGTGTGTGTGTTTTTATTTTTTGTCTGCGAATTACTTTTTTTACAAGAAATCTTGCTCTGATTTTCACGTGTAGCATTTTGGACCTAGTTGATTGATTGGGGGCATTTTTTGATTTTAGTTGTAGTTTTCTTAATAATTGGGAAACGGGATAGTTATAAGCGTTGTAACTGTAAATTACAATAAATGTCGTAAGAATTACGGCAATTCAAAACACGATACCGAGATACCAAGATTCGGCGACGATATAACAATAGCCTAATATGAACGCATATCTGACGATCCGATTGGTCGAATAATAGGCAAATAATTATAATAGCCGTTGTCACTGCGTATGCTTTAACTAATAACGGGCCAAGGAAATAATATTTAAACATTACTCTCCAGTTGTTGTAAACCCCACGCGTGTGTTAACCCCATTAGATCATAAGCTATGAGAGATATTTCGTGCGAGTTTAATAGCAAATAAATTGCCAAAAACAAAATTAAATATTATTATAAGTATTATTACCGGCCACGGAGTACCCCATAGTCATTTAAAAATTATTTCAGCACAACCGCAAATATAATATGTATTATTATTTACTTATATCAATTTTGCTACTTCATTCAAAATTTAAAAGAAAGTTAACCGCGGAAACGAAATTATTTTTAGTAATGCTGACATTACAGGAAAGATAATGTGAATATTAATTAAAAATAGTAATTACTAATAATTTTGTATTCACTCCCGTGGATTTATCGCCGTACAAATATAATGCTTTTGTATATTGTGTAAGTCTGAATTCCTTTGTTAATTTGAGCGTTTGTATTATACAACGATATACTCCGATACTCGTATTATTTGACATTTTTTGTCCGAAAAATATTATTTATTAGTTTTTAAGTAAATAAAAAATTGATTACTTCTATAGGTTAATTATTTTTACCGAGCAAAATCATCATAATAATAAATCTATTTGCTTAGCTTTATTATACAGCTAATTTAGGTTTTAGCATTTAGGACATCCGCTAGTTCTATCAATACACGTTTTATATGAACTGCTTTGTGTTTACGAATATTGCCAAAGGACAACACCTCGGTAAACCTATAGACATAATTCTGTTATCCGCGAGAATTATATATAAAATTGTCTATATTATATTATAACTATCTATAATTATCATTTCTAGAACTCCTAGAAATTATATTCGGATTTTTACAACCTAAAGTTTTGGCAATGCTCTTGTCTTTTGACCTGACTATAATATGATCAAAGGTTGTTTTAAACGAGGTAACGGAAAGAAACCAACTACTTGAATGAACTAGAAATCGTTTGCAGGTTTTCGTAAAAAAAAATAAAAAAATAACCAATTACTTTTCGTTTCGAAATCGCTTCACGAAAATCTTGGGGCCTGTCGTGTAATGTGTACACTGTACACGTGGGTCTACGTAAAATATTTTCACTCGAACGCACACCTACCTTGAACATGATTTTACATAATCATACGAGCATTCTTATACGAGTATTATAATAATAGTTTCCATAAATTACGCCCATATATAGTGGGTAATCACTAATCAATAGTGTAATGTTAATGTTTATGATGTATTCGTTTGTTCCGAAAACAATAAGAACGAGATGAAACACAAAAAAAAAAAAATCCCGCGTATATTTTAATTAAAAATCTTGTAACGGACTAGACGGCGAGAATGATTTTCATGTGCAGTAAATTATATAATGCTTGAAATGTTTTCTATGTGTGTAAACCTTATATTGTTCAAACTTTAACTTAGGTACGCTATACGTCTAACTTGTTACCATCGATCTTAGTATTGTATTCTCGTCTACTATTTTATTTTATTACATTATTATACAATTTATTAACTACTTCCTCTATTATTTTTAATTTTTTTTTTTTTTAGGTCATCGCCTTGGGGGGAAACATTTTGGGAAATAAATACAAAATAAATAAATCGTCTCTATTACACACGGAAAACAAAAGTTCTGGCACACGCCGTCGTATCAGGTCGACATAGCGAAAACATGTCTACGCAGACAGCTTAAAACTCGTTTATTTTTGGTTTCTTAAGAAATATTATAAAATTAAAACGTTTGTAACTTTTTGAAAAAATGTTAAATAATAAAAATATGACCGTCTTGCCTTTTTTTAATTGTTTAACAGGCGCTTTTACCCCAAAACCAAAATCAAGCGTGTTCATGCAGTCTGCGTAAGCGAGTTTTTGCCGTGTCGCGCCCGGTTGGACAGACGGTGATGGACAATGTTTATCGTTGTTTCGATATAACGATATAAACGAAATAATAATTTCCTTTTTATTTTTTTTCTAATGAATTTAGGGATGGGGGCATTGCTGAGGTATACGGAAGGCATTTCGGGTATGGTTATAACCCCGTCCCCCGTCCCCTTACGCGGATACGTCACTGATAATAATAATAGTCACACAATAACCGGCCGCGAAAACGGCAAAACAAAAACAATCGCAAACGCGGCTTCTGCCGTGCGCAGGATTTTGACCCCGTTGACAGACGGGGAACGAGATTCGTACGCCGCGGCGCGCAATGTTTTCGTTACGAGAGCGCGCACTCGCGGCCGTGAATTAATATAAATACAACTACGCGTATGCGCGCTCGCGCACTAGATGACGGTGATGATAACGAACGACGACGACGACGACGACGATGATGATGATGGTGATGATGACGATGATGATGATGATGATGATGATGATAATAATACGGTGTAGATGTACAGCGCGAAACGCGGTCGTGTACGAGATTTCCCGCATGCGAAAAGTGCAAGAAATAAGAAAAATAATAATAATACACGTATGTGCACCGTAAACTAATAATTATTATTATTATTATTTGGGTGGGCACTACGTCGAACGGCCGTCGAGGAAGGCACCGCGCCACCGGCGGCTGGCGGCGGCGGCGCATCGCGCACGAGCACCGCCGTCGCACCACGCACTCGGCACACACACTACCACTTCCGAGATAACACACGACGGCGGCAGCCGCGGCGGACACCGGTCACTCTGCGAGTGTCGGACGTTCGTTTGCCCGAATCGGTTTTATACTATATACTGTATATTTTTTGTATATTATAAATATATTATATATTATTATTATTATTAATATATTTTTTTTAATTATACATTTTTTTATACTTTTTTTACGCTTAGTGATAGCTTTAAGTTAATTTTTTTTTCCATATTATTATTTATCGCCAATACGCGCGCGCGACGGGGTATATATATATATATATATATTTTTAAACATTTTATAATCTTTTTTTCACGTTTTCACTCGAGACACTATATATATATTATTATAATAATTACAACCAATATCTAAAATATCCGAATTGTAACGACTATTATATAGTAGGTATATAACAGCAAAACAAAAAAAAAATCACAAAAAAAAAAAATCATTATTATTATTATGTTTCGGTGTTCTGTGCGTTATTCGAGCCGACGACAATTCCGCCGTTATCGTCGTGGTGCGACAGCCTCGACGGCCGCGCGGTGTCATTAACACTCTCGTTCATTAACGTCTCGCGTACACCCTTATTATTATAATTCGTATTTACTACGGCTCGGATTTTACTATACGGCGGTGCACCAGTGTCGCATAGTTAACAATAAAAATATACCCGTGACGAGAACCCGGGTCCCGGAGAAGAAAATGAACAACTTTATGGATTATTTCGTGACCAAAGAGAACTACACGAACCGCGGACATTGGGCCAGAGCCAGACACGTTTCCGAGGTAAACACACCATTAATAATACCTAATAATAATTTTTTTTTTTTTTTGGTAAAATGTTTACGGGGGGCGCGAGTGCGCGCGCGCAATCGGTATATACACACGGAAAGGAAAAAAAAAAAAGCCCCGCGATCAAAGACTGGCGTCTGTTGTACGCGCGCGTATACAATGTGCGTGTGTGCGTGCGATGGCTGTTGCGCGTGTGTACGGCGTCGGCGGCGGCGTGCCCGATCGCGTTACCTTGGTTACCGCCGTATACGGAATAACGTTCATCGTTCTCCCGGCAACGTTGCCGCTCTGTGCGCCCTGAAATCCGAAACCCCCCCCGGTTACGGCGGTTTTACTGGTGCGCGCCCCGTCCCTGCCCCGGGCGGCGGCGGCGGTGGCGGTATACGATACACACGTGCACATCGAGTCGGCGGCGGTGGCTTGTTGTTCCGCCGCACGACGGACCAAATGATTACGCACGCACCGGGCCGGGCTATACGGGGGCGTCGACCGGGTTTCGGGGGGGAATATTAATTATATGCCTTCTTTCCAGCGGCCGCCTCGCCGTGCGAACGTTACCGTTCGATTCGCGACCCCCACCCCCTCATCGGTATCACGGTTTTTCCCGTAGTCGCCGTAGCTGACGTTCAAAACAGTATCTGAAGAATATTTGAATAATATAATAAAACGTGTGCAACGAATCTATTTGCCGGAAACGTACGTCTACAAAAATGTACTATAGTAATAATATAATATATATATATATATATATTTACGTATATTTTAGCTTAAATTTTAATAGAGACTAGACAATTTGACTAATATCTCTATAGTGTATTGTGTTTATCTTACAATTATTGTCAATTTTCAAGTCTTTTACCAACGATTCGTCGTCGATTGTTTAAAAATAATTGGGTGTTAACAGTATAATAATAGTGAACGTAATTTTCAATTATTTATAAAATGACGCAATCATAATTATTGTTGTTAATATTTATAATATAATAACCCCCCCCCGCGTTATAATATATCTTCAAACGTTCGATATCATTTCGAATTAGTTATAATAATAGTTTGAACATCGTCCAGTCGAATTGCAGAGGGATGGACTTTTCGTATGTATTCTGTACAGAATTTTAATAGGGGGGGGATTCATTGCTCCCACGACACAGCCGGTTTCAGACCTCCTTATTTAAGACTAGAAAAACCAAATCGTTAGTAATCTGTACTACGGGGAGGTACCCGCTCATATCGTAAAGAGGTACCCAGCGGCGTATTTAGAAATTAATAACGGCAGTGGGGGGGGGGTGCACAATAAAAATCAATTTTGTGTAGTCCATTAATCGTTGTTTTTGAGAATAACATATGAATAGTCATAATGATATAATACCTATTTTTATATACCTTAAAGCGTAGTCAGAATGATATATATTTTTAAAAATAATAATAACTGAATACGTCTTACACGGCATACACCGTGTACATTTGTATATTAACTACTTTTTCAGGTTTTTCCCCTTATCACAACTCGTCATCTAATTAATGTTATCTTAAACTGCGTTCTGAACAATAACCTGCGAAAAAAACTCAATAGTCATAGATTATATTTTGATATCGATGTCGGCACGATTTAGTTAAAACTAAACGGGTGTGTATACATATCAGTAACGCAACCAGGGTAGAGTCCCCGGGTCTCTCCCCTTGGACCGTATATTTATACAATTATATATAATAATTTATAGTACGTATGTACCAGATTTTTTTTCTTCAGTTGAATTGTCAATATTTAAAGTATGGAATCCCTTTGAAAAAGTTCTGGTGCGCCACTGATAACTATATATAAAATTTGATAAATAAATAATATATATTATATAGGTACAGTCAATTGGGGGGGGAGACACGGGCTCCTTGAATATACCACCGAGGATAACCCCCGAAACGGACCATAAATATACGGATCGCGTACGTTGTCGATTTCGGCAGTACATTGCGTACGAAAACGAATGCAACGTTGCCAAGTCAACGCGTACAAAAATCCACCCCCGGGAGTGTTCACGGCGTTCACGATATAACAAAATAGTTCATTACTTTTACGCGTTTTGCAGGGAACACTCGCATGCCTACGATTTTCAACATTTTTCAAATCAGTTTTTAAAACGTAATAATCGATATTTTGACCCAGCCGTACACCGTAAATTGTACTGAATAGTAAACAATAAAAATTCAGCCTTATGTCGTTATTGTTTTCCAAATAAACCTTTTAAGTTGTAATTTCCTCGCAGACCTTACATGAGAGCACTGATATAAATAAAGGTCAGGGGCGGACCAATAACTCGACAATTAATACCGGGTAAAAATATATACTTCCAGGCTACTTAATTTTCGTCATTACTATGATACACTTATAATTTTTGTTTAGAGATGTTACCGAGTTTTTTGCACCACGCATTACCACTGTCGTAACTATTAACATTTCTCCCCTATAATATCCTCTATATCTACCATCGGACAAATATATTTTTCCAAGGGCGAAATTGCAACCGATAAACTAATTACTATAAACACATTACTGTCTACCATCGGTATTGTTTTTCTGTAGAAATATATTTCAGTCACTCGCTAGGTTATCGAGTCGGGTTTTTCTTCGGCTTTCGAAGTCTATAATAAAAGTTAAAACAAACCGAAACTAAAAATGATAATTTTTTGGAACATTTTAGTAAATTGTAAATAATTAAGAATATTGAATATCGCAGGCCACTACACTGATATCTCGTTTAAAATGCTATCAATTTTAAACAGTTATTTTTATACGCAAAGTATTAAAATATTATCCAAAATGACCTTTTCCCTTTTTCACATATTTCTAGGGCTGAGCAATTGCATTTAAGTCTAGCCTTTAGTAAAATAATGGCATTTCATTCGAATTGAAATCGCTTACCTATAATAATTAATATACTGACTAATCTGTATATATATATATAAGGTATATAAATAAATAAATAAATATATATATATATATAAGCTTAAATACTCTTTTATATAATATTTTTCATTTGTATTTTATTGAAAAACACAAATTTTCGGACTTTAACTCATAAAATTATTTTGAACAATCGTATACGTTTAAACAAAATTATTTTTGTAGTGTCCGTGAAGAACTATACTAGTTTATTTATGTCTGTTAATGTTGCCAAAATGTTGCATATACTTGATCGTTAACTAGGACAAAAATATGTGTCATCCGTTCGTTTATCAATTCCAAAATCCGTTTTTTTTTTTTTTTTTATATAAATAAATAGAAAACGTATTTTTTTGCACTTCTTCTATAATTTATTTGGATAAATAGATTTGTGTATAAAATAAAATGTGGTTCTCATAAGTCGAGTGACGAAAATGAATTCCTATTAATATATAGTAATAATATTTACATCGCAGAGTTGTGACAACTAAATTATTAAAACATGGATTTATTTGAAACGTTTAAAACAAATGATTTAAACCACATGACAATACAATTTATACAATTCATAGAATTTATCTGCTTATAACTATTATTAGTACCAGGTACTCATATTTTTATTTTATTTTTTTGTAACAATCAGTGTAAGGAAACGACAATGTTTATACAAATATTGTAACAAGTGACTTTAAATCTAAAAATAGGTACCTTTTATATGATATAAAAGTCGTTATAATTTATTACCAAAATAAAGTATTATAATAACGAATGTAATGGAATAAGTAAATATACTTTTCCAGAAAAATGGTTATCCAACCAGTCTTGTACTTTTGGTCGCTGATTACAATTGTTATTTACTTATTAAACAATATGTAACTAACCCATATATTTTAACTACACCCATACCAATATTTATACATAACACATTACTTATTTTTTTTTAGAACACGTTTTAAACGATTATTATAATAATATAAAACGGGTATTTTGTTTTTTATCAACCCTTGTAAAGGGTAAATTTTTGTGTGAAATTTCTTTGAGACGTTAACAATTTGCATAATGAATATTAATAATATAGGGATTGGATGACCACTTTTTGCCGATATATGTGCTACAGATATAAAAACCTATACCGATAACCACCGATATGTGAAATCAAAAAACCGTATGAGCTGATATTGAAATTAACCGAATTATCTGTAAATTCTCTAACTCTCTTATTCCAGACATTTTATAGACATTTTTCTCCGAAAATATCGGGTCAAATAGCGGTTTAAAAAAAAAAAACCGATATTAATAATGTTAATTTAAAATTTCATAAATCGCAGTTTGCACCTAAAACACTGTTTTGTATTAGTATTTTTTTTTTTCTAATTGGACATAATTATAATATTAAATTATTTAATTTATTATTAAATTATTAGTTTTAAACAAAAACACCACACTACACACAACATTTTGCCAATTAAATAGTTTACGCGCTTGTTATTTTCTTAATTGATATATAATAATATTACACGTTCACGAAAAATATTATATTATATTATATAGTTTAAAAATCGCGCGTTACACGTTACAATAATTTGTACGAGGTTAAAAACTATTTTAAATCATCTATGTAAAAACTGCCACTTATCGTACTATTTCTATACGCGAGCAATACGATGTCGTAATAGTTGCAACAATATATTATAACATACAAGAGGTGTAAATGCTGCAGACTTATTTAGAGGGACTCGACTCGACTATTACGAATAAACTTCTAAAAGGTTATCAATAATTGTTGATTTCGTTCGTTTCGAAATGTTTTGAATTTAAACACGACGTGCGCATATAACTACACGATGGCATAACAATTTCCACTCGGGTATATTTGTAATACACAAACGTTGTTATTAAAATGTTCGACGGATTAACCTAACCTAACTGAAACTTTAGAAATATTTCTTTATTCTTTTCGGGTATCAAACGGCGTTTGTGACCAAGGGGTTTTCACTACTGCCCCAAAAACCCCTCTCTCCTTCGCCTCCTAAAAAGTAATAATTGAAAAAAAACCCGTTATAAATATAATTCATAATAATTCGACGATTTTAGAAATTCTGAAACATATCCACGAGACACGAGTATAGGTTTACTTTCCAGTAGCGTTTAAATTTTTTCCCACGGGTTTTTTGGGTGACCTGGTGACTTGTATAGTAATCTTTGTAATTATTCAGGGAATATACGTATATATATTTTAAAAAATGATTACGTTATTGGAACAGTATAACTTAGTATTTCCAATAGTTGTAGTTATATGTAAAAAAACTTATAGTTTTTAAATTTAGTGAATGTATAAAATGTTAGTAAGTAATTAATACAATTTTTTTTGTATTTTTCATTGGTATTATGTTCTGTCAACTTAATAATATACTTTTTCAAACATGTCGCATAATTATAAATGTTGTTTTATCTTACAATTGATACTCTATAACCTTTATCTCATAAACAAATTTCTGTATATGCATAACAGCGATTTAAGGAACAATCTCGGTGGAGCTAAACATTCTACTAAATAATTTTAGCATATGATCGATTTAATTGAATTACATAAATTGTACAGATATTTCGGAGGTTGGCCTCATGTATCTATAGATAAAAGTATAGACTTTTTAAATTTTTGAAGACGTCATACTTATGTACAGGGGCGTTCTCTCGGGAAAGGACGGTGTCATATCCCCATTTGAACTATTATTTTTGTAATAACTCATTTATGCTTTATGAGTTTCCTATACATATTGTCTGTTTTTATTGATAATGGATTTTTATTAATGACATATCATTGTTGGCCGCATAAAGATGTGTCAAATATCATCGAGCCGAAATGGCAAAAAAACCTAGAAGACCTTTGGCTCTTTACCCTTTTAATTATATACAATCCTTCAAATGTGAATAAACCAACGAATATATTTTAAAAATTACAAATTATGTAGTATTTTTTGAAGGAGTACCGAGTACCAAGTATTGTACCGATTTCTACTTGGACCAATATATGTATGTTCAATGATATTATACCTATAACTGGTTAAACTCAGATTTCCCCCCTCGTATGAAAATGTTGAGCACGGCACTGCCTACGTGTGTACACAGACGCCCGAATCCGTGGAGCCACGGCCGATTGCACATTCGACATTTCCCCTATTACAATTATATCCAATTTGAGGTGCTAACGCCCGATTTTAGATAATTTTTACACCGATTATACGTTGAATGCGTTTTATGCGCATTAGTAAAGAACAATGATATTGTTCAAAGTAACTTTTTATTGCATGTATAGACACAAACGGTCTGTATTGATTTCCGACCACTATACGTATGTATATAAATGTGATACTTGAAACCCTAGACACCCTGTATATTTCCCTAGACACCGTATTACAATATCTCATTACGTGCACCTACAATACTGAACTTATGACCGCGTTATTCGTATATTTCGATCGGACAAAATTCAAAAAAAAAAATGTAAAAAAAAAAAAACCACGCATTTCATTTCTATCGATATAAATGGTATTATTAGGAAATATTTCACGCGTGTATAGAACGAATATGATGTGTATATATTATGTTACACTGACACTGTAAACCGTATAAAATAACCCATATAATAAATTATATTATATATTGGTATAGTAGACCAGTGGTTCCCAATCTTTTTTATATCTGAGGTGCCTTCTTTTTTTTTAAAGAAATTAAGCAGCGGTGCCCTCCTGTGCAAACCACGAGGAAATTTAAACTTAAAATGCTTACGAGAAAAACCAACGACATTGTGTTCAATTATTTTCATACCATTCGGTACAACTTTTGATAAACCTCGGGTCAAATTGTTCTGCATTTTCATGGGGCACGTTATACCAAAAAAAAAAAATTTGAAATAACGTTATAGAAAGTGCTGAATTAAAAAAAAAAAATACTGAATCGAAATGAACAAAAACTGTTTGTCCTTCTTTTTTTTCTTGGATTTTAAATAAGGGTAAAATAAAAAAATAAAAAATTGACCTCATATAAACGAATCAGACAAAATGTTTACCAGAAACCACCTAGGATGATGATGTTGATAATTAGAGCAAGATTTCTGGTTGAAAATATACTTATAGAAAGAAAAAAAAACTAACACATCATAGTAAAACCAATACTTCGCTTAGGTTATTATAAATATATAAATTTTTTTTTTGGGATAGGCCGTGATGCCCCTGAAACGGACCTATAGTGCTCCTAGGACACCGCGGTACACAATTTGGGGACCGCTGCTGTAGACGATCGAACAGATAATTTTTCAATTTTTTTAAATAAACAAAAGTTCGTGTGTTTTGGAATTATGCGTTTATATAGTTATTAAGTCCAACAAACACTACTATTATAAAAATAGCAGATGATCTATATTTAGTCTCGGTTATTGTTGAATACAAAGGAGTAATATAAGGCACACTGCATTTTTTATTTTAATAGAAACATTCAAAAATGAAACGATTAGAAATAATATATCTTTGTTTGCATTTTCGTGTTTTATCCTTCAAAAACTGTCAATATTAGCACGGCGAAATATATTGCTGTTTACTTTTTTTTACTAGTTTATGTACAATTTTTTTGTTTTTTTGGCAAGTTTGGCAAGTACAATATAATGTATAATATAATATTTCCGATAATAATGTTAGGAAAATATGTTTTCGTACCTTTACTATTCGCGTTTTAAAATGATAATAATTGAAACTTGGCCCTCGTACAGAGTCGCAGATTTCACTACGATGGCAAAAATAAAATTTACATAGGTGTTGCCTAACGAGTCCTTTTCGACGTCATTAAAAGAAAATAAGTAATTTTTTAAACATGTATACATTTTATTACTAAATATAAAATTATTAAAAATTATATTTTGTCCAAAATTATTCTAAGTACCACCTTTAGACTGATTAACTAACCTAACTCGACTAACATCCGATTCATCGTAATAATATTATTGCAGTACGAAATTAACGTATCAGGATATTTTATAACTGTCTATATCATAAATATTTTGGTGTAATGTTGTATTTGGGTTGAATTATCGTCGTGTACACTATAATCAGTTATTGCGCTTATAGATTGGTGATAAATTAATTACGTAATTTCATCACGAAAAAGACAAAATTGACTCTATGTACGGTTCGTTTGTATTAATATAAATCATAATATTATGTTAAAAATTTAACCATACCTATGCGTTAATATGATTTTAATTTAAAGCGAAATAACAATTACTTATTGAGCTGAACTGAATTATAAAACAAACCAAATTAAATACTTACAATTTATTGTTGCCAATATACTTAATGATCGCCCCGCGTGTCGATTAATTTAAACGCCTTGACGTTAATATTATTTTGAAATGTCTGTGTTGATTTGTTATGTATTTTTTTTTTTTTTAAAGAAATATTTAATATTTTACATAATAAATTATAACTTACTATAATATATATATATATATATATATATATATATATATATATATATTCTCGTGAATAACGATCATAATTACTACCTATACGTTTGGATTAATAAATAATAATAATTGAAACATAATATCAGGAATACATAAAAAAAAAAAAAAAAAAAAAACTCAAACACAGTGGAACTTACCATTTATTTAAGTACCCGTGCATAATAATATATAATAATTATAATGACGACTCATTGATTTAAGAGTCCTGACGGTAGAATATTTTTTTTGTTTTGTACAAATTATTAACGTTTACAATTAAAATTGTTTTTTTTTTTTTGTAAAATAAGTATTAGTCGGACATTTTATTATATAAAACTACTGCAACATAAAATTATTATTGAATAATAATAACAACAATAATCACATTACAATAATATATATATATTTATTTAAATAAATTATCCGATTTGAATCGACAATATTTATTGTTTTTTTTTTTATACGGAATGCAAACCAATTGTTGTTCGGACGGCTAGGCGTTAATAAATTATAATTATTGTTCTTTTTTGATATTCAAATTAGAGGTAGGCGGGTAATAATAATAATAATAATAATATGTGCGTTTCCAATTCTAAGGTCAAGCGGTTAAACGAATTCTGTAGAACCGCCGCGTGCCCGTGCACACAGGCGTATTTTATTTTAATGAGCTTTTAATAATAATTACGACGGTTTCCCCCCTGTAGAGTCGGCGTGTATTTCACTGGCGATGCTTATTTTCGACGTACGGTTTACCGTCGGACGCGGGCAATCGGACACGAAGGTTATTGTATATATGCACAAGAGAGATTAGGGAGAACTCGATTAAACACAACGAAATACAGTAATAACCGTAATGTCCGTGCACCTCTTGTGTATACACATATATATATACACGTATGTGTGTTTAATTGAAAACAAAATTTCGATTATATTCAATATTTGGCCCGCCGTTAATAACGCATATACATTTTGATAATCGGTACGGCGATTCGTTTATTATTTCGTTTTTTAGGAGGACGTCACACCGGCCGGTATGCCGTCTCTGTCTGTCCAACGGCCAATATAATAAGCAAATCGTGTTACACCCGGAACGTAAATTCCGGCGTTTCTTTAGGTCGAACTCGGGGTATGAATTTGCAAAGAATGCAATTTAAAGAGGAGTATATACTACCGAGGCATTTTTGTCTACAGAATTGTTTTACAACAAAATAACATCTATTTGAAAAAAAAAAAAACGAAAAACAACTAACCAACATGGCTATAAAAAAAAAAAAAAAAATGTTTTGTTTGTCATTATTTTTAGAAAAAAAATACCACACGTACAGGCCCTCGGAAATATATTCTTCTCTTTGAATTTTTGTTATTTGCGTTCACGCCCAGAGTTCAAACTAAACGCCACAATTTACGTTCTAAGTAAAACGTAATTTACAGACAGAGACGGACAATTCCTGTGTGACGATCTCTTAAGAGGTGTAATTAGAATATTAATTGCCTTAATATAGTTATCGTTTTATCGACATTCTCGATTGTTTTTAATTCGTATTGTTTACACACTATATAAATATAATAACAAAATCATTGATTTAATCGTAGAAAAACGTAAATGAATTTGTTTTTTTTTTTTTTCAAAAATAATTATATAAAATCTTACTTCGTGGGGGCTAGCCAATATCTGTTTTTTATGCAAATTTCGACGGAAAGTCGACGTGTAAAATATTTTTTTTTTTCAATCGAATAAACCTATTGAGCTAAATATTTAAACTGGCGTTTAAATTGTAATAAATATTGTCGCGTACAGTCGTCACCCGTCAGTCCATAGAATATATTCTAGTATACAATATACGTGCATATAGTAATAATAATTGCCGGAATCTTACGAGTTTAACATTGAAGCTTTATTAAATTGTAAACGATAATAATATATTTATCCCTGTATAAAAATTAAAGATGACAATTGCAGTAAACGACCTTGGATCTTGGTATTACTAAACATACGTTACCGTCACTCGGGTTAAATTCCCCTGCTCAATAGTACAATGCTGTTATTCGTTTATACCCGCTAGTATATTAGTTTTATTATTTGCGCAGATGGACTGTGGTATTTTTTATTTTATGTTATTATTATATACGTAGATACGTTTTATAACCATGGCTCGGATTTTATAGCACTAAAAATAACTAAAATATGCCATTAAAACAAGCGCTCTAATAACATAATAATAACATGAAAAATAATAAAAAAGAAAATATTTTTTTTTTTCTTTCTAAATAGATTATTATATGAAACAAAACTGTGGGTATTTTTCTTATGGATTCATAAATAAATGAAAAATGTATGAAATATACAAAATAAATCATTATAAATTGCGTATTAGCAAAAAAAATAGCACATCTATAATACTTTAAATATGCAACAAAAAAAATAGTAATATAAAATTTCATATTTGGAGTCCCTGGTGCATAAAACATAATATAATATTGACCAGAGCACTTAAAAAAATCATCGACCGTATAGCATTAGTGACTATATAGTTGAATTATAGTTAACTATAATTAAGCTCTATATAAGTCACTTTTTTGATAAATTTTTACTCAAATAGTAAAAAAAAAAAAAAAATTATAGAATGTTAGAAAATAACTTGGTTGTTTATTTTAATAAATAATTTTAACTCTAATTGATTTTATCTTATAGTTTAAGTTTTTCCTAAAAAGTTATTTACGAGTTTTTGCAAAAATAAAAAAAAATGTGCACTTTTACTCGTATCGCAATAACACGTGTTACAGATTCAATGGTTTTTTGATTACCTTCGATTTTTTGATTGGTGAATCGCCCATCCCACACCCCTTGGAACTTGTTAAGAACCGCCCCCCCCCCGGCGTCGCGTCCTCTCGAGTAGGTCCTTAGGGACCTGCTTTAGAGTACCTGAATAATTTGGTAAATTCATGGACTACAGTGAAGTTTTGTCCACACTGCTGTACAATATTGTTGTTATCAGCCATCGGGTATAATTTTGTTTAAAAAAAAAATGCATTTCATTTGTAATGACTTGTTCAAAAATAATATGCAGTGCGTATGTGTACCCGTGTAGTTTAACATAAATATTTAATTTGTTTCGACGACAATATCCGAAGGAAAAATATAGCGTGTTAAAATACTACTACGGTTATATTATAATACGAATTTTTATTTAAATAAAAACACGCAGTTCTGCCGTATTAACATTTTAGTAAAATTAATTTATACAATGTAAATAATATTACTTATAAAACACTCATTTATTAAAATGATCAAATTAGATAAGTATTATTACGTTATTCGCTTTTATTTCGTCTATACATATTATTCGTTTAATATCATAAAACATTTTTTTGTTTTTTAAATGTCAATAAATATTTTATACTTATTAGTAATTTTTTTTTACGTTGTATTTCATCAGAACCTTAAGCTGAATGCAAAATTTCAACTCGGGACTCCTATTAAAAAATGTCGGACATAATTATTATTTCGTATGGCTTAAATGTAACATCCATAATAAATATAAATATGCAATATATTATGTTGTAGGTTACAACATAATATACAATGTAGATATAAGGTAACAAATTATATAAATAATATATTGACTAGTAAAGGATGTGTGATGGACAGAGAGGGTTTGAGCTAGTTTTGTAGGTCTTCTTCAAATTTGCATGTCCAAGGAATTCAGCCATTGCACTGCGTCTGATGTGGCTCTGTGTAGTTGTTTTATCCCTCCATGAAATTCCGGATAGGACATCAATGATGTGTGTAGCTGTTTGCTTTTCATGTCCGCAGTCACATCCTGGTGAGGGTTTCAGTTCCCATTTATGGATGGATTTATTTAGCACGTGTCCTGTTTTACCGTGTCGTGTGCGAAATCTGTTTAATACAGACCAATTCTTTCTGGAGTGGTCGAAGCCAATTCGCTTTTCGATTAGGTTTAGCTTGTTAGGATTGCAGTTTTTCAATTCATTATTCCATTACGTATTTGCACTGAATTTTTCCGAAATTAATTTTTGGGCCAGTCTCCCGGTAAGTTTTCTGGATTTTAGTCTTATGTTAGGGCCAGTATTTATGTCGTTATGTATTGGGAGCGGGGTATTTGAGTAACATTTAGTCCACTCTCGTATTAATGAGTTGTATTGATATTGGTGGGGTGGCCTTAAGTTACTCAGTACAGGCAGCTATACCGTGGGAATAGACGTAACAGCCCCGGTGATAATTCTCATGACAGCATTGAGTTGGGTATCCACTTTATATGTATTTGTAGCCATACTGGGGCGCAATAATCAGCTGTCGATAGAGAAAGAGCTGCTTTGTGTTGATACTCCGAAGGTATCCGAAACCATCTGCTCCCCATTCTGAGTTTGCCAGCTGTTGAATAATATTGTTCATTTTTGCAGCAGTATTTATCAGATGTTCCTTATAAGTGAGGGTTCTGTCTAATGTTACCCCGAGATAACCGAAATAACATAACCCACGAACATAATACCGTTGAATAAATTAAAGACAAAAAAAAAAAATGCTTTTTATTAATATTTAAAAAGCTTTTATTAACGCCATCTACTGTAGAATTGTATGTGTATTACCTACCGGCTAGTGAGCACGTCAACTAGAGCGCAGCACATATTATAAATATTCAGCCGTTTTGCATTATAATAAACTTGTAATATTGTTTGGATTATATTGTTCATTTTTTTATTAATTTAAAACAGTTAAAACTGTTTTAGTTTATAAATAACAATTGTACCGCCTAATGGTATATGTTCCATTCATATACTAACTATGACATTAGAAAAAAAAAAAACTAATTAACTATTTTTGTCATCGTGAAAATATCTGATCAGATTAAGTGAGTGAGGTCTTTTGTGATCTTTATAAATAAAAAAAAAAAAAAAACGATTCATGGTCACACTCCATGGCCAAAACTGGTTTGGATAAAGTTATAGTTATGTTTAGAAAATTATTAAAATGATTTAACAAATTGATATTTTAATATGTTTTGCTTTTATTGAATACAAGTCGATGGACCAAAGATCTTTTTTCTTTTATCATTATTATTGTCAAAAATGCATTGATATTTTAGAGCTTGCCGTAAACGAATGAAAACCGAAAAATACCAAAATGAAGCTTATTTTGTTGGTTTTATTACCTTATATCAGTTATATAAAATCATTAAAATCCAAACAAAATTTGTTAATTTATATACAAATTGAACCTACGATATTTAAATTCGAATATAATTTTAGTACAAACTTCCTAATTACAATTATTTAATTATATTTGTTTCTTATGTTATGCACTTATAATTGTTTTTTTTTTTTTATTATTATTTGTTATTTATTGTAATTTATACAAATTATCGGAGTTTAAAACGCTAATCACAATTTATTCTGAAAAATAATATTTTTATCATGACAACTCGTTTCTGAGGGCGTCGGATATAGGTAAGCGAATTTTGCGAGAAATCATAATGTGTAAACGTGCAATATTTTTTTTATTAACGTTTTTACATTGCAATTTCGCCAACAACAATCATTCTTGGAAACACGAGTAGTTGTACAGTACATAAATTGATAGGCAAATATTAATATTACATTTATTAATGAGTGATTCTAGTGATTTTTTTTTTCTGCTGAATTTATTATTAATCGACCATCGTAATTTATCGTGTCGAATACGAAAATAATAAGGGGTTTTTAATACACGATCTGTAATTATTTCAAGTTGGAAAATACCATAGCGTTACCGTACAAATACAAAATTAAAATAATAATTTTAATCGTATTTAAAAAAAAGTAAGGTATACAGACTGCACAAGTGCAGTGTGAATAATTGTCGATGTTTTCGTCGCAATTTTATGTTGACAGATTAATATGCTTGTACAAAGTCCGAACATTTTTTTTTTTTTTTTATTCGAAAAACACCAGTAATCAATAGGTTATTTAGCCTGTAAATTGAAAACTAAAAATTTGATTCGAATCTCGTTTAATAATGCAATATTATTAATTATATATTATTGTGCGAGATGTGTTGTGCCACTTGTGGACATCGTTTCTATATTATTACGTACGAGTTGCTCCGGAGACGTTTTGTATTATTATTATTACTCAAATATAGCAAGTAGGTTAATTACTTGTGAAAAATATAAATTGCCCGACCGCAATTTTCCGCGTCGGTTATAAACTTTTACGCGAACGTTTAAACGTTGCGTACACGCGTTAATTTGATATTTCTCACATTTCGTATGTGTTTTAATCCGCGTGCACACATATGCATTTAAATACAGTAATGTTGTTATTTTTAAATAAATAAATAAATATATATATATATATATATATATATATATATATATATATATATATATATATATATATATATATGTGTGTGTGTGTGTGCGTGTAACATAACATTAACGCACGGAATAAGCATGTAATTTAATAATTCGAACGGACAAAAAAAAAAAAAAAAAAAAAATTAAAATTAAATACTCGTTCGGAATATCAGCTGTTATTGTTTTCGTCGTGTTTATCGCTTAGGCTGGGCGCACACCTAAAGAGCAAAACTGCTCCGAGCTGCGCGGGAACATTTTGTTCCAAACAGCTCGGAACAATTTCCATTCACACTGACAAAACAGAACAGAACAAGACACAATAATTCTGGATTAATTTTTGCTATTAAACACCAGTCGTCAAGATGAGTTCTGGCGAAAACGACGTCATTGTGCCGATTATGTGGCAATTTTTATTAAATAGCGAAATTCGGATGCATGAAATAAACAAAAAACGGTCAGAGAATAATACAATTTAAAATTTTTTGGCCAAATTACGTGAAGACGAGTTTAAATTCTAAAACTTCACTCGCATGCCATTTTAAATTAATATGATATAATTTTTGTATTAAAATAACGTGTGAACACGGTGTTCGGTAATGTACTAGTCGTAAAATAAACAAATGACTTTGGTTTTCGTATTTTGCTCGGTACAAAAATAGAACCGGACCGATCAAGACGGAACATGATTGTTTTGTCTTGTCGCGTGTTGATATCAATTACTTTACACATGTTCTAATGATGTCCAAACAGCTCCGAGCTGATCCGTGCTGCTCGGAGCAGTTTTGCTCTTTAGGTGTGCGCTCAGCCTTAGATTATAAACACAAAACCAACCGAACGAATGATTCGACTGTAGTGAAACTATAGGTACCGATTATTAGGTATAAACACGGTTAAAAAACGCGATGAAAACCGTTTCGCTTAATAATTTTGTTAACCGACACGTGTTTGAAATCGTATAAATACTGCTGTTTGTCCATTACTCGTCGTCAACTTTATCCAATAGAAAAATAATTACTGATAGGAATCGATATTATCGAGTGAAACGTTATGGTTTAATGGAATTGATGCCAACGGCGATTGGCTCTGGCTGACGTATATTATTATTATGTCACCTTGATCTTTGTTCGGTTACAGCGATAAAAAGAACACACGTCTGTGCCCGTGCTTCTTGTGCATACGTACGTATACATATATAACAATATAATTAAATAATATAAATTACAATAATAATAATTAAAATATCATTTTTTTTTTTTTTTTTTTTTCTATATATCTTTTGCGAGCAATGGATTGTAATGTTTGGCGATTTTTATTGCTCGTTTTAATTAATCTAAATTATTCGACACCGAGTGAACCGTACGGTACTAATGACGGACGGGCTGCGCGCGATGGCCTCATTTAAAGCGTTTAACAAACTTGCGGCCCGCTAACAGTCCCTCGGACATTACGATAATTATTGTTATTATTTTTATTTAGTATTTATTATCATTGGCAGTACGTTTTTTTTTTAATTGCCCGTATTTAGTATTATATTGTTTTACAGCGTAATCCTTTTGGGCGACGCAGTATCGAGCACCGCCACTATTGTTCGGCAAAACTTTTCCGCCGACATCGTTCGACAACCGGGTAACCGAATATCAGCGTACAATTGTCGAACACTCTTACGTCTATTAGCGATGGCATATAAATCCGGATTATCCGAAAATCTAATAAATCCGGTTTTTTAAATCTAAAAATGTATATGTTTCAAATTCCAAAATCTGCAAAAATTTGTATTTTTACGAGTAAAACCAACGTTTGCCGGGGGTCAGCTATAGTAATTATATTATAATATTAATTCGAGTATAATATGTATGGTTTTTTTGTCGTGCTTGCTATTTTTAAATACATATCTTTTTGTGATATATTTTGAATTGTAAAAACGTATTTATAATGTTTTACACTTTTTAATGATATTAACAATAAGATAATAATTTCTTGTGAAATTAAATAAAGAATATAAAATCGCAGTTTTCAATTCCGAAATCCGAATTTACAATAAATATCGGATTTGAAAATGTCGGAATCCAAAGATCCGGGTTCTCGAATTTTGGCAAATCCGGATTTTTCCTATAACCAACATCTATACAACCGTATTCGGTTACTGGCGATCCACCAGGATCTTTATCGCCGTAACGTATAAGTGAAAGGAAATCAAAATTACCGTACGGTAAACAAAACGTTTTGGCGAAAGTAAACCGACCCCAACCCAATAAGCGGCTCACTGTTTACCGAAATTCGCATCGCCTAAACACGCCTTTTATTTTATGTTAATCGTCAATGTTTACGGGCGTGGACTTTTTCACTATATATTTGATATTATATAGGTACTTACTATATTTTTACTATTGCGGCGACAATCTATAATAACTTTTTATCTACCAAAAAAAAAAAAAAAACACGTCTTAAGTACCTGTATATACAAAACAAGTAACAACATATTACTTATTAGAGTGGGTGCATTATTGCCTACTACTATTGTTGTAGTTAACGACGGATGACATTGGTCGGGTTAGAATTTTTTTTCTTCTTTTATATTGATTTTTTTCTTTTTTTTTTTTATCGTTGTTCGTTGATCAAGGTCCGCCCGGAATCGTATTTCGTTTGGAATTCATGACAATAATATCTCTCCTCTCCCAACGACCATCACTCTAATAAAACGAGGGAATCGAGATCATATCCCGTCCGGTATATTACGGACTCGCGGGTGTCGTCGCTCGGTAGTAGTCCCCCCGCATCCGATGAAACGGTTTTTTTTTTAATTCAATAAAATACACAATAACGTTCTGGACGAATCGCTTTTCGAAAGCTAAACCTTGTCGGTTTGTATTAAAACTACGTGTTCAACCGACAAAAAAAAGAAAACAACTCTTTTTACATTTTTTTTTTATCTCGTCCGAAGGGCGTATCTCTAATATTCGTTGGAATCCAACAACGGCGAGTTCTGTGCAATAATGAACGTCGCAACGTATTCTGTATGTACCCGTATATGTATATATATATATATAATATTATACTATAAAACTATTCACCTATAAGGTACGTTGACCTTGTCGTATTATGATTGATGTGCGGCAGTATTAAGCACAAAATTTAAAAATATATATATCTGCTCATACTATTAGTTCAGTGGCGTCATTCGGGAGGCCAACCCGTAATACGTTTGCCCGTCATGCCTATAGCGTATTAGGCACTCATTATACATGTTATTTTAACATTTTTTTTTTTTTTTTATTGTGTTGCGAATACGTTTAAAATATATACTTATTTTTTCATCGATCGACACCGTGTAAACAAATTCGAAATAGCCAGAATATATATTTTTTTTTATTTTCGCAAAACCACCCTTCCTTCTGTCGGACGGAAATTCGTAAACTTTGCCCCGCGGTTGCATAAATATACAACGGATCACAAAAGATTAATATTAGGACTCGACAAATTTTATTTTTAATGTAATATTATTAATAAACTCGTTGATGTGTCAACAATCAACGATTGCATTTAATTAATAATAATCGACACTTACTCATTTAGTCATTCCTGTTAAAGATAATTTGAAATTCAAATTAGGATTATTTAATATGGAGCCACACAATTTTAAAACGTTGTTCGTCTTTTAGAATAAAATGCACATCTTATCGTTTGAGCCAAAAATGTCATTATTGTGTACACTTATAATATATGGCCCTTAAAAAAAAATAAAAGAAAAAGGTGATTTTTGCACTATTTTCCGCTTAGTGATTCGCTAAACGTAGGTGGTCGAGAAACGGGTTTGCCGATATTCCAGATATGAGTGCGGAAAAAACGTTTATTATCAATTTATAACGGCTTATCTCATTGCGTTTCTTATTTATAAAATTAAAATTTTCAATTTATCGCGTTGGATTTTATAATTTTTAATAAAATCTACCCACTGTTATTTTATTCTGTACCTATATATCTATTTCTATAATAATACACCTTTACTCAGGTTAGGTTAGGTATAGGTCAGAACAACCTATAATTTAGCGTCGTTTAAACAAAAAATCACTACTTTCCAGTATCTATGCATACATTTAAAAAAAATATTTCTTAATGTGCATTTTAATAATAATTATAATGTACGGGTATTAATTCCAATTAAATAACTCTACAAATAATTATGTTTATAACTAGAACTTCAAAAAAAAAAAAAAATATATTGTATATATATATTTGAATGTTTTTATATCGCTCATTATTTAGAAAAAATAATAATTATTGGATTAAAAATATCGGTTGTATAGCGTATATATTATAATTACAAAGTTAAACGAATAATTTTACTAGTAATATATATAAGATACTTTCTTCAAATTGTTCTCATTAAATTATAATTTTTAAGATGTATAATATTATATTCGATAACATATACCAATCAACCTCTCGGAAACGTAGAACGAAAAGACGTTAACTTAAAACGACGCCTTAAAAATGTATTAAAAACGCGCATGTTTTATTACAATACGACATTATAGTAAATGTTGTGTCGGTTATCATATTACCAATTGGCAATACGAATTATTGAAAACGATTGAACGTTTGTAATCCTCATTGTACAAAGGTATACCGAATAGAATATAATAATTAACATAATACTTAATATACACACTTAATATTTTATAAATATACAGTATGCAACCACTTAACCGCCACATGATATCCATGTATCCTTGACGAGGAATGGAAGTATAATAATAATACAATATAAGCCCGTAGAAAACAATTGACGCGTTTAGTATTATTTTGTTCAGTTTGGACTTTATGAATGATGTAATAGATTAGAGTGTATAGACGGAAAAGTTAAATGTTGTTTTCGAATTCCTTAATTCGGACTTGTTAATAATATATATATATATATATCGCTAAACATTAAACGTAGGTAATCATCGGGTATTCAAACATTATGTTGTGTAAACTGCAGTATACGTGTTTTTGTAATACAAGTCACAATCGCTAAGTCTGCAGACGAAAAATATAAAACGCGTCCAAGATGCGAAATTTTAATTACGCACATATATATATATATATATATATATGCATATAGGTACCTTAAATAAATTATAATACTATCTATAATTTTGTATTTTTTTTTTCTTCTCATAATACGATTTACAATACCGGCCATATACTATAGACTTTAGTATTTTTCAACCATGCGGATTTCAGTTCTCCAATACGATCGTATAAACTCTCTTAATGCACATTATCTCTATATTATATTAGATTATTTTTATAATATGAAAACGATCATGTTCACGTGCACGATCTATAGTTTAAACTTGGTTTTATCGCACGCGATGCGGCCCTCTGAACATAAATGTAATATATAATATATTAACGCCACCCGTACGCCGTCTATAATCTATAATAGTGTTACATAATTATTGGTTGTAAATAATTGTGTGATTAATATCAAAAGCGCGTGTACACGGGTATTGATATACTCGATAATACTCAATACACATACGCAGTTTTTATTTACTTCTGTTTGTTTTGATCAATTTGTATGTGTGGTGTGCCTGTGATTTGATTCATGTCGTATTAGACCCACATTTAGCGAGTCCAAACTGCCCGCAATCACGTGATGTAACGAGAATTAGTTGGGTATTTTATTGAAGAATACAATCTTATTGTATATTAATGTATAGAGGTACCTATAGATTATTCGAAAGCACTTGTATGAATTTCTAATATTGAACAGTTTATTGAAAAATAAACTTTTTAATTTGTTTAAAATAACTAGTTAAGTTAATCCGAATCCGAAACCAATAAATGTTCCCCGGTTTTTCTCAACTATTAAGAAAACCACAGGGAAAATAGAGAAATTATTTGCCCCGATGCACCACAACTAGACAACATTTGCTACTAGAAATCACACTGATGTTGATGATCGGATTTCCGGTAAGCAAATTGTTTACAGATAGAATAAAAAAAGCACACATCATAGTAAAACCAATTACTATTACGCTCAGAATATAAAAACAATTTTGTGTAATGGAATCACTTTTTGTTTTAAGCATTTAAAGTTCAAATTTTAAATAAAATCGGTTTTTATTTTTAAGGTACTGATAGAAATATATCGTTCTTTATTATTTAATTATTTAAACGATTATCTATTATTGTTTATTTATTTATTTTAGTTATTAACAACTAGCGCTAGTTTTATAAGCAAATAACAGAATTAGACATAAATATAAAATATATCAAATAAAGTGCAATTAAATACAAAAAAACTAATAACAATTAACAATATTATTCCTTCATCATTTCAACCTAACCTATTTCCTTTTGATCTCTACAGTATTCTCAAATATCTTATCAATATGTCTTATCTCTTGTTGGTGTTTTCTTGCTTTTTATATCATCAATATTTTCTAATCACTTATCGTTTAAATAATAAACGATATGTGTTAACTATTACAATACATTGATAAGAGACAATTACTAAGAAATATGAGATAAGTGATACTGCAAAAAAAAAGAAAAAAAAAGTAACAGACGGGATTTTCGCAACAGGTGTTCTTCCGATCACAATTTAACACCGTCAGCTTCTGGTATGACATTTTCGATTATTTCTTAAAATTAAGAAAACTACGATAAATTTTAAGGAATGACCATTAGGTTCGGAGATAAGGTTTCATTTCAATATAATATGCCATAAAAAATCTCATATAAAGTTTTTGACTATAGGTAAAATACCAGAAAAATTAGCTGTCATCCTAGAATCCTCTAGTATGCGCCACCGCCTTTCGGCAGCAGTGTAAAAATATATATTCAATAAAAAAAAATTCTTCCCAGCTCACATTTTATAACCCCGATAGCTCCTATTTTCAATTTGTGACGTTTTCTCCTACGTAAATTATTTTACAGTGCACACACGTGGGCAGGCGACCAACGACGATAATTATTCGATCAAATAGAAACCTTATTTTGCATGAACACAAGTGATAATAATATATAATAAATTATAATATCGTCCGAACAAATTTAAAAATGTGTCCCAGAATAACATACAAAAATACCATGCGTGTAGCATATTATTATATTATAGTTATATTTAGTTATAGAATCAGTTATAGGTCCAGGATGGGAGACTTCATTCCGGGAGGCGGGGGTATTGCCGATAAAAAAAAAAAAAAAAAAAAAAGAATAGGAGACTTGAGTCTTGCCCCTCTCCCTAGACAATACCTTCCAGAGAGTAAATTACTAACGGAAATCAGTGTACACAAAATATACACGTGTTTGGAAATGATAGAAAATCGTGGATTTATGGTATTCTGGAATCAGATGTACACAAATATTTACTTACCGATACCAAGAGATCGAAGACAATTTGAGATAAAATAATATTAACGCGTATTACGCATTTCACGTATTTAGGAAACCATTGGGAATAATAATTATCTTTACCACGGTTTTTTTACATTATTAAAATGTATGAAAATTCGGTGGGGGTGAGGGGATCGAAGCAAAGGTCATCAATGAACCTTTGGATAAATACATTCCTCATGCCTATCCATAATACAAAACCTTAAATACGCCTTTAATCGGCAGTAATTCATTCAAATTCGAAACTTGTGAAATTACATTTTTCTCGAAACTACGAATATTTAAATACAATATGCGGCGGTCTCTTGCTCCGAGAGGGCGATGAGATTTGTACACCGGTACCGTTTTTTTTTTTAGTGATTTACCCCTCGGCATTCTGTACAACAATATATCGTCGCTAGGCATGATGATAGAATATTATCGTTGTCCCTCGTTTCACATAATCGTAAGCACGCCGTTTAAAAAAAATTCGAACTGAGGACCCTCTTTCCGAAACACAATACGGACCAATCGGCGTTCATTATTACGACGCCGTCGAACAACCCTAACCGTATATTATTTCGAGATGATTCTCTCTTGGTTTTTCAGGGGTGTCCAACCCGCGACCGGCGGTAGATTTTAATGTGGCCTGCGCGTAATGTATTCCAAAACCGGAATAAATAATAAACGAAAAATATCTTTTCATCTATTCAATATTGGATAATTATAAATAAAAATGTATTATTCACATATGAATGTAATGTGGCTGGCTTCTACTCACATAACGTGGCGGCCCAAAAGCCTTCTCAAATGATTGGACACCCCTGCCCATAGACCGTATATAATAACACTGAATAATAGAGGCCACAGCTGTATGGCCCGCGTAACACGCTGTCCCGACGATTTCTATGTGCGGCGCATGCGCGAACCGGTAACGTTCGAACCTCCCTGGACAACGTTCATTTATTATCAATCGGATGAACAACGATCCGACGGATTTCGATGTTACTCATCAAATTCGATTAATTCGGATTATCGATTGGGTTTCGCTTCCCGATGAATCGGATAGGCAATCGATTATATTTTGTTATCATATTTATGCGCGGTGTGTTGTCACCACAACGCATGGCCATATCCGTTATTTAGGACCCGAGCGAGTTTTACTTTAGCCGCCGGTATTATTTGTCTACACTGGCAGCGTTCAATTCAATTCAAACATTACATTTCCGTTGCAACACCTTTCGAGTCGACAATCGCACGTGTTCATCAAACACCGTCTTTTAAAAAGAACTTTCAAAAAGTTTACACGTTTTGTACACATTGCTACGATGTGCATCGTAAACGTTCGACAAAATCACATTGACCAATTAATTTGATCTCGAGTAAAATAATTCTGTAAATGCAAAAAGGGTATACACCTATTATATGGCTAGTAACTTTGAAATTTCAACTAAAAGCAAAACAGTTTTTACTATGGGTAATAAAACATTTACATTGATAATTTGTCCGGAATAAACTTCGGATATCAAAAATGCCCATCTGTTTAAGAAAAAAAATATAAGAGATATTAGAGTAGAATATTACGTATGTACACGAGTCCTCATATGGCGACGTTTTTTTTTTCTTCCAGGCTTGCCCCCCCACCACCCGAGAATTCGATGGCGGTCAGAAAACGCTCGATAACCACCAGCCCCGTAGTTTGTAAAATGTCGGCGAACTCGCAAAAATAACCCCGACGTAGATACGTACACTAATATTATTATCATCCTCGTATTGACGTTGAACAGACGACCGGGTCTGCGTAATAATAAGTAACAATATACGCGGCTGTAGCCAGCCATGATTCATATAAAGAAAAACGGCATTATTGTAATATTACATTTATATTGTGTATTTGCATTGTTAACATTGTGAAACAAATAACAAAATAAAAACTACAGTTTTATATTGTAAAACGACAGCGACGGCGGCGATTATCGGGCAGCGCTATGTTAGCGTGACGTCACCGTCTGCCGCTATAATATTATATAGCTGTTGCGTCCGTGGCCGCCGCGGCCGCCACCGTCGGTCGTCGTCACTCCGTGTGTTGCACGCACACATTTGTGCTGCACCACACACCGGTGTAGTGTACACTGCCGCCCGTCGGCCAGGAGATCGGTAGCGTGCGTTTCATACCGTATTGGTGGTGGTGTTCGGCCGCGCTCCGTTCGGCTCGCTCTCGCGCACGCACACGAACACGCCGCCCGTGTACGATATTATACGAGTGCACGCGTGCGCGCTCCTCGGCGCAACGGTTTCTATCGCCCGACCAACGTCGTCGTCCCGTCACCGTGCTGCGTGTTTGCCACCGTACCCGTCAGTCAGCCATGGTTTCTTGATGCGCGAGTAGCCCGCCGCGCTACCACACCAGCATAACAACAAAACCGTCCGTGTATTTACAACACCGAACGAACACCACCGCCGCCGCCACCGCCGCCGCCGCTGCCACTGCCGCCACCACCACCACCACTACCACTACCGCAAACAACGGCGCCACCAATAATCGTCGTTTTATTATTATTAATTTTTCCCAACGTTCTTACCAAGCGGTTTTTTAATCATTCAAAAACATTTCGTATCCCGCTCCTGTGCCACACTTACAGACGATTGTCTCTGACGAAAATATTTTCGTGTCGGCCGTTTTTTTCTTTCTTTTTTTTTTACGTTATAATAACATATACAACTACCCGCGATATGTGCGAGACGACGCCATTTTATTGTCATTAAAACGCCGTGCGTGTGCGTCTCTCGTGCGTTCGCTTCTGTTGCTGCTGCTGCCGTTCCTCTGGCTTTGTAACGATCGTCTCAAGATCTCCGTATTTCCTCTAACGTCTTGATCCACGCCGTCGCCATGTCTAAGGTCAGTTTGAAATTCTTTTCGATTTGTGTGCCGCGCTGCTAGCGTGCTGCGCGCTGATAGGGTGTATTTTATCGATAAAATATTCGCGTAACGTGTGCGTGCTGTAAAATAATAATAATATAATCTTTTGATTCGAAATTTAGGGCGCGCCTTTGCCGTTGTAATATAGTATTTGTTTTGGCTCCCGAAGAAACCCGAACTTACGACGGCGATGATTATAATAATGATGATGATGATCCTCATCATTATTATCATCATCGCCGTCGTGAATTCGGGTTTACTAAATATAGACACCGGTGTGGTGATGCACGCGTTGGCCACCTATTCACAACTGGTGATGCCACCGCGTTGGCCACCTATTCAAAACTGGTGATGCGCACATAACAATAATCGAATAAGGTTTTATACCGTTATTGTTATGAATGCAATGTGGAATTGTGGGTTGTGGGTACGATAGCGGCATACGCCGGGGATCTCGGTACTAATAACCGACAACCGTATAACGGGTGACCGGTATATAATACGGGAGTGTCCCGCGCAGATTTATTATTATTTTTGCACGGTGAGAGTAACTATAAACGTAAAATGTATAGTAAAAATAGTTCGCACACCACACCGTGTTCATGTCTAATATCGTTTAGGTTTCCCGAACTCTGTTTGATAATGCTTATCGCGCGGGCCCGACAACGGTTTTCTTTTCTCGGCCGACGAGTGGGCCGCGCGACCGTTCGCCGTGAGCAGGTGGGAGGCACTAGCGGCTCGCCATGAGCGAGTTATACTTGTGTGTTTGTTTGTTTGCTTGCGTTTGTATGTATGTGTGGAAACACCTGAGAAACAAGGCGTCACGGTCGCCGTTGCTCACCGGTACGTTCAAATACAATGACAACGGAATACGGATTGGCCCCGCCATGTCGCGCCGGTGTACCGGTTCGCGTCAGTCGCGTGCTCGATATAGGATACTGATATTGTTATTATTATTGTTAAAAACGTGACTTCTAATCCGTATCCAGAGCGTTTTGTTCCCGTCAACAAATTGAGTTTAAGTTAACGTGTTTGTCACGGACCCAATATTAAGATAGGACGATTGGTCCCCGGGAGTTAGGACGTGGTTCATTTAAATGATTAATTAGTTTTATGAATTTCTTCAGTAGCATTTAAATAATTCGCGAAATCGATTCAAGGTTAAGTTAGGTTAGGTTAACAAATAGTTAAAAGTAAATAAATAAGTCACAACTATATTAAGTCAAAACTAACGTGTTGTTAAAACGCATTATGTATCTGTATTATTGTGGTTTAAACATTAAATTGTCCATTAACAATAAATGCATTAATTTTTTTTGTGAAATAACGAACCCTAAGAAATTGATAACAAAAAATAAACCGGAGAACCACCAAACGTCCTATGGCTAATAAACTCCCGGGAACCAAACGTCTTCTATCTTAATAATTTCCGTGGACGAAACGTCCGTTTATCGCCGACAATCCGTATCTAAGTTGTACCCGCTCTTTAACAACAATCGATTTGTTAATTTGTTGGTTTTCTCTCTTTTCTTGTGGTTGTATCACCCAGTGATAACAATAAACGTGTATGTCATTCATGGTTGTTTTATAATAAAATATGCGTTACGTATAGGCGAGTGACTGACTTATGGGTTGAATTACTTGAATTTTCTTCCACCTTGGATCTATTGTTTTGTCTACCAATTTAGGCGATTTTTTTTTAATCTCACTTATTTCAATGGAATAATAATTATTGTTTTCCGAACGTCTCGACTTGGTGTAGGAGGGTTACACCCAGATAAAGTTTCTTCTCGTCATAAAAATTAATTGATACGGATTGTCGAGTACCGACTGTTTACGAATAGTCAAAAAAGTTTAGTACTTAGTAGATTCTATAATCCCGACCGGATTTTGATAAGACCGACCGACGTGCTCGAGCTGTTTGTTCGTCGCATTCTTAAAAAAAAAAACTTCTGGTATCCGAAAATGACAACGATTATCCGCCATTATCGAACCATTCGATTTTAAACCGCAATATTTGCATTTTAATCTGTTGTTGTTTTACATGAACGGTTTTTTTTTCTTTCTATTGGCGCGTTATTACCGTCTCAAACGATTAGCGCGGAGCTAAATTATATTTGTTAGAAATCGAAATGTCGGTTTTTAATTTGCGTTTGCATTATGGTAAATATCTAATTCGAACAGACGACGTTTAAAAAGTCGACATTTCAAGAAAAAAAATTTGATTACACGCCCGGCACACGTATTGACACATTTGGAAAAATTGACTGATCTCTCGCGGTGTGGTAACCGGTAAACTTTGAGGAACCGCAATTCTCAGCCACGCCCGTCTATAAAATAATACTCAAATAATATTTAACCGTATTGGTGGTACACATTATCGCCTATGCTTATTGCACTCCGATTAATCGGCAAACTGACTTATCTTCCTCATCGACGAATGCCTTTTATGCGTATAATATTAATTAATTAATTACTTAGTTAATTAGCCTCTACATCCGCCAATACGATTTACACGTACGGGTATCTCTAAATAATTTGTTCGCCTAATTGATATATACTATTATTATTTATTAATAAAAAAAATTTATTAAATTTATTAAATTTAATAAATTTAATAAATTTTTTTTATTAATATATAATAATAGTATATATACCGTTCGGCAGATAAAAGGTTGTGATCAAACGGTTTTGTAATATTTTTCGTTTTTATAGATCGGTACAGTACGGTGTTATTGTCGTTTTGTATAATTATTTACTATTCCACGGCTGCGTTCGGATTGTGCCAATAGAACTTGGTGTATACTGGCGGCGGGCGTGCAAGCCAATATCATGGAGCCAATGTACCAATAATAGGCCCTTAAATATGGAGCTCGTTGTTGTGATTAACCCCCCTCCCCGGGGAGGGAGGTTTGAGAAAATTTTACTGACGACTCTATAGTCCATACAACGGCAATCGAAGAGGGAGTTATCATCGTTTGAACCATTCTGGAATGATATCTTTGTTTTCTTCGTTTTTCCCCACTCCACTGACGTTTATCATTTTCGTCGCACTGCACCAGCCAACCCCGTCGTCGTCTCTGCTCTTCTATTATCAATTGTGTTGTTCTTATCATTTATCGTCACGTTAACCGCTGTCGTCTGTCGAACAATAGTAATTGATAATATATTTACGGCCAGACACTAACTACTCTGCTCTGAATCGTCTTTGAACGCAGCCAATATAAAATATACACATTATTGTTGTCGTCGATTATCAATCGATCGATAAACAAAAGTTAAAACAATTACGAACACTATATATATATATATATATATATGTTACATTATCCGCAATAAAAATAATTGATCGTTGACATTTATTATGAATTTGAAACGAATCGATGTATTCGACGCGTTCGTCGAAAATAAATTGATAAAACGATGAATTAATAATAAAAAAAATGTATGTTCGATAAATCAGTTTTAATTAAGAACAACACACTTAATTTTACAAATACGTCAACAATTTTTAATATTTTTTTTTTCTACATCGGGACTAGGATTTTATAGAAACGCGAAGAATAATTATTAATTAGTAACGAGCGCAACGATATAGTTTTATGCAATCTATCCATAAATCGAAAAGAGATATTATTCTTTTTTTTTTCAATTTTAATTAGAAAATAAACCATCTATACAAACCAATGTAGAATTAGAATAAGCGAGAAAGGAATTAACAATAGGTGTGAGAGTTTTGAATTAAGAGGATTAAATTTAGGAACGTAACAGGATTAAAGGAGATCACGACACCATGTTCTCTTTATTCTGCGACGGTGATTAAGTTGGAAGTGTTGGAATGTGTACATTTTTTATGAGTGGGATGTAGCAAGATGAAAGTTTGGAGTAGAATCTATTGTAAAACATTTCAGCTTCCCCGTTAACTGTTTTAGTATGGAGATCGCTGTGGATAGTATAATTAGATACAAAACAAAAGGCGAATTAGTGATTTTGAAAAGTGAGATATTCTGAAAAGCTTGGATTTTTTAACTGCCCCCACCCCCAAAGTTAAAGTCCATAAGACCACATATATGATTTAGATAATATTTGAAAATTATTATTATTATTTTTTAAGTTGGTAAAGTTATTATTTGGAATGAGGTGTTTGAGCATACGGGAACGTACATTTTATCGATGTGGAGTTCTAATTGAATTTTAGATACTAAAACCATTGTCGTAGAAAGTTTTGCGCAAAAATTGTATCCTGAAAATTATTTAATTTGTATATATAAAAAAAAAATAATAACGTATTAAATACCGACATCGTCGTGCATCACTAAAAATAATAATACATTAAGGATTCTCCTCAATCACATTCCAAACGTACAATTTTTTTGTCGCGTCGGAATTTTGGATTTTTGAACGTTACGACGGTGTTTTTTTTTTTTATTCTTATTTTTCTGGTTGTGCGCGTTTGAAATCTCGTTTACCGTTTACGTCTGCGCTCTCTTTCTCTCCGTGTTTGTGTTGCGCTTGCGTAATTTGAATTATGAAACTTATTATGGGAATAAAAATAAAAAAATTGACGATAACACACACACGAGCGACAAAAAGTATATTAAAGACGTATTGTTTTTTCTTTCTTGTAAGTACGCGCCTGCAATAGTATAATAAGTATAATGTACGAACGCAAATTGTACGTCGAGATATAATAGTATTTTGTACAATATTGAGTTATTGTGTACTTAAAATTTATCGTACTGATAAATACGTATAATTATTTGTGTCGGTATTTGACCGACACGGGGTATTATATCAACGGTAAGTATATGAGTATTTAATTTTTCACCTAAATGTCTCAAATAACAAATACCGTAATCGCGTTTGTTGTGTTGTCGAAAAACACACGACCGACCGTGATAAAAAAAAACAATCGCGAATTACGTTTTTATTTTTTTCGCAGTCTTAGTAGGATTGGTTATTAAACGATTGATGTTTCTCCTCCTGTCCTTATATTCGGACATAATTCATTTTAATCTCTGTATATATTATATTGCATTTGTTGTTCCGATGTCTTCTGTCGGTATTTCGTGAACAGCGTGCTATTTAAGTGCCGGGTTGAAAATTATAAAGCGATTGGTTGTTAGGTAATATCAATTGGCCGTCGTAAAAACTACTTTTGTCTTTTATCGATTAGATAAAAAAAAAAAAAAATGCAGGTCCGATAATAATAAGACCCGATTTTGATACGACAAATATTGAAAACAATAACTATTTTATTGGACCGATAACGTGAAATATTATTAGGTTATTTTTAATATTATTTCCATATTAATCACTTTGTTTCTTTAAACGTATTTTACGCGAAAATAACAAGAGTGCCCGAGTGCAAATCAATTTTGGTTTATGACCGTGATACCACAATTTTAATCGTACATACCACAGAACTACAATCGTGACTACCGTAAATGTGTACAGAGAGGTTTGTACCAACGGTGCATGACTTTATGGGCGCAATAAAATTATTTAATTACTCTGATGGTTTGTCGTTACGATATCGAACTGTTTTTTATAGGTCGTTAATGCAACCCAGCGTTAGAGTCTTTCCGTCCGATTCTTCGTTGGATTTATTTTTTGTCCTATTTCTCTTACTAAATTATGTCTGAACCGCTTCTTTCTTCGTTCCCATTCCTCATTCTTTGTGTCTGTGGTTTTTTTTTTTTTTTTTTATCCGTTGGCCTTTGGTTGTTCAACCGGGTAGTTGATAAAAGTGATAAGGCGGCTCCCGAAATTTTTTCATTTAGCGGCTCGTCGGGCAATCATTTGATAAGAGCTGTCTAAACCATATCGCTTCTGTGGCGAAGACGTAGGCGCCATAAATATAAAACACTAGATAACTAATTCGTTTTACACCGAGGTACCGAACTGATCGTTGACGCTATGTTGTTATCATTCGTCATCACCCGACGAGTAAATGACACGACTTAATTATTGGATCGTATGTGGATGGATAGAATCGTCCGCAATTTTATTTCGGCGCAGATTTTAATTTTACTAAATAAAAACATACGACTTAAACAACTAGACGGAACAATTAGTATGATAACGCATACTAGTCTGGAGTAAAACTCTTCCGGGTGTCTAAACCGAGTGTTTCAATTAGCTGTCCTTCTCGGGACATAGAATTATTCTCAGTCATACCATCAAAGCCTGTTTACATATCAGTCTTATCACTCTTGATCCGTTTAGCACGACCACGTCCCCCCACATTCCTCGAGACGAATTCCTCCCTCCCCGTTCATACGGTTATATTATACGAACAATATCATTTATCAATAAAATAAAAGTGATAACAATTAATGGCCGAGAAAACTGATTGATAAGCAATCGCGCGTGCACAACTGATGTCATGGGTTATATTGGCTTCAACTCGTTCTATAAGCGCGATATACAATTACTATCCATTGTACGTATAAATGCATCGATCTAAGGATTTTTAGTCTCTACAACTACTCGAAACGCAATTTTATTTGTGTATATATTTGACACGTTTTTATAATACTTAATATCAAATATTCAAATACCATCATAATGGCGACTGACGTCAAATGAATATGTAAGTTAGCTATTTCTAGTGTTTTATACCTATGGTATGGTACCTATATCCAGTAACGTAACCATGACCATGCAATGTGGGGGGGGGGTGTATAAATTATACTATAAGTAATGAAATACACACAATAGTAGTAAATTATATTAAGTTTTAAAACGTATGAAATAAGGCAATGTTAAACATCCCAAAACCCACGACTCTGGCTACGCCACTGCCCTATACCTACCAATTAAAATATGTAAAATTTCGCAAACGCAAAAGAAAGAAAACAGCAATTTTTTTTTTAACGCATCGTGTGATAATAACAATAATAGTAAAATATAACGTAATCGTATTATTATAATATGTTCGTTAAATTATTTATATCACGCGAACAATCGACGCGCAAAAATAAACCGCTTTTTTACATGCAATCCGCCTTTTGAAATATTTAATACAACGTACCGGTGTCGTACACAGAATTTTTAATTTTCTATTTATTTTTTTTTCCATATATATTATTATTATCATCGTCATCTTTGATTTTCTGTGTTATTGTTTCGTTTTATATGTTTAAAGAAAACCCAAAAAATTATGCTAAACCTATTATAGGTTTAGTGTAGGTATAAGCCTATAATATAATATATATATTTGTTTTAAACCGACTATCTCAAACTAGTTTCTGAGATTCAAAACACATTATGGAATAATAACGACTTTAAAAATTCCCTAGTTAGATGTTGATAAAATAAAAAAATGTTGTCGTTAAGGCGAAGATTTTTTTTTTTGGTTCTTTTTTAGTAGACTTAAGCAGTTTGTCCATAATATCGTATTGCAGGCCGGCAGTTAAAATATTTTCGAATAAAATATATTATGCATATTAACCAGTTTTTTTCAATTAACATTCGGGCTCGAATTTTGATTAGAAATTATATACAATACATGAACAAAAACCACTTTTTTTTTTTTCTTTTTCCTTTTATATATTTTAATTCCTAGAGATTTTCGTGTCTGAAAAATAATGTTTCAAAAATATATTATTATACATTTATATTCTCGAATATTATATTAGACCTGTCGTACGATTAATTTATGCGTGTCGTCAGTTGCTCATACCCACGAACATAAAAAAATAAATAATCGAAGAAAATATTTGAGAGGAGACTGGATAGTTAGTATAGAAAATGACCCTGAAATTAAGTGATGATGGCCGCGCCTTGTTGACAAGACACAGTCCGTCTTGTATTAGTGTATCTTATATATTAATACACAAGCATTTTTTTATTTTTTTTATTTGTCGTACCAATAACTCCTCCTATATATTTATATATATATATAAAGTATGGGAAAAAAAAGATATATCATCGGAAAAGTACTGTCGAGTAGAATTGTACAATAAAAATAAAAACAATTTCACACGTATACCGGGTAAAATACTGGTTGAATTTCGCCCGCCGCAGGGCGATCGTTTATATTAGATATTATTATTCTACATTTTGAATAGGTTTTAAATTGAAACTCCGGTTAGATTTTTTTTTTTGTAATTTGTATTGGTACCTATAGTTGTTTTATTTTATGCCAGTAAAAAAAAAATAAAACGCGTTTAAACGTTTTAATCGGTTTTGCAGAAATGTTGAAGTGTGTTTGTATTGGTCTCAGGATGTGTAACTAAAAAAAAAAATTAATTAAATTAACTTTTTCAGTTTAATATAGCCAGAAAAGGCACTTGAAAAGTTTTTCGTATTATAGTTTTGACGTTCAATATATTGCTTACGATTTCTACCGAAATTACGTAAGTGTATTGGAACAGTTTTAGAATTATTATTTATTTATGCATTTTTACCGCAAAGGAAACTCGAAGTATTATCAGGACTTAAAGCCTTTTTTTTAAGTTTTTGGCTTGACATTAAATCTAGCAGAGCACTATAGAAATTTATGTCACGTTACAAGTTAAAAACTAATTTTTCAATTTGTCTAAATGTATTTCCTTATTTTTATTATTATTTTTTTTAAATTAAAATTAAATATATTTTTTAAGCGCTATAAGTCCCGAATCCGGGTAATAATAATTGTGTGGGCGTGATTGGTGAAATTTAACGAACAAAAAGTTTAAAAAATATATATTTCAACACGGATCGTTTTATTGTTCCCGTTGCGCATTTGTTTCACTTCTTCAGTCGTAAATCAAATGTGGGCAATGTAATTGATGTATATATATTATATTATATAACAATATTAAATTATGACACCGTTTTTTTTTTTTTTTTTGTTATTTATATATTTTATTATATAAAATAATAATGTGGTTACGATCGATAATGGTTGTGTGATTGGTTTACATTTAATCGTAGTATAGAGTTATAATAAAATTCTATACCGAGTTAGTGGCGCCGTAGTAAAAATTAAAATATAGGACAAACGTATCAAAAGCCAAACACCCACCCATCACTGATGATTATTCGTTATGTGAATATATTACATTTCAAACAAAATCGTTTGTATCATAAAATAATTTTTGCATTTCTGTTGGGATAAAACACACATTTTATTCACAAAATTCGAAATATAATACGTGACATTTTTAAAACAAAAAATAATAATATTACGAAAAAACATTTTTTTTTAATTTACTATAATTCTCCAGCGTGTACGCTTGTGTTTTAAAAGTGACACGAAGTAATTATTTAAAAAAAAATGGGCAAATGTTCCGCGCTTTCGGGCTGTTGAATTTTGAAAGTAACAAAAATAATAATTTTCAATAAGCAATGGTCATTGGTACCCCGGTATCCTCGGGATTTAGTGTTTTGAAAAAAGTAACAAATAAAAAATATTGGCATAAGTTAAAACTATCTTGACATTAGAGATTCTGTAATAAACGACGGCTCAATCGATAACTACGAATTTTACAAATATACGAACATTTATTAGATAACTCAATTACGATCCAGTCGGAGAAAAATAAAGCGCACGCACGTCACATCGGCTATCGTTGAACAACCGAAAGATAATTTTTAAAATGTATATTTTTTACAACCTGTTATTACGTCATATACAGTAACTATTTATTATTAGCGGATTTTTTGACCTACGGGATCGTCGCATAATCGCGATACGTTCATATGAAGCTATTGTTATAACGTCGCGAAACTCGGTAACACGCTTTGAATTTGTATGATTTTTATCAAAATTTACAATTTAAACGGCGGTTAGGTTAGGTTAATAAAATTATCAAAATACGTTCAACAGTTTTCTTTTTTTACCATTAAGTGTCCAATTTTCAAATATCTCTGCTCGGCAAACCAATTTTATCCACATAAAACTAAAAATACTCAACAATTTCAAATGCCTATAAATAGCTTAAAAATCGACAGAATATTTAAATATTAGTCCATGTCTATACAAGGGTTAAGATATTGATATTCTGTGAAAATGTCAGCTCTCCACGATTATTTTTAACCGAATTGCAACAAAAAGAATCAATCGAATAAAATGAAACCATTATTTCCGTAAATGTTCTCGTTTTTTCTCAATTATTAAAATAATTAAAATGAAAATCAAATATGTTCTTCCCGATGAGATCCAAATTCTTGCAGAAAATGTGCTACAATTGAAAAACCTACACATTCTTCGCAATCGCTTAGAATTTAAAATCATTCTTTATCTGTTATATTGGCAGTGTTGCCGAATTAAATGTTGAAATATATCGTTGAACAAACGGTATTACACGTAAAAAAAAATCAATTCAAAGAGTTTCACTAAGTTTTTAATCGGTAAAATTACGTAAACGTAAATTTTTTCCGGGTAAATTTACCAAGCCCACATCTCTACCCACGGCCTGTAATTTGTAGGACAAATGCCCTCTACTTATAGATGATAGGCTTCGGCACCACCATTGATATGCATACGTATATATAATAATTGTTAAATAAATTGTATAATAAACATTTTGTAAAAAGTCATTGAAAATTACGTCGATAATATTATTATCATTACCCTAGGTACTTAATATCGGACTTAATTATTTATCTGCTGATTATATGGTACTTATCGTGTTAGAGTGGTTTTCCTTGGCACCGCGGTTTCGCTGTCCGGTCGATTGCAATGAGAATATTATACTCAAATTGTCGGATGGCCTCTATACAATATGTAATGTAAAAATTTAAAATTATAACGCAAAGTTCCAAATATATAAAAATAAATAAATAATTATACGTAGAAAACGAACAAAACAAAGCCCCCCCCCCTTGAGTATTTATATAGGTTGTGTGTAAATACGACCGCTTTCGATTTGAATAATCGAAAATCAACCACCGGTTAATAGAAACTGCAAAGACGAACGAATAATACGTACGCGACTGCAAATCAAAATGAGGAAATAAATAGAAAACTTTTTTTTACACGGGGAGTAAAATTTATTTTAATTTATTATTTATAACCTATTGATGTAGATTTTTAAAATCTGTCCGTTTTTCTCGACTTCATTATAAAAGGCTGTTCGAAATCTCTTAAGTCTCGTATTATATGATTGTTTTCTAAAACATGCCTTGCAAAATTAATTTTTTTGATATTTTATCGGGTATATTAATCTCTAAAACAATTTTTTAAAATTCATTGTCCTTGTCCCGTGATTGGAATAAACACACACTTTTCCCAAATAATAAATCTACGTTTTCGTGTGTCCCCCACCGTTCAAAAGAGAAACGTTGAGAAATTTGTATTGGCTGTCTATAATAACCCACGAGGTCGCAGCTGCCAAAACGTTAAATTTCAAAATATTATTTTAATACGTACCTACCCGTATGTCCTATATATATATATATATATATATGCGTTTTTAATAAAAAAAAATTAAATTTATTTATCATTTCTCTCTCTTATTTTCGACGCTTAACATGACCGGTTTGACCGACAGACCACAATATATACTCACTATATCATCGTAACATATAATATTGTACTAATATATTATAAGCTGACGACGATGTTTCGAAACGTTCGTATTTTCTTCCGTCTCACTTTGTAGCCGTCAAAATCATATATATTTCGTATTATTATAATTGATTTAAATTGTATTTCGATAAAAATTAAAAAAATCGTTTATAATAAATACGTTTCCAGTTGCACGACGCGGTGCATTATTTATTTATGTTTTCTTTTATTTATGCTGTGGCACTCAGATCGTTCCATCGTCGGCATGCTGGTCAATTAATTTATATTATACAAACGCAAATAATATAAGTCGGTTACTCGTTCTTTGTCCTCGTCTTGATAATTTATAATAAAATTCCCAAACCGTATGCATGTACATTCAACAACACTGCCCCGCAGTAGATAACTCATTAGAATTATCGACAAACGACAATTTGCATTGATTAGCAATTAGCTAACTGTTGTTTTTGTTAAACTGTGTAGATATTAAAATTCAAATATAAATTAGTTTAAAATTTTATTGCTGGTTTTTTTTTTTTTTTCTAGAACCCGCTTCGAAGTAAATTACTTAGTACAATAATATATTATAGGTGTATAATTGGATTTTTTTTAACGAGTAAGCTCTCGTAATATATAATAAGGTATCCTCCTATTATATATATATATATATATATATATACATAGTTTCAATCTTATTAGAATTTTCTAAAAATAAAAAGTTTATTTTAATAGCTAGTAGTACGTACGCGTCAGTGCACCGTGTTTGAGATTAAACTCTCTGATAGTTTTTCGTGAATACTGCCAATTGATCGATTTGCTTTCAAAAAATAAAAAATTATCATCTGCTCGTGTTTATAATTTAGTGTCTAATAATATTCCGTATCTCTATATACGTACAATTGCAAAAATCACTTTTTGTTACATTTAAATAGTTTTTTTTTTTCCTGGTTCCTGTAAAATTTAAATTTAATAACGACCACTTGCCCACAATTTTTCGTCATTGTTTTTAACCTAGTATACCGACCCGCCACTATCCTATAATAATATAAATCTATAACACTAAAATTCCATTGTAGATTCCGAGCAATGTTTACTATAATGTATGTGTGTTTTTATTATTTTTTTGTCTGTAAACAACTTTTCTGAAAGCATTTTGAATCTAGTTGGTGCATTAGAGATGTCATATTTTTTTTAATTTTATTGTCATTTTCTTAATAATTGAGAAAAAAAAAATGGGAAAATTTATGACAATGGTTTCATTATCTTTTTCGAATTAATCGAATAAAACTGTTTTAACCAAACAGAAATGCACGCAAATCTGACACGAGGTTCATAATAAGTTCTACTTAATGACGAAAACGAAAAAAGTCTAGGGTAATTGCAATGATTCTGTTTTATAAGCGTTGTTGTTAAGTGTAAATTTTGATGAATGTCTTAAAAATGACAAAACATTGATTAACTAAAATTCGCTCAGAATCGTCTTTCGTTGCGTACAGATATAAGTTAAATTCCCTTCTACATCCTACATATCCGTGTTCCCGCCTACAACAATGGCCCACCTATGGTACGATGCATATCCGTCTTTTTTAATAATAGATTTTATTATTTCGTAAACAAACGTGATTTTCAATATATTATATTTTCTACGCGAAGTTTTAATCGTCGATATTATTATCACCGTTGCAGCATTATAGATGTATTATAAATAGAAGTACAAAATGTAAAAAAAAAAAAAAGTGTCAATAATTATTGACGCGTTATTATATATTATACAAAATGTCGCACACATGTCGGGCACAACAATTTTTGTCAGGCACGTATTGTATATCGCGTGTAGTTATTTACACGTTCGATTTATTGTTCTATTGCCTACATATTTTACTCGGATAATTGAGATATGTTTTGTGCAAGTACCTACATAATATTACGGATATTAAAAATTGTTATAATATTAATATATACCCCGAGTAGACGAATTTGTCTACAATGATTTACTGTTTATTCGATTGCATAATAATATAATATACTATAGGTGGCGGTTTATGCACGTTTGCTTTTTTTTTTTTTTTTTTATATATATATATTTTTCATCAACTTGGCAAAACAGTTTTTTGTGTGTGTGTGTGTGTGTTATGTTTCTACGACCGAACGATGATATAATTAATAAAACAATAATATTTTATATCGCCAGACGATTCTCACGCCAAATTATTATAAAACCAAAGCTGGGGCAGTAACTTGTTACTTTTTGATAAATTAATTATTTTGTTAAAACTCGAGTTATTTACACATTTTTCGGAAAAAAAAAAAAAAAAAAAAAAAACTCTGTACCTATTAAGTTTTTTCGCATTTATTTTTCGATATAACAAGACAGGCGTGTGCGGCCTATATGTAGAAACTCAGACGAGTCTTGTACAGTAAGCCTATACAACTTACGTACAAGCTTTGTATAGTAACCACATAATTCGGTTGAAAACAAATCGGTTTACTTGGCTAGCAGCTTTGAACTAAACATATATATATAAAATAATAATTGTCGCGTAACAAAGAATAATATATACCAATACGCATTATACTATTTTATTATATCGGTTGTATTCGCGCGTTATCAATTATAATGTGCCGGCAAGGACTTTCGTCAATGGAACTTGTTTGTCTAAATAAAGGGGGTTTTGTAATCTCTGTCGAATAAAACGATGTATTTATCACGCGTCGGCGTTGTGCGTTACAAAATTGTACTATAACACGTAATATGTTGGCTTAGAGTTTTACGAGGGATTTATTAAAAAAATCCTCGAAGAGTCGTCAATACTGTTAAAATAAACGTCTAATAAGTACACTTATACGACGCGCACTTACTACCTACATACCTCGTATTCAATCATTTAAACGATGTAATCCGTTTCACAATATTGGTTTTTTTTTTTTTTTAATTTTTAATTTTTTTATTATAGGTACACGCCTAAGATCTAGAAAAAAGATAGGTATACATTTTTAAGTGAAATTCATTGTCCCGTGTATAATGAAATATGATGGAACTCTCTGTATAATACACTGTTGGACACCGACTGCGAGACGGTGGTATACGATATTTCTGAAAAAATAGAAAATATATTTTGTTATATATGTATTATATGGGTTGTCTATATTATTTATGCTGTTCTATCTGTTACCCGATGACAATTTTTGAAATTGAAACCTATAATATTATAGACTTTTTATTTTGTTTGTTTTCTACATATTTTTATATTTTTTTATTACTTTTTTCCATATTTAATTTTGAAATAATATCGCAGATTCTTCAGCGAAATTAAAATAAAAAAAAAAACTTAAGGAACATTAAGGACGGGAACGGTGGGAGGTGTTCTATAAGCGATTAGATTTTTCATGCCTTTCGACCAATAAGCTGGTGAAAAATAAAACTACTTCCCCCAGTAGATCAATTTTTTAATTTTGTAAAATAATTTGAATTCGTTTTATTTAGCTTCTTTGTTTTGTAGAGGAAAATCTTTTTCATTTTTTTTATTAGCTCACGTGATGTGATAATAAAATAATATGTTCACAATAAACTACAAATATACTATTAATATTCGTAATACACAATAATAAAGAAACTTAGTAGAAAGTATAATATTTTGAATTTTAATCTCATTAATATATAAAATATAAAAAAATGATAATATATAATATACTTTTGTAAATACTTGTTAAAAACCTGTGTGTAACTTGATACTATAGATTATAATTTACCCTACCTAGCCTAACATATATTGTATTACTATTTAAATTTTATTTAAAATCCAAACAATTTTATAACAATTCGAGAATTTCTTTTTTTTTTTTACTATTAATCTTGAAAAAATACCATTTTTTTTTTATTTTCATTAAATAATTTATTTAAAAATCACGTGCTGTGACTTGCGATTGTTAATAATATATACAAGTATGTTTTAACTAGTGCTCACATAAACTGCGATAAATTTAATAAAAATAAAAAAAAAAATCTTTTACGATTCATTTTTTTTTTTTTTCACTCGACTGTTCTTCACCACAACACGACACGAGGTCGGTTAACCTCATAGTCATAAAAAAAAAAAATATATCCTTTTCGAATAGTCATATTATAAATTTATCAATATATTAATAATTATTATTGTAGGTCGTCGGTTTCGTGTAAGCAATTCTTTTTTTACTGTTCACTTATTGTGTACAACCAACTAAAATAAAATATTATAATAATATTATTATGACTTGGATTATTCGACTATAGATTTGTTTCCAAGGTGGCAAACTAAATTTAATAATAAACCAGCATAAATACATAAATACATATATTATTATCACCCATACAGTGTGTCTCAAAATGCCATACACAATATGCATCGAGTAGTATTATTGTACAATAAATGTACGTATTATGTATGCAATTTTTATTACGTCTCTGAATAATAATATACCCCTCTATAGTACGCGTGATGAAACTGTCGTTTTAAATTATGTAAAATTAATGGCGAAACGATAAATTGCAACATTCAAATATCATACACCCAACCAACAATAAATATTTAGTCCGGCGAAATATGTTATAATGTATTATTTATTATTTTATATATCTTGTGAGATAATAATATCGGTTGTTCTTTCGAGAGGTTCGTAAAATATAACGTTTCGATTTTCTATTATAATAAATACAACGAGATTCGTAGAGTGTAAGTTAATTATCTTTGCGAACTATTTAAACGCAACCTACACTTATTATTATTTATATTTATGATTTATATTAGTATTTATTTTACTGGAGAGAAAAAAAATTCAGTGTGAGTATAATATATCTAAATAAAATAAAGGCGATAAAGGTTTCACGGTTCATTTTTGCACAGTACCCGGATATAAAATGTAATAATAATAAGTAATAAAAAGGCTCGGTAGTACACTCTGGCGATGCTCAAAATCCCTACGGAAACTGTACAAATTTCACGAATTAAAAATAAAAATAAAAGAACTTTACGTATAGATTTTGTACAGAACGGGTGTTGGCCGTGCTGTAGTTTATTTATATATATATATATATATATATATATATATATATATATATATATATATAAACCTATATAGGTTTTTATCGTCGTTTCTAAAACGCTGAAAATAATATTCCCAACGTGTAATCTGTTAAATGCACTCCTCTTCGTATTACTATATTTATTATTTTTGTCTGTGAACCTTTGTTCGAGCGTTTCTTCTCTCCTATTACAAAAAGTGTTTATAGAAATATAACACCGGCCGTCATACGAAACCGATAACCTAAAATAAAATGTAATTACTTGCGTGTAACGATTAACCAAAAGTCCTTTAGGAGAGAGAAAGGGGTAAAAAAATGTAATCAATCGAGCCATTATTATACTTGTAAAATAGATCGGGTACCCATATTTTCATTATTTGTCCTCACAATAATATACTCGGCATAGTCATTCATATCAATTTTTTTTTTTTTTCATTAGTCCGGTATAATAATGTAGAGATAAGAATTCGGCACGTGTGGAGTGTAGTTATATACAAGAGATCCGGTCGGGCCACTTTTACGAATTTCAGTTTTTGATTTCTATAGATTCGATTTTATAAATAATAAATTAAAATTCATTGAATTGGAATAAATGTGTCGAAAATTGGTCTAAATTACATTCTATGCTGCGTTATGTTTTGGACAAAGAAAAAAAATATTTTACATATTTTCGGGGTTCAGAAGTTTTAATGCATTTAGGACGACCCTGTTTCACAAAAAATTCGACAAATAAAATTAAATAAATATATTTAAATAATTATAATCTACATCATTTTCCCGATAAAGGTCTTGAATTGATTAGAACTAAAATAAATAATTTTAAAGTAAAATTGTTTACAATAATTGTTAAATACTTTTGAAACTCTTAGTTTAAAGTCTTTTATTTATTTGGAATATAAAACTATAAATGCAAGGGATGCAAATTCTATAGTAATCTTGGTCCGAGAGTTTTTTGATTAATTAATACTCAGAAATACAGTTGGTCAACCTTTGTGATTGTATTTTGAAAAGTCAAATCGAGGGCTTTGAGACAACTTGTCCCGAGCGACCTGCTTCGAATGTCTAAGTCGACCGTCAAAGAAAGGTGTTTGGAAACAAAAAAATAAATGGAATTGGCGAACTCTGATTGTAAGTGGACTCGGAGACAATAATTAATTTGGCGCCAGCCGTAGTACTCGCGTTTTCAATGAACGTTGAATGAACGTTTTTAATTTTAATTAATTGAATGCTATTGTCAGTAAGCGAACTGCGTACTAAAATTGAAAACTTGAATGAAACTCGACCATTATAAATATACTTACATTATTAATATACTTAATGATCTGGCATTGAAATTAATATTTTACATATCAAGTATATAGTATTTTGATAATAATAATTACCGTGTTTATGGGGTAAAATAATCGTTTTCAAATAATTGTCCGGGCAACATGTTACATTATTTTTGTACGATTTCAGACTGAAAGTGAGTGTTCAGCCGCTGATCGGGCCGACGAAACGGGTAGGCAGAATGCCAGTTCTCCACCTTTGGCTATGGGGCCCGTTCAGAATACCGACGACGACGGAATTTCGTTTTGTGAATATCACGATTTGCCACCTCCGCCGGATGGCGGATACGGTTGGGTCATCGTGTTCGCCAGCTTCATGTGCAACATGGTGGTGGATGGAATCGCGTATACGTTTGGCGTGTTCCTCGGCGAATTCGTCAACTACTTTCAAGAAGGCAAAGGCAAAACTGCTTGGGTCGGAAGTCTGCTGTCCGGAATGTATCTCAGCGTCGGTAAGTTGCTATATAATTCGATTTTCTCCGCGAGTCTCTGTAACTAATTGAATTCAATATTGCCATTAATTGGTCTAGTAATACCGTGTGTGTTTTTTTTGTAATTGTTTAGGTCCTATAGTCAGCGCTCTGACCAACAAATACGGATGTCGAGTAGTGTGTATGGCTGGCAGTGTCATCGCGGCCATAGCTTTTGCGCTCAGTACACTTTCACCAAACATTAACGTCCTGATGCTCACTTATGGTTTTATGGGTGGTAAGTTAAACAATATTGTCTGACCACCTCAATCAAAATTTGGTGGTCAGACAGGTAATAATGTCTTTGCCGTGTATGATAACTGTCGGCCTGTGATAACCTAACCTAATTGAGTAAAGAATGTTACATTGCCTTGTTTATAGGTGGCATGACATCCCACCTCAACGGACATCGGCTATCGTCATATCAAAAAATATATATGATTACTCTAAAAAAATTAGCCTATGGTTAATAAAATAATTGTTTAGGACAAAAGGTACGTTAGGACAATTTATAAGTATCAATTAATTGTTTTTTTTTTTTTTTTTCCATTAGATCTATTTGATACATTTAATTTTCTTTCTTCTTTAAAACGTATTTATAATGACTAGACCCTATACCTTTAAGAGTGCCCCTTCATACATGATTTTTTTTTTTTTTTAATATTTATTTTGATTTAATGAATTTCCAATGTTCGAGCACGAGTTCTCCAATTATGTATTCATTTATATTATTATTTTTTCTATATATATATATATATATATATATATAATAATAATAATCTAAATATTTAGTGAAAAATATGCCGGTAATATCACAGCTTAGATTTATAAACATAAAAATTAATATCATTTCAAATAAGTATTTTTAATATTGTAGTACTGGGTAATTAATTGTGATTGTCATATTTATAAATTTTAAAATATATATAATTTTGAGAAATCATGTATATTTCTGGTGTACACGCTAAATATTTAATTTTCATTGATAAATATAAAAAAAATCATCAAATTAGATTTTAAATTTTGCTTAACATTGATAATTCATTTAAATATTTAACTTTCTAAGTACTATAAACTTTTAACTAATATTATCTAAAATTAAATTTGTTTTTTAAATTATTTACAATATAAGTTTCTTTTCTAGTTAATTGTGTGTTTAAAAAACAGTGGAACATTTTAATTAAAATTACTTTTTAAAATCATCTATAATAAATTTGAAAAAATGTATTACAACAAATATGGGAGCGAATAATTGATTACCATACCATACAGTTTTAATAATACATTATTATTGTTGACTAATTTCAAATAGAGTTCTAGGCATTCAATAATTTTAATTTCTAAAAAATGTTTAATTCATTTTTACAATATTCAATAATAAATGTCTATCATATTTTAAAATACAATAAATTGTAACTTTGGTTTAATCATTCTACATATGTAATTAGTACTGTATAAATATAATGACAATGCAACACACTCACACACACCATAGAATACTTACAATACAACCTAACCTAACCTAACCTTATAATAAAGCATAACTTTTATTTAAAGGTTAATATTTACAATAGCAAAAAAAAATTTTTATTTGTTATGAACAAACTATAATGTTAATTGAATTACAATTTATTAAAAATAGAATTGAAAAATGTGAACATTTCTAGGCTTTACTGATTAACTAGAAACTGGGTTGTGTCGAATGTATAATAAAATACTTACTTACTGTCAAATGTTTGAATGAATCTCGACTAATAATCTAACCAGTTTTTTTTTTTTTATTAGTTAATAACACTTCTAGGCAAAGAGAGCCCGTGCTCAGGATCATAGTTTATATAATTTAGTTATAATTTCTAAAAAATATATCTAAAGCTCAATGAACAAGATCAAAAGGGAAATAGAATATATTTACACATATATTTTTTAAATCTAATTTAAAGTATACATTTTCTATATGAAATTAAAATATAGTTTCTTACAAATAAAATGTATTTATTTTATATCTATGATTATATTTCTTAATGAAAGTTTTACATTTTTAACTAAAGTATCAAATGAGATGAAAAGAACAAAAGAATTTATTTTTCAATGTTGATTACATTTTCTTATTAAATATTAACGTGTGCACCGATTAATTACTAAGAACAGTTTAAATATTTTATTTTTACAAATAATTACTGCCTGTGAAAAAGTAATATTTAAACTTAATCAGTAATAAGCGATTATAATATATTTTATATTTGTTTTGTAAGGAATTAATTTGTTTGATTCATCATTCATTTACTTTATCTTAGTTGTGTATGTTTTTTATTAGAGAATAACAGAATATATTGTAACTATAAGGTTAAGCGTACATTTAATATTACAAATTAGATTTAGATATTTTCTAAAGAATGAATTTTTGTATTACTTGTGTCATATTAAATTTTTTCTTGAGTGTCTGAATATAGTATTGTAATTAATTTTATCTGGGGTCGTCAATTTGTCATATTTTTTTTTTTTTAAATGTAGATTTTAAAGTTACTATAAAATAATATAATATGATTGATTAGTCCTTTTTTTTTTTTTAATGTAACTCCTCAGCAACAGTTTAACTAAAAATAAAAAAAAACTGTTAATATATCATTTAGTATTATTGAGATTCATTCTTTTCATTGCATTTTGTATAAATTAAGAATGGCCAATTCGTCGTGTGGGTTTAAAGATTATTTTAATGAATTTAAAATGTTTTAATTTTTAGGGACTATTACTTTGTATTTTACTCAAGTGCAATTAAAAAATAATAATGTTAATAATTTAAAATTATTCTATTTTACTTTAATTAAGGAAATTTTTGAGTTGGCCTTTTTTAATAATATTATGTATTATGTAATAATACAAATGATTGTCAAATCAACTTTATTTTTAATATTTAATATTTATATGTAATCTGTATTAATACATATTTATTAAGATATTATTATACATGTTTATGCTTATCATTAATAATAATATTGTTTTATATTTATATTTAATGTATTTTTTTTTTTTTTTTTATAGTTAGCATATTATTTGTATCTAGGTATAGCGTGATAAAAGCGGATAAAACAAGGATGCTTGTGGTTTTACCGAGCAATTTTTCTAATTTTTCATTAAAATTATATAAATTAATTTAGATAATCTTACAGGGATCTATTATTTTGCATTATTACTATAAGAAAAGTATTTAAATTTTTTAAAATTTGTGTTTGTTTTTAGGAATTGGATTTGGACTCATCTATTTGCCAGCTGTAGTATGTGTCGGTTACTATTTTGAAACAAAAAGATCATTAGCCACCGGTATTGCTGTTTGTGGTTCTGGTTTCGGTACATTTGCTTTTGCTCCCATTGCCACTATGCTCTTAGAAAATTTTAGTTGGAAAACGTCAAACTTAATACTTGCTGGGTTGATACTCTCGTGTGCAGTAAGTTCCATTTACTTTACTGTTTGTTTAATTATTTTAATAAAATTTAAAAGTGTTTATATTTGTTTTATAATTAATTTTTAGTTATTTGGTGCTTTGATGAAACCTTTGGAGTATCCAAATGAAGGCTGTAAACCATTGCTCCAAAGAATGGCAGATGAAAAACGCATGCAAATGGAACGTGGATCGATTGGTGGATCATATTTTATTGTGCAACTTAAAGATGGGTCGTTAGAAAAAAGACAAAAATTACCATTAAACATTGATCCTGGTGTTCATTCCAGTTTTAACTTGGATGAATTGGTTGGTAGCACTGGTTCTCCTATTACACCAATACCTACTATGGCAGTTTTGCCTACAATCAAAGAAGTAAAAGCTCCAGAGCAAAGTGGTTCCAGCAATAGTTCCAGTAATGCTGGAAGTGGTGAAATAAAATCTGATAATAAAAAAGATACAAAAGAAAATTCAAATTCACAAGCAACCGAACAAAATGACGAAAAACCAAATGAAGGGAATGGAAACGGAGAGTTAAATGAAGTTAAAGCTGCTATTCCGAGAAATGCATCACAGCCTGCATTTACAACTCACGTTCAAGGTCTACCAAAAAACGGATCTGTTCCATTTTTTGACCGTATTCGCAAGACTAGTGCTAGTGAACGATATCGTCCTACTTTAGGGCCCATTAAAGTATCTCGACCTAATCTTAATTCAAACGGTGATATACGCAAATCTATTCATTTAAGACTATCAAATATTTCTATACTTGGTGGTAGTAAAAATAATAATGCTGAAGATATGTGGTCAAATGTTAGTGATTCAAATTTTTATTAATAATAATTTATACATATCAAAAAGAAGAAAAACAAATTAGTTAAAAGTGAAATTGTTTTTATTTATATTTTTAGGTTGATACCGACAGTATAGGATATACTTCATCTAAAACGAGCATAAGGGGGAAAGAAACAGTACGTCCAATGTCTAGGAAAGACATATTTTACTCGGGTAGTGTATTGAATTTACCAGAGTACCGATCACAAAAATCACTCGCCAGCTATCGTCAAAGTATTCTGTCCTTGCCTAAATCCATGATGAAGGATAACGATAAAGATGACGATGAAGACATAAATGGTCTGTTCAATATGAATTGATTGTAGGATAGGACAATATCATAATAATTAATATGTTGTCTATATTGTAGAAGGTTGCTGTTCATGTTTACCAGAATCTATTAATTCTGTATTATCTTCAATGTTGGATGCAAGTCTGCTCAAAAATCCTGTATTCATGATTATCGGCATCAGCAGTGTGTTTGGCATGGCTGGACTATATGTTCCGTTTGTGTATTTAGTAGATTTCGTCAAAGAAGCCGTAAGTTTTGACAGATAATTAAAATCAATTCACAATATTGCTAAAAGTTTTTGTCATTCAATTGTAGAGACCACTTATTGATTCAAACCAGGCGTCGTACTTGTTGTCCATTATTGGTATAACCAACACAATTGGTCGTGTGGTGTGTGGTTTTGTGGCCGATTTCCCTTGGGTCGATTCACTATTCCTTAACAACATTTGTCTATTAATTAGTACAGTTGCTGTTGCTGCAACACCATTCTGTGTCACTTATACACATTTTGTTATAATGGCAATTTTTTTCGGAATTGCTGTCTGTAAGTATTATTATAGTCTTAAAATTATAGAGTAATGGCTAGAATTTTACTCAAACACAATAATAATTATATTCTAGCTGGCTACATATCGTTAACGTCTATTATCCTTGTGGATTTATTTGGTCTCGACAAGCTCACCAATGCCTTTGGTCTATTGATATTGTTCCGTGGGGCCGCCGCAATTATTGGGTCGCCATTAGCTGGTGCAGTGTACGACTGGACAAATTCCTATGACTGGGCATTCTATATGGCCGCTGTATTTTTCCTGGTGTCGGCAATCACCAGTTTTATGGCAGCTCCTCTGAAACGTTATTTGGACCAGAGACAGATGGCTTTACCTCAAGAAGATGATGATGCACTAACCCCAATAGACGAAGACGATGAAGAAGATGACGAAGAGGAAGATAATACACATGTTCGTCATCATCACCAGGTGCCCACTATTATTGAAACTGCTCCTACGCCAAACAAACCGCCATTGCAGGAAATAAAACAAATAGAGTCAGTGGTTTAAATTTAAAAAAAAAGGTTTTTTTTTTTTTTTTTACTTAAAAATATGAGGCATCTAATTTTATAAGCATTTACATTTACACGATTTTTTTTTTCTATATTTAGCTTTTTTCAAATGAAAAAATTGAGAAGTATTTTTAATCTGTAAATAATATTGTTTTATTTCTAATAATAAAATGATTTCCATATTAGTTAAAAACTATGCCCAAATGTAGATGAATATTATTGTGTAAATAATAATTAAGAAGCGTTTAACTAATTTAAATATTGAATTATATAAGTATTTTTTTATTTTCTCTTAATGAACTTTATGAAATTATTTTACAATGAAAAAATATGTGTAGAGGTTTATATTTAAATTACAATTATTTTTTAAGAGCGCAGGCAAACCATTATGCCATTTAAAACACATGTAGAAGCTGTGATAACTTCTTGATTTTTATTTATATCTTAAGGGGCATTTAAGTTTATAGGAGTAATGATACATACATCTGTTTTATTAACTGGTTTCTACAAACTTGCATGTTTTACTTTAAACGTATACTTAAATAAATTTCAATTTGCTTTTGTAAATAATTATAAAATAATTTTGAAACCATATAATTTTAGTAAATAATATTTATAAAAAAATACCAGTTATTATTATTTTATTTTTATTATATATACAATATATTTTTTTTTTTTTTTGGTTTCTAAATATAGAATATTTTTTAAAAACAAATGAAAACAACTATATTAATTGAAATAATCTTATATTTATATTGTAAATATAATATATATTGAAAAGAAAAAATTTACAAAACAAGAATTTTATTTTATTTTGTATCACGAATCTGTGGTTTATCCAGTTTTGGTTTAAACTTCATGTATAGAATGAATAATCCTACTGTAGTAAATGTAGTACAGACAATCTATAAAAGTAAATTAGTATATTAAACACTATATATAAATTACAATACAAAATACTTTTAAATTGATAGAACATGAAAATATTGGTTTCAATTAAATATACAAAGAATTAATTTTTTTTTTATCTTTAAACTTTTTTGCCAAATAGCAAATAATCCGAAACATTCAACCGAGCTCTACTTAGAGTTGTTTTCTACAAGATCAAGATTAAAAATATTATTTTATTCCTGTCATAGGTTTATTTATTTTTTTTCAACTACCATATAATAATTATATGAGTGTCAAGTACATAATAATGTGAAAAGCCAAGAGATACTCACTTTATGGCTTAAATTGATATGATGAATATTATACTTAAGGGGCCCAATGCCAATTTTCCAAATTTTCTCCAATTTTATAAAATTTGAAAATTATTTTTAATGTTTTAATGACCATCTTAATAATAAGTCTTTTCGACCAATCTACTTATATAAGATGTACAAACGGAAATGACTGTGATTATATAACTCCATTGTTAAACAACTACATTCTACATCACACATTGAATTCTGATTTTTTATTTGATAAAAAATATTATTACAAACATATTGGGAAAAAGAGCATATTATAAGGTTGAGGTTTAAATGTGGAAAAACGCACTTCAATGCTGGCCGTATGATGTCGCATTCCTCTTTCCAAAACAAAAATAATCTAAAAATCCTCCGACCAGTCTACCAGAGCCATGATAATGTTTCCAATTACTGACACTGGATTCCTTTTATAGTAAAAAATATTAATTTAACATGCAATATTATATTTTTGTAAAGTTACGCAAGTATATTTTTTATACCATATCAAATCTCTAAAAAATAAAGCAATGTATATTACAAAAATACGAAAAATATTTTGTGTGGTGGGACACTTATTTTATTGCTACTTTATATTGAATGATAAAATACATCAATTAATTTGAAACAAAACCAGATTTCAGGGAGGGGGGTACTTGCCCTAGGTGTTCCCCAACCTTTGTAATAATCTGTAAAGACTCTAATTGACTCTAATCACATTGGTACCTAACTATTAAATTAAAAATATATAATATAATATACTTACATTGAATCGACCATTTATGGTTGTTGTATTAAAAATGCGTTTAAGTCCTCGATAATCCTTGTTAACTTCTTCGTCGTGCGCCATTTTTTGTTTTTATTATTAAGTTATAAAATAAAAAAATGTATTGAAATTATTGTAATTTGAAATATTTATGTCAATTGTACTGTACGAAAACTTCAATAGCAATATTTTATGAACGAAATGTGCTGATTTAATAAACAAACATAGATACGTTTATAATTAAATTTATTGGCAAGTCGGTTGATTTCCGCAAAAATCCAGTATTTATTTCATTTATCGAACATATAAAGTGAAGACTGACTTATGGTTCTATGTGCGAAATCAATGGCATTTTTATATAAATTCAGGTATCCCTGGCCCGGATTTAATGGGGTGTTCCAGCAAATCTGATATTTTGATACTTAAATTGGCATTTTACAAATTTTCAGTTATTGTTTCAACTTATAGGTATGTATTCTAATAATAATACGATAAATTCATAATAATAATATTTATATGTCACAATTCCATAAATATGTGCATGGGTTTCCCGGCATCCTCGGGGTTGAAAATTAACAAATATGTTTATGTTTTTGACATAAATGAGCATAGAGATTTCGCCGACCTTGGGCATTTTTTTAAAAGTAACAAAATCATAATTAAACAAAACTGGGCATGGGTTCCCCGGGACTCTTGCGCGTTTCTTTTGAAAGTAACAAAATAATGGACTTAGGTTCTCCGGCGCCGCCCTCGAACTTTTGAGTTTTGGAAATGACACGAAATATTAAGTTTTAAAATACTTTGGCATACGTTCCGCCGTCCTCGGAATTTTGTTTCAAAAGTAACAATTGTTTAAAACAGTCACGAGTTTCTCAGTAGTGCCCTCGGGCGTTTTTTTTTTTTTTGAAAATAACAAAAACAAAAAAATTGACATAGGTTCCCCGGCGTTCTCTTGCTTTTGTGATTTGAAAGTAATAAAACAATAATAATTAAAAAAAAAAAAAAAATAGGGCATACGTTCCGCCGTCCTCGGAATTTTGTTTTAAATGTAACGAAATCATATTTATTTATTTTTGAATGGGCATAGGTTCTCCGACGTCCTCGGTCGCCATTGTAAATGAAATTATAATTAGTAAATATAATAACCAGTCAACCTAACCTAACCTAACCTTAATTGTAAATTAAACAATATTTAAGTGTAGGTTTCATTAGATGGATTAATAAAAATCAAAATAAATAATTAAATCAAGTAGGTGGGCCTCTAATCCGCAAGGGCCCCGCTTATCGTATACAATCGCTGGAATTTAAAAATATAATAATGCGCGGCGTGTATATTATTTTGCGATTAAGTTGTCCGTGACAAACTTACAAAACTATGGTAGCACAATCGCTGTATAAGATAATATCTTAAATTGTGGTAATAATAATGTACGACATAATAATACGTCTATAGAGGGGTAGATAACAAGACAATACACCCAACTGAAGAATAGAGTATGGACAGGCCCCGCCGATTTAGGCGAGTGCCTTGGTGACTAGTCACCTGGCCTCCATTTTCGAGAGAACTCATTTTGATTCATTATATTTATTATAATAATTATTAATCAAAAATATTACATTTAAAAAAATCTATAATGTTATATTATATTGATTTATTTCATCGGACACTGCCATTGTTCCCCGGTTGTTGCGCCACTGGTACCCAGTAGACGAGTAAAACGCAATAATATTTTATTTTTTAAAAAAACCGAGAATTTTAAAATACAAGTATAGAAAAAACAAATTATAAAATCGTTTTTTATCCGTATTGGTTTGCCCGCTACCTCCGCCGCCGGTTCGTCGCACCTCGTTTATCGGTTTTATCGGTGTTTCCGGCGCCGGGCTGTACGTTCCTTTTCCGCGGCGACGGTCCCGAAACGGACGACTTTTCGTCGTCGGCGTCGTAACTGACGGTCTGGTACACGACGATCGGCGGCGTCTCGCCGTCCGTGCCGACGACGGTGGCCGGATTTCCCGCTCCGGTCGCCGGTCGCTTAATATTGTCGCTGGACATCGTCGCCACTAGGCCGTTTTTATAGTTACCTAGTCGCAAAAACGCATATTATAAATAATTTATATAGAGTCAACGTGTTCATATAATACAGTAAACTTTATAGATCCTCCTCCAACCACACCCGGCCAATATCGTATATAATAAAATCGTGTTTTTTTTTTTTTTCAAATTCAATAATTCGGTCAGTAGGCAGGTAGGTATTACGCTGTTACTATGGTTGGTAACAGTCGGTTTGTATGGTACGCGTATTCGAACCAGCCACAAGGCACAAACAAATAGGCGGGAAGTCGGAAAGATAGGGTAGAGTCGGGGCCTAATTGGTCTTGGTCTCGCAGCATCGGGCACTGGCAAGATCAAGACCAAGACCGACAATGTAAGATTTTGCGGTCTTGTTAATTATTTTTCTCCAAAAAACTGCACCATCTAGTACGAGTGTAAGAGTAAAACCGTTTCCTTAGTTCTGGCCGTAAGAACATTTGACAAACAATACAATTTGGTTCATATTCAGAGCCTCATTTACAGATTTTGGTGGCTGGGGACTTTGATCTTCAAGAGGCCGCTATCTCCATTAAAAAAAAAAAAAAAATGTATATTTTATTTCAAAAACTTTATTGTAACTTATAAGTACATGGATTTTTTCCTACGTTCCTTTACAACTAAAGGCCTCTCAAAAATGGAGACCAGGTGACTAGTCATCAAGGTGCTCGCCTTAATCAGGGCCTGGATAAAATATGAATATATTTAATAGTAATATTTAATTTATGTTTTGTACGAGAAAATAAATTATTTTTCTCTTTCTCTCATCACTGAATATTAACTTATGGTGAACCTTGTGTACAATTTTCAAGTGCGTCTGTTCGGCCAAAACAATTTTGATCCAAAATTAATACTAAAAAAAAACAAACAAAAATGGCCATGTGATTTGAACATTTCAATTACGATTATTTTTCATCGAAATTACAAAGAAAAAAAAATAGTAAATAATGAAACCATAATTGCCGTACATTTATCATTTATTAACAATGACTAAGAACTAGGATGAATATCAAAATAACCGACCTCCATGTGTTAACTAGATAACATTTACTTTCAGAAAAGGTACTATACTTGAAAATCAGAACAAGATTTCTGGTGAAAAAGTTCTTTACGGTCAGAAAAAAGCATAGTTAAACCACTTATACTGTAATAAACAGTCAAATGCTTCATAACTCTTGAATAAAATTAAATATTAAAAAAATGAATGTGCAGAAAGAATATAATAATTTATTAGATGACTTTCATTATTGATTGTTAAACAAAATGTTCCTACTCATTCAATAAATGTTAATTTACAGTAACCCAACTACACTATACCTAATTTTTATATAAACGTTATCTACATTCTATGTATTGGTTCAAGTTTATGCTCTACAATTATTATTACTTATTTGTAAAGAATAAAAAAAAATATCACATTAATCTTAATTTTAAACTTATTTTTGCAACAGAAAATTAGTTAAGATTAACTTATATGATTTAAATTGTCTTTAACAATTATGTATTGCACCATTGTAAATGTTATTTAATAACATTAACAACTAATAGTTAGAGGTGGGCCGATACCACTTTTCACCGATATCCGATATATGCTACTGATATTTGTAACCGAATACCACAAGTTGAAAATTAAATTAAGCCCAATTTTTTTGACACTCTTTTCATATTCCAGAGATATTATAGACATTATCTGAAAATATTGGTTTTAAGATAAACCAATATTGATTTCAGTTTATGTATTTGCCCACCCCTTGATATAATATACAATTGTTCTTTTTTATAATACTATTATTACTATTAAAGAATTCTAAAAGAATTATTAAACATTATCTTAATTATAGTTAGATACATTTTGTTTAACAAAAAAGAAGACCAAATGATAAATTCAAAAACTTAAATTCTTAAATTTCCTTACTAGTGATATCTACATATAGTCGTGCGCGGGGGTAGAGTAAATTTCCGATTGGCTTAAAAACATGACAACTATGACTATGTATTTAATAATATAATCTTGAAATATATATATTTTGTCAAGTTTTAAGGAAGAACTAAATTTATTGAATAACATTTTGCTTGTTTGGATCCGGCTTTTAAATTCCCATTGTTGGGTTAGGTATGGGAGAATATTCTATGACTAATTCACGGTTATAATTTACTATATCATCTACCATTGAAAATTTCTGAGCATGCCACTGTCTATATAATAAACAAGTATTATTAATATAATTAATTATAAAATAAAATATATTAAATTAAATAAATTATTATAAAACTGAAACCATAAAGATACACTACTTTTAAACTTACCGAAAAAATTTGACTAAAATATATTTTGAAATTATAAATGTAAAATGCTCTAACTATATTGATTTTAATACAGTTATATTATTAAAAATGTACTTTTAAACTATGCCTACAAAAATAACGAGTTTATAAAATAGGATTGAACAACCTTTTGTAGTTTAAAATAAATACAAATAAAAAAAATATACAGACAAATTTAAATTGTATACTTTGAGATTTTGAAGAAGTAATGAAAAAGTATTCATTATTTACAATATTTATACGTAGGTATATGTTAAAAAACAATATAATTGTATTTACACAATAATTTAAATTTAATAAAAAAAACCTAAGATTTATAAAACCAGTTTTATAAATGCTAAAATAACATCAGTTTAGCATTAAAAAAAAAAAAATTAACTAATTAAAGATATTGCATAGGTATAAAAAAAATAAATTAAAAATAATATATAAGATAAATAAATTAACACAGTGCTTTGATAATGGTACACAGTTGAAGAACACACGCACATACATTTGTTCACAAAAATTGCTACAACCCAATTGTACATTTAAATCAGTATTAATATCTAATAGGGTAAACGAATAAGAGATGGTACTTAATTTAATTTAAAATTATAGAAGGTATATAGAATAAAAGAAAAAGTGAAGACAAGTCATAAATTAAAAAGGATAAATAAAAAATTATAAAAATAAATAGATGTTTAAATTAAAACATGTTGACGACCAGGCATGAATAATAATAAAAAAAATTGTTTGTAAAGATCAAATGTAATATTAGCCTTAAAACAATTTGGTTAAACCTAACCTATAGTAAACATTTATTTGATATTAATTTTCGGTGTTTACTGATTCTCTTGCGTGGTGGGTACGGACATGTTTGTTATGATTTGACTTGGAACTGGTTGTTTTGCCACATATATGACATGTGTGAGGCTTATATCCAGTATGTGTTTTAATATGATCTGCCAGATAATAACTCCGATGAAACCTAAAAAAAAAAAAAAAAAACAGAATTATAAATTTTGTTTTAAATAAATATTTTTTTTTTTCATGTCATTTGTACAAAACTATTACGAGGCGTATTCGAAAAGTAAGGGCCATTTCGTCATAAAATAAATTATAATCATATGAAATGGGTTTTATTAGCACATTTAGATTACTACAAATCTACTTCACGTTCTTAATTTCATTATCGTTTTCCACAGAGCTATTTTTTGAAATGTAAGAAAGGGAAGTAATCACTGGATGCAAGGTCAGGACTGTACGGTGGGTGATTAAAAAGTTCCCAACGTAAATCTTGAATTTTCTGGTGGATCTTGGGTGCGGTGTGAGGACGCGCATTGTCATGAAGGAGGATTACACCGGATGACAGTTTACCACGTCGTCGATTTTGGATCGCACGTCTTAGGTTATTGAGCGTTTCACAATACACGTCAGCTGTAATTGTTGTCCCACGTTCCATAAAATCAACCAAATGAACATCATATTCGTCCCAAAAAACGGTAGCAATTATTTTTCGACTCGTGTAAGGAATTTGCTGTTTTGTTTCTGGATTGATGTAGTATATCCACGTCTTATCACCGGTAACAATGTGGGAAAACAAATCATCTTCATCTTGTCGGTAACGGTTAAAAAATTCTCGTCCACTGGACATTCTTTGCTCTTTGTGCTGGTTAGTAAGCATTTTTGACACACAATTTGTGGTATCCAAGTTTTTCCGTGACAATTGTGTAGACAGTAGTGCGTCCAAGATGAGGAGATTCATTAGCCAGGGCACTAACCGTCAACCGGCGATCAGATGGCAGTTTTCGGTCCACCAGAGAAACAATTTCATCGGTTTGCATACTGGGCCTACCACTCCGCTCTTCGTCATGAACATTTCAGTTCGTTCAGTTTTGAAATCACGACATCATTGTCTAACCTTTCCTTCACTCATTATAGTAGGTCCATAAATTAGGCATAAATCTCGATGAATTTCAGCAACTGAAGATCCTTTTGCACACAAAAATATTATTACAGCGCAAACTTCACAGCTGGCGGGAGCAACGATTATCGTGGACATTGTTTACTGTACGCAAAAATGACTACTGAATCAAAACAATACCTGAAATAGCTGCACGTACAGATATGCACAAGTTTAAATGTGTTACGACTTATCGGTTTTGAAATATAAGCGAACGGCCCTTACTTTTAGAATACGTTTCGTATTTAGAAAATACATTTTACTTAAAAAAAAAAAAAAAAAAAATATTGTGTTTAATCAATAAAGAAGTATTAATAAATTAAAACTTCATATCTTCAGCTTTGTAGCAAAACCTATGTCTAAAAATACATTTTTTTTTTTTATGTGTAATGTATTTGGTATCATCGTGATAAAATTTAAACAGTATTTTTATATGATTGAATTGATTTACAAAGTTTTTAGCGCAATATTAAATTATACTTTTGTAAAATTACCAAACATAATGGCAATGACGATAAAAGGATTCTACACAACGAGAACGAAACCAATGCTCCAGAAATGACGTTTGCCATATCACCACCGCCACGGCAGGCCGTGGCTACGCTCATCATTGTAGGCCGTAACTCATTTCCTAACCAAGAAAGCTACAGTTATATCTAAGAAACCTAATTTTTACCTATAAAAGACAAGAACATTGACTGTGTTATAGTGTTATTATTTTATCGATAAGACCAATAAATCAAAAGTTATTCAAGTATGGAAAACATAAAAATATTATATTTTAAAAAAATTATAGCTTTTTTTTTTTTAATGATATTAAATAAATAAAAACGCTACAAGATAGGAAATATTTTATAGATAATATATTATCTTCTATATTGTATACAAATTTCGTGTCGCTACCAAGACTACAGTCTGAGTGGTTCTTTCCCGTACAAAACAATTTTTACTCACAAATTTACGGATGTGTAGTGTCCTCTAAATTATAGACAATTTTTTATTTTTTGATTCTAAAATATATATATTATGAATTTATTAAAAATAATACTAAAGTAATATAAATTTATATGCAATAAATCACTAAATTAAAAAAGAGCTCATTGACTAGAATGTATTGCAGCTAACATTGTGAAAAAAAAAATTGAATAACTATCAATTGTTACAAAAAAAAAAATGTAAACAAATTAGTAAATTAATTAAGAGCACATTTCGACATAATAGAGACAGATTAAAATCTGATATACATCATATTCACAATTACATATAAAAAAAAAACAATTAATTAATGAAACATCATTTAGATAGAGTTATACCTAAAAAACAAATAAATACTTTGGGTATAAAATATACTGGTCAAATGAACTTACTTTTTGCCACATTCTTTACATTCATATGATCTGTTGCCTTCTTCATGCTCAGCCATGTGTCTCATACAATGTTTTTTCCTAATAAATTGTTTGCCACACTCATTACATGTAAATGGACGAACTCCGTTGTGAGAACGGATATGAGCCTCCCATTCTTGTTTGAGATAAAATGCACTTTTGCACTGGGTACACTTAAAAGGTTTATGCGTTCGTGACATATGAGTCCATTGATGCATTCTTAAATTCCACTTTGTCCGAAATGTCCGGTTGCATATATTGCAACCATAAGGTCTTAGATCTTTGTGAATTAGCATATGTGTAGCATAAGATTTACGTAAAAATGTACTATTACATATATCACAGTTCATGTTTTCAATATCACGATCTTTTGTAGGTAAATATGATGGATCATGTGCACGCCGTATATGCCTAGTTAATGATGTTAAATGTACAAAACGTTCTGAACACCATTGGCATTGTTTGGGTTTCGCTTCATGAATTTCCTTGTGCCAATCGAGCTTTTTTATTGATGTAAATACCTAAATGTAATGATAAATAATAGATTAAAGGTAAATTCAAATTATTTATTTTATTTTATTCACCTCTCCACAATGACAGTAAAAATCTTTAGGAATTCCAACAGTCTGATGTACTTTACGTGTATGACTATATAAATTAGCTCTACACCTAAAGGTAAGATCACAGCTACTACAACTGTATGGTTTTATATTAAGATGGCCATTCATGTGATCTTGAAGTCTAATTCGACTGGCAAAAGACTTATGGCATTGCTCACAGACATATGGCTTGATTTGAAGATGACGTTTTAAATGTGCTGTCAATGTAAATTGAGAATGAAATTGTTTTGTACAAAAACTACATGTCAATGGATGAACATTTTGAATATGGTCTCGAAAATCTGATACCATAGGAAAAACTGTGTCACATGTTGGACATAAATTATTCTTATCTGAAAACAGTTGTGAAATATAATTAGTATTATAACATGTAATAATTATCAAGGACCTAGTGACATACACCAATATCCATATTCAAATTCATTATAATGTAAATAAAATAAAAAGCGAATCTAACATAACTTATAATATATTAATATTCAACCATGAGCAAGTACCTATTATTTTAGTTCTTCTACTTTTACACAAATTATTTCGTTTTAGATTCTGATTGTTGGTTTGTGTTTTTTTTTTTCTGTCTGTAAATAACTTTTCTACCAGAAATTTGCTCTGATTTTCAAGTTAGAGCACTAGAGAGGAAGATTGGTAAATGTTTGAATTGTCTAATTGGGGGAAAAAAACGTAGGCAATAATAATGGTTTCTTTATTTTTAATTTTGTTATATTCAATTGGAAATAATTGTAGAGACCTGAAATTTTTACACAATATTAGCACTTTATAGACATGGAAAATTGTTTTATATATTTAGGTGATTTTTGAGATATTAATAGGCCTTTGAAATTGTCGAGTTTTCTTAGTTTTTATTTGGCCTTATATGGATAAAATTGTTTTAGCCGAGCAGTACTACTTAAAATTGTTACAAGAGATTTATCATAAGTAATCAATAAAAAAGTTACGAGTAATATAGTGGTTTTTTCCTATAAGAGTTTAATGTTCAATTTTTAATGGTAATCATGAAAATCATGTATTGTCACATATTATTTTTCGATTTATGTGAATAAAAATGATTTGACCAAGTATAAGTACTCTAAAACTAAAGACATAGTTCATCATAAGTTGTACTCACAGGTAAAAGATAAAAAAATTTGAATGAAATGCAATAACCATTTCCTTACAAAAGTTTAAAGTGGAAATTTTGATGAAAACTTATATAAATCACGGTACTTTGCTATTTTCAAATTTACTTATATGAACATTTTTTTTAGCTCCATAAAAATACACAACAATTTGAGATGAAAAACACACACAATTGTAATTTATTTTGAAGATACAAATTAATACAATTTTCTATTTTTTTTTTTTTTTTTTTTTTTTTTTTTATTATTATAGGTTTACTGTTAGGTTAGGTAAATTAAGACTTTTTTAGTCTTACTTTTATGTAACTCAACCTGATCTATTTTTATGTTTTGTACCTTTATGAATATCCATGAAATGCATTGTCATCTGTAGATAATTTTCAAAAGGTTGATTACAAATGCTGCATTCTACTTTCACAGATTGTTGCTCAGATTCATCAACATCATTTTCAATTTTAGGTGACATTGGTTTTATGTACATTAAACCTTTCTTCACACCTTCTTCCTTTATATGTTCTTCATATATATGTGCTTTACGTGCTTTTGTCCCGTCAAACTTTAACTTGCAATACGGACAAATTAGTTTTCCAAATAATGGTTTTACTTCTTTGTTTTCGATGATTTCTTCTTTAGGAATCTCTACTCTGTTTTTTAAACACATTAAATTTCTTGCGGCTGTACTAACTTCGTGTACACTATCATCCCATGCAGTACTAGTATGTGGCTGGGAGTCGTTAAGACTTTTCATTGTCCAAATGGATGCAAGTATCGGTTCAGGGGGTTCTAAACTTTCTTGTCCAGATAGTTCTCCATGAGCTGGCATAAGTTCATCTGTTTGTATATTTAGTGTTATTTGATGTTCTTGATGATTATTTGATGATAAATATTCTTGGTGGTGTAATCCCATTGTGGCGAGAGTACTATATTGAGAAGATAGAAGTTGGGGATCTGGATCTGTATGTGATATACGAGCATTTTCGCTAGAGTAAAAATAACGTGACATATAGTTATCATCTTCAATTAGATGACCATTTGACTGATATGGATTGTGATAATAATTTGCTGTCATGGACGAAACTGTTTCTTCACGATGTTGAGTTGATTCATTTGATTCTCCTTGAAAACTATCATCCGGTTGTTCTTCTTCATAGTCTAGTGAATAGTCGCCTGCATAATGAACATTGTTATCTTCAGTGCCCACCTCCACATCAATATCCTCCTCCTCCTCTTCATTACCTTCAAGATCATTTCTAAGTTCAGAAAGCGCCAGACTGTTTTGACTTTTAGGTGATTGGCAACTGTTTGGACTGTTTCTATCTGTGTTATTAGCCACATTATGTGTAGTAATGATAGCAGAATGATTTGACGATGCGGAAGATGATGAACTACTGTCATCCGTTTGGTTTTCTGCTGATTTGTCTACATCTTTGGATAAATTTATTGGATTTAATGAATGTATTGAATTTATTGGATTTATTTGATTGGTTAGTGACAACAGAGCTTTTATAACTTGCTTTTTGGGATGTGTATTCAAATGATCCTGAAGAGATATTCCTGGGCGTAAGTACAGAGTGCAAACCGGACAACATGACTGAGACTCTTGATTCATATTTTGAAGTAATTATTAGTCTAAAACACAAACAAAAAACTTTTAATTTATTAATTGTTTAACGAATACAGATACTAGCGAATAAAATATTAAATTTACTAGGTATAGTGTAAAATAAAATTGATGCCTATTATATACTTGGTTGCATAATATATTACAAACATACAGAATTTCAATTTTATATTATCGGTAATATGTATCAAAAAGGTACAATATACCTATTTAATACAATTTTGACTGTTAGTAGATAAAATTATTATCATTAATCCAGCCGCCCCCAAAAAATTAAATAATTGTGCAATACTCCTATTGAACTTACTTTATCTTCCAAAGTGTATTAAAATTAAAATCTTCCATCCCAGACAATTTCCATTTAAATACACCACAGGGTAATACCGCAGAAAAACTATCCTGTGTTCACCCCAATAGGATACACAAACAAATTAGTATGTTGATAAACATAAAATATCGAATAAACACAGTTGAACGGAAATGGGTATTTGTTTTATTTTTTTTGTAGGCACTTATACAATAAAAATTATAGTAATATTTTACATTACCTTTTTGAATTAGGAAGAATAGAAAGCGATTATGGCCTCAACAGCATAGACCTTTTTAGCTAATAGGTCTATGCTTAACGGCCACAAAGTAGACTATCAACCACTAAATGTCCATCACCGAATTAAAAATACATTGAAATCACTTTGATAAATTTGTTTTAATTACTTAAACCTACCCACTAAAAACTAATATTTATTATTTAATATTAATAATACAATAAAATAAAAACTAATTTTTTTTTTTACAAAATTTACATGATGGAAAAAAGAAAATATCAATAGAACCAGTGTAGCCACATTTCCAAGGCCAGCGTACAAACACTATGTAGTATTTACAAACTGTTAAGATAGTATCTATGTTACTAAACTGAAACACCTGATATCTCAACACGATCGGCACGGACCACGGTTATAGATAATAACTATATAGATAAGTAGTGTTAATTCAGAAATTAAAATACCTACAAAAATTCACGGCTGAGTTTATTCGGTCATGCTAAAATTTAAACCGGCTCTAAATATAAGATATGTTCAATAATGTAGGTTTCTATGGGAGGTTTACAAATTATATTGTATGGGTAGAAAACCAAGTAGTATTGTTTAGTACATGTATTTTGTTTATTAAATGGTCTATTAAATGTATGTTAAGCGTTCATCGTAAAAGAGTTAATAGAAGAAAAGAAAAATTCATTCAAAGGTTAATTACAATGTTTGCAATAACAACCGCGAAGACTTAAGTTTTTATTTAATAACGTCTAAACATCATAAAAATTCTGACGTATTTCGCAGTTTCCAAAGAATAAACTTTCTTCCTTGTACTTTTCGGTATTTAATTATGTCTGTTAAATTTCCTGCTAGCGCCCGTGGACTAGTGCTACTCAGGGTCGGCCTAACGACATAGCAAATTAGGCAGTAAGCCTAGGGCAGTAAGCCTAGGGCAACAAATTTCGAGTGAACCAAATTGATTGATTTAATTATATTTTTTTAATCCAATATACTGAAATTGATGTTCATTATTCAGCAAATACAAAAAAAAAAAACTGTAACCAATTTTGTTATAATTTCTGTTGAAAGAGAAGTGATGGGAAATCTTGAGTTTAACAATTTTATTGACCGATTTTGCACGAGAAAAAGCACGCAAAATAAATTTCATTTAATATATATTTTTCTTCAATGTACGATAGTTTATAGGTACTGTATAATATCGGTTATAAATATGACTTGTACTTTTTTTTTTATTACATATATTATAATATTTATTGTTTTTTTATACGTTATAAAAAAACAAGGGATTACTCTGATCGTTTTTTTCCTTTTTAAATAAAAGCAAAGCTTTATCGTTAATAAAAACGAATGTGTGTCTCTTTCTCTGTCTACCCCTCCCAAAAAAAAAAAAAATTAACTATCAAATATAGGCGGCGTAAATTAGATTTACTTAGGACGTCAAAAACCTAACCAGGACTGATGCTATTATATTTTTAATTGTTAATATGTTACAACAGTCGTAGTGATATATTCGAATCGAATAGTGATAGTCGAATCGGACATTAATTTAACCGCCTAGACGAATATTATCGAAGAATTTAATTTAAAGGCAATTTTACCGTCCACCCCGTACTTAGCTAGTATGTTATAGAAAATCCGGAAAATAAATATGTTAACATAAAGTAGATACTGGACGTTCTATTCTCCGGATACATACATTCTGGAATTTTTATATCCTTGGTTACTTTAATTTCTGAAAGTTTATCTACTGGCCGTTTATTTTCTGGAACGTTAAAACATTATATACCGTTATAATTAATTATCAAACGGGTATACTCGCTATAAAACATAAATTACAAATAATTGTTATTAGGTTAGTATTACACGAACTATAAATTCGTATAATAATTTAGGACTTCTATTATTAGTTATTAGTTGATACAGATAACGAAAAAAAAAAAACCGTTTAATTATTTTATTTTATAATAATATTTCACCCTTGTTTTTTGTACATAATTACTTCAAATTACAATTACCATTCGTTACTTATATTTTAAACAAGGTATTGTATTCGATTATTATACTAACGCAAAATTCTAAATAATATAATATATATATATATATATATAAAAAAAAAATTTAACACTATATTTTTAGATGTTTTTAACTAGCCGTATTGTCCGCGGAGATCAGTCATTTCAGAGAACTCTACGCGTATTGCTTTGATTTTTGCTGTCGACAATTTATTCGTTTAAAACAAAAACTTATTAAAATTTTGTTTTCAAAACCGGAAATCGGAAGGCAAAAGCCACTTGTGTCCAAAATATTAGAACTTTACGCCTGCGGGAAAAGTCACTTTTTCTATAGACCTACCCGACAGACCAGACCGTCTTATTCGTATAGAATAAATAGATATAGATATAGATTATCTCGATTTAAATACAAATTTAATACGAACATTATGCACGATAAAAATATAGTTTGCGACTATTATTATAATTAATAAAGGGTTCCATTTTAATTAGAAGACATTTTTTTTTTTTTTTAAATGCAATCTACAATCTATACCACTTGGGCACAATAAGAAGATGAGATACAGATTAGTTATATACAAATTATTTTTAAAATATACATCATATCCTTAATAACATTTATACATAATATGTGACATTTTTTAGGAAAGCAGCCACCCATTAGTAACACTTTCATTTGTAATTTTAATTATATATATTTTTTCTAATTAATATTAATATTTGGTGCCAACAGGTCACGACACCATTTCCGTTTTAACCGTCTCGGGGGGATTGCCGGGGATTGTAGGATTAGCAAGGTTTTTGACAAGTGGATTGGGGATGAGTTTCAAGAAATTAAAAACCATTCTAATGCCATCGGCCCCGCTTCGTCAATTAGGTGAATTCCACAGCGGAATATATGCCCCCGGGGGAGGAGGCGGGCGACGGTAAATTTGCATTTTTAATTGAATTCTTAGACTATTTGTCTATTTGAGTTGAGACTACGGTTGTAATCGAAAACCGTACACGTTTGTTTTTTCGTCCGACCGGAGATAACGTATACCGCAATGACATCATAAATATATTTATATTTATTTATACATCACTATAATATTCCGGTTTGAGTTCACTGGTTCAGCAGTACCTACTGTCCGATTCATGGTTTAATTCTGTGGTTTAACGAACTACAGCGTTAGGGCCAAGGTTTATCGTGACGTATTCATTTTTAAATTATTATTTCACGATAATTATATTACACGGTCCGACGTAATATATTACAGTTATTGTGTTCGAAACTGACGATATAATTATTACTATAACAATAATGGATTTCCCGGGGATGAGCACATTTGCAGTGCAGCCGTGCCGTCCTCGCGTGGCGATTTATTAAACGACAACGATACGTTAGGCTTTTTCGAAAACGAACCGCAGAGAATTAATTTTGCCGACTGTACGAGATTTTTAAGTAGTCGAGTAGTATTAAGTACCCCGGTACCAAATAATAATAACTTTTGGTTTTATATTTGTTGTTTTTCTTTCGAAACTAAACAAGACAATTATAAGAACGAGATTAATAATTTGAATTCTCCCAGCGAAGAATTTAGACATAAACTCTACGGTGCATTTCGTATGCGCGTATTAAATATTCTAAACACATTCATCAACAAGAACGACACAGATAAATATTGCTGTATAGTATGGCACAAATTTTAACTCAAACGACAGCGATTGGTGGCCGTACACACATTTTAAGTCGCTAAAAATACACAACGATTTGCATACGCATAAATAATTAAATTTGTCTCATTAATACAACAAATGCTTACGTCTGAAATTATATTTTATTCTTCTATAAAAACCTAGATGTGACCAGACGTCCTCGTTTGTCCGGATTGTTCTTTTTTTGCTCAAGTTAATATCATAATTAATGTCATTATTTTATTTATAAAACGATACGGTCGATCTTTAGAAAACAGTACATAAAAAAAAAAAAAAAAAAAAAGGGCAGCACGATTAAACGGCCAACGCACAGCGTGGCTTGCTAACCGGTTTAACATATAAAATATAGTAATTTTAAACACTTTGGGCTAATTAATTCATAAAATTAATGTTGTTTTTTTTTTTTTTTATTGTTTATACTTGTTATTAATTGTCTTGAGCTGAAAATACAAGTAATCATATTTTATATCAGATTTCAAATTGTAATTATTAATACGATCACAAACAAGTGACTTTCTTATAATAGTTTATTATTTCTAGAAAAATACGATAATTGTCCGTAAAACAATGATTACTCTGGTAATATATTATAATGAACAGAAGTTTATGGTTATCAATGTATACTTAAATATGTTCTTTTTCTTTAGATTCGTTTTATATTATTGGTAAATCTTGCTTTGTGCCACAGGTAATTCTTTAACAAACGAGGCAAATAAAACTGTATTTTATGTATTCCACTGTACTCCAATAATAAATTGTACAATATAATCTCAATATTACGGTTTACATATGTTAATCGTATAGGATTCGGATATTTTAAAAATCTAATAAAAGTGATTCGTATCCATTTAGTTGAATGTTTATTATTAAATAATAAAATAATTACAAACATAAAAAGATTTTTTTTTTTAACAATGAAAATGTATTTTATAGTAAAAGGTTACTACTAAGAGTATAAAAGTATCAAAATGCTAGAATACACAGTAAGCAATTAATCGTGACTCTTTTTGAGATGATATCGATTAACGGAATTTGGTCTCCTAGTTTTCATGGTTTGCACTAATCTATGGTACTCATTTATGGCCAAACTGTTGATAGTGGATAACAACTACTAATAAATTTTTTTTTTTCTACAATTTGTTAAGTAGAAAATAAATTGAGAAAAAAAAAAATCTTATGATTTTTTCTCTCTAAATGTAACTGTTTGTTATGTAATAGTGTGTCAACTAATTATTACATTTTTAAATTGTCTTCTCTTTTTAAAGTGAGGACATTCTATATGAAATCTATACATACATCAAAATTATTAATAACAATATAATTGATATTTCATCATTGTAATAATGTGATCAAAAAATACATCAAATTAAAATTATAAACAACAATGATTGAAAATATCAGTTGACATCACATGGTCACTATAAGCCATTGTTACCATGTCGAGCGACAATGAAAATAATATCTGAAAAATAAATTTATACATTGTGTTCCTCTAGTTGCAATGGAAAAACATTATTTATATTAATATCACAATCTAATTTAACCAGTGTCTTTCAGAAAAATTGCACAAGTTTAAATGTTTGTATATTTGTATTGCTTTGTAGAAGAGCAATTGAAATTGGAATATACAAAAAAAAAAAAAAAACATTTTATAACCATTTTTTATTAAATAATATATAATGTTAAAACTACTACAATAATTTTTTTTTTTTTTTAAACTGTAGTAGGTACACATCAAATTATCTTTATCTACCAAGTTTGGGCAAGGGCTTAATTAAACTCATAATTAGAAAATTCAGTAATAGGATATAAACTAGTAATGTATTATTTGGGATTTAGAAAACAAAGAATTGAAGATTTTTAATTAAAATATTTCTTATTAAAAATTAATTATTTACTTGGAAATCATATAGACATATTGTATGGTGTGAAATAGCGCCGTTTTTTAACTTTATATATTTCATATGAATATGTTTGTTTTATTATATAAATTATAAAACAAAATAAAATAAAATGTGACTTGTAAATATTTTAAAAGTCGGAGGTAAGCTTAATCTAGTGATGAAATAACAGATAATTTAACAAAACATGTACACTAAGTTATAAAATATTTATATTACCTAATTTTTTTTGTTTAAATGATTGTTGATGATTAGGAACTAGAAAAAAAAAACGGGCTTTACCATAAATATATATTTTTTGAATTATATGGCTCCAAAAAAATGTATATAAAAAAAATTAATAAATTAATTAAAATTATAAAATACTATACATATTTATATTTCATTACATAAAATATAATAACTAAGGAAAACGGTTTTAACTTTTTGTTTAAACTTTTTAAAAAATATATCTTTATTTACACTGTTAAAAGTTTATTTTTATGGATCTGTCAATTATGTTTTCTCCCCTCTCATTAACATTCCTGCTTCCTATTAATTTTTAAAAAAAAACAACTGTAAACGGTTTTTTCTTGCTTTTTTATGAACATTTTCCAAAAACTATCTTCTATTCTTCGTGGGATCTGTTGATGATAACGGCATCTTTACGGTCTTCTGATGACAGCGCTTTGTCTTCCCATCCCCAAATGTGACTTCCATCACCAGTTCGACCCACACGTTTACGTATCATATCCATAGAAACTGTTTTCAAGTCATAGGCCCAACCAACTTTGGAAAAGAAATCTATAAATCCGGTTGTTAAATTTGCACGGTAATTTCCTAACTCTGCTGCTTTGTAATCCCACGGAAATACATGGTGGTAATTATGCCATCCTTCACCAAGGGCACCTAATGCTACACCAATGTTTTCAGAAGGATTGATAAATCTAAAAATTAATGTACATATATATATATTAAATAAAGTCTATTATTTGCAACAAAATATATTATTATATTAAAACTAATAAAGAATAAATAAATAATACAATTTACACCATTTTATAAGTAACCCTTAAATACCGCCTGTCAGACAGCATCAAATACTTGTTTACAGTTTTTGTTTTTAAATTAATCAATATACCTAATTTCTTATTGTTTACACGGTGTGCAAGTATTGGTACATTGGTAGTTAACCCTTTCTAGCACAATTTTGTATTTTGTTTCTATATAAGAAACAGTGTTACCATTAGATTATTAATATTAAATGGGTCCATTTGACATCATTGAATAACTTTGTTTTAATTTATATACAACTAAATATGATGTATTCAAATGGACCCACCCAGTGGTTGAAAAGATAATGAAAAAATAAAAATTATAAATTATTAATGAGCAAGAAATAAAATACAAAAACATATTATACAATTTTAGCATAAATAAATATATAAATAGTTATTAGGTAATGTTATTTTAATTCAAAACTTGGAAATTTACAAAATTAAAACTACTAAATATGTTATTGTATAGTTTTGAGTAAGGATTTATAATACTAATACAATAGTAAAGGTATTCACTCATAATGGTTTTTTTATAATTTTATTTGAATCTAATTACATACAGCTGTCAATGACCTATCTTTTTTTTTATTTATTTTTAATTAAGTATCTACATACATAAACATTCAAATCTAATAATTGCATAATATGAATTTGAAATCATCGATTATAACGTTTATATTATTTCATATAATGGTCTAGTAGTCATATAATAAAACCATAGATAAAACATAATGGATAGGAGGACATGTACATAGTGGGTAACATACCAGAATAAAGACGAGGGATAGCATTAATCTGTAATATTAAAATCATCTTTTATCTTAATCAGGGTGAGTTCAAAAATTCAACTTGGGTTTACTAAAGGTCATCTGGGAAAATAGTATTGACTTTACAATGACTAAAATCACTGTTCGATAATGTGGAGATATTTTTTAACTTTACTGTTAAAACATAATAATGATGCTTATTGTGCAATGATAATAAGTATTTAACTTTTTTTTTCAGTTTTTACAAGCAAGGCCCAGATTGATCTGTAGGCTTGATTAAAAAAGATTAACATTAATTACTACAGTTGAATAGTTATTATAATATTGTTATACTAATTTACCATGAATTTTTGATCATAGTCCAGTGAGTAATCGCCATTGAAAATAAATATAATTTTTACAGAGTACAACAGAAAATAAAAGAATGTTTGATAACCAAATATGGCCTATCCATTATGTATTATCTATGATTACAACTGTACATAAATGTATGTATTAGAGACAGGTTCCCTAACTTCTCAAACCCACAAACTTTGGTTAAAGTTCAAAGTTTGTTAAAATTGAAACTCAAACCTGGTTTATATCATTATAGACCCGATTATTATAATTACAAATTCGATCAACCCTTAATATAAAACCAATATTTAGAATACTCACTTATCATATGGTCTATCTCCCCACATATGAGCAGCACTATTTACTAGCCATGTCATATTTAAAGTAAATGTATACCGGAACATGGTTGCTACAAACCACGCATTTGTCCATGTTTCACCCCAAATAAAGACAGGCACACATGTAGGTATCAAGAAACATAAGACCGGCATCAATAACAAATAGTATCTAAACAAATTTTTAATAGTTAAAATAAGTGTTACATAATGATAAATCTATAGTTAATTTGTATAATTACGTCATTTGGAATACAATAACTGGATCACGATCTAAATCACTCATGTCAATACCGCGTCCTTTTTCTTTAATTTCAGGATGTTTACGACACAACAACCATCCAACATGAGAAAAGAAAAATCCACGTGTGGCATTATGAGGATCAGCATTTGTTTCACTGTACTTGTGATGCATACGATGATCTCGTGCCCATTCATAAATGTGATTCTGTGGATTATTATTATTGCATTAAATATGTGTACTTAATTTGAACAATGGGGAATATTTTTTTTATAATAAATTGATAAGATTTTATATATAATCTATCTATATTTTAAATTAAATATTTTTATTATTTCAAATATAATATGATGCATTCATATATACTTGTAATTATTATTTCTACTACTGAAATAAATAACTGGGAAACAACAAATAAAATATACAATTTTAAATGCATTAAAGCAATAAATTATGGGTAGTTCAATTAGTAATCGATCAATAAAAATATATAAATATTTTAATGTTTAAACAAAAATTATTTTTATTATGCTAGAAAATAAACCATTTAGATAATAACACATTAAAAGTTTATTTGTATTTTTTTATCTATCATTAAAATTACCTCAAAAGCAATTGTATTGAAGATCATTAAAATTACACGTAGTGGAAATTTTGCTTTATATGATCGATGGGCCCATAATCTGTGTGCTCCAGCAGTAATTCCCAATCCAGACATTTGATATAACAATATTGCTAAAATAAATAAATTAATATAATTATTATATGTAAACAAACACATTGAGTTAAAATCTAAAATATTAAAATTTACCCCATATTGATGTTGCTATTTTTGAAGATACTAACATTAGGTATGCACCATATAATGCAGCTATATGTAAGTATGCAAACAGAGCAACATTTCGCCAAACAATTTGTCTTTTATACCTGTACGGTCTATATTTGTTATTTTCAAAAGTTTCACCTTCTGCTATTTGATTTTCTTCATCAACTACTGATGGATCTTCATTTTCACTGAATAAAACACTAGGAGTGCCAACTGGGCGCTTGGTCATATTTGGAGCCATTTTAAGGTATAACTATCTGAAACACAATAATTTTAATTAAAATAAGTCAATCCCAACAGGTATTTTGTCATTTATTTGTTTGAGACTTTCATTTTAATTTAATTAATGACCAAGTCCTTAGTAATGTTTTTTATTACATTGATGTTAAAGATAACTATAATTATAACTAGAATTGTCGGTAATAGGATTTTAGTAATGTATTATTTGGGTTTTGTTACACAATTTAGAAAACCAAAAAAAATTGAAAATTTAGATATACAAAATTGTTTATTGTATACAAATATAATTAGATTTAAGTATAGTATTATTAATTCAATCAGTTTACATTATACCTACACTCTTTCGTTATTTAATCTTCAATAGTATCTTATGCATAAACTTTAAATAAATATGGGTAGGTTATAGCAACTATTCATATATGAAATACAAATAAATAAAAACAACTATAGGCGGTTATTTTATTGGGTAATAACTTTGTTCTCAGACAGTCTAACACAGGATACTACTATAAATTTGAACGTGTAAATATTATCACAACTCTTTAATTGGTTAAAATGTATAATAAATAAAGAGGAGGGGTAATAAATATTGTATATGATATCAGTATCAGTGGGAAAATTGTATTATGTATTTCCAAGTCTCTTGAAATATCAATCATCAATTTTCTAATGTATTATTTCATAAATTTATATTTACTAAAATAAATATATTATTAAAATAATTTTAAGAAATGTATTTATTACATGTGTTGCTGAATAATATATTAGACAATACATTGTGCAAACTATAATAAAATACATAGGTACCTACCTACTAAAAACATTTTACCATTACCATAATATTAAAGTCCATATCCTACAACAGTTGTTTTAAATAATTATTTGTTTATATATGCACCTGGTTTGTAGGCACTTATATAAATATATATAAAACAAATTATCAGCAGTTTAATAAATAATAATTTTATCAAATACCTCATAAAAGTGTAAAAAAAAGTAACTTCTTATTCAAAAGTATGAAGAATGTTTTTTTTTTCCAATAACACTTTACAATAATACCTAGAAAAGTGTATTAGATAGTTAAATAAATAATAATTTCAAATAAAATATAAAATATGATGTCATTATTTTGTACTCTCAATTTCTGTTGTGCAACAATACCACTTTAATATTCAACGTATATTTGTATATAATAATAATAAGAATAATAATAAACTAATTGCGTTTTAACATTAAAATATAGTTTGATAGGAACATATATTATTGAGAAAAAATTTTAATGCGATACTAAGTTAGCATTAATTTCACAATCTAACATTGAGTCAAGGTCATCAATCAATTGTTATTTTTTTTGGAATTTTCGCAATATTGTGTCAATATTTCGGAAACAAAACCTAACATCACATAAGTTTGATGTAATTAGATATTATTGTGTATTAGCCGATATTAATTAAATTAATTATGTATAAATACATATATTATTTAGAAAAACATAGAATATAGAATTCTTTATGGAATCAAGGGTAATATCATTACGTAATTAATCAAGTAACCCATTTGGAATATTAATTTATATTTATAACTTATTTCAGGAAATGAAGACATTTGAATTAATATACAAAAGTTAATAATGTAGACAAATGTCCGATTTAAGTAGTTGAGGGTTAATATTAAAATTTTTTAAATTAAAATAATACACACGCATCGCAAATAAAAAAAAAAAAAATGTTAACTTTAATCCGTATTCAAGGTCAAAATTAGTTACTTTACACAACATACACGTATACATTTAATTGCCTGCATCGTAACGGTGTTAATTACTTAATAAACTAAAACCTAATTATAAGTAGCCGAAAGAATGATATTCGCGATTTAAATACCCAGCGAGTCCAGAGGTTTACGTCATTTAAATCACATGGGAAATTAATTGTTAAAACCATAAAATATTATTTTAACGTAAAATGTTCGAGTTCAATAGTATTATAACGTAAACTATATTTATTATTTTAGTACGAAGAGACAGACAGGTGCTATCCCTACATTTATGCTTATTATTATTATTATTATTATTTTTTTTTTATTCCGGTAGTCTTGCTTAATTCGTAAAAGTTTAATAAAATGTATAATAAATAATAATAAAACGAGTTATATCCGGAAGAATGCATATACAGGGACATTTGTATCTCTGTATTTTAAACGCATACAAATTAAATCGATTGCACGGATAATATTGTATAATAATACGAGTATTCTAAAATAATTCGCATGTTGCATAAATTTCACTTTCTCCAAAAAATGTCTTTAATTTTTTTAGTTCTAAAAAAAAAAAAATAATAATTTTTAACTACACAATAATCACAATTGTTATTCTAACAGAGGTCACGGAGGTCATATATATCAGTAACCTCTTCCTGCGCCAATCCGAATGATACGACTAATAAATTGTCAATTAAGCAATGGCCGCACAGAGTGGTGTCTACATTTCAAAATATTTCCCCCGTGCGCGTTTGACCTTAAGTCATTGTAAAACTTTTAAAATAATAATTGAATTGGGCTCAAGAACAGCGAGGAAAAATTATTATGTGCAATATGTTTAATACAAAATTCAATCGATAGGAGAAAGCACTAGAACGAAAGAACGAGATTCAACGCATTTCCAACTCATTACAGTATTACGTTATATAACTAGAATATCCAGGAGAACAAGATAAAAGTTGAGACACGAGGTAGCCGCGTGTTCGATTTCAAGGTATGTACGGTACGACCAAAATGTATCTGCTTTCACCTTTCGTTAAATAATAAATTTACATTGCGCGATAACACTACGGGTTGACAGTGAAAGAGGCGGTCGCTAAAAATACATTTTAAGAATGCAACAGCAGCTCGAAAGCACCAAGCGCTATAAAGCGGAAGAATATACGAAAACGTGTTTATTAAATGAACACTCCGCCGAGAGGAAGACAATTTTAAATTTACAAATTAAACATTGCCGGCAATAAAAATATATACGTCCCCGAAGTCCTTAGAACACGGTTATTGTAACCCCGTAATTAAATGTATTAATTCAAATGTAATGCATTTAAAAACAAATTCCATTTTCGGCTAGATTTATTTAAAAGTTTGTAGAAATATGATTCCAAAATCAATGGACTATTATGAAATATATATAAAAATCATTCTGATATTTAAACGTATACAAAGTTACACAATAAAGTAAACATATTTTGTAAAATGTATTAATATCTTAAAACCTTAGATAAGATGATTATGTGTTTACAAGCAGTTTTGTATGTTTGTATACAGCTTTAAGAAAAAATAGAACAATAATAATAAAAAAACACGGACATAATTCTCATCATGTGGGACACTGTTGTAGATGGGAAGTTACGATAAATAGGATAATTAAATTTATATCTATAAATCGTTGCTAACGAAAAACGATTTGCATCAAAATGTACACTTTAATTGTTAAAAAAAAAAAAAACTATTATGCCTAACTTTTTAAAAACAACTTATGATGAACCTCGTGTAAAATTTTCAAGTATTTCTCTTTGGAAAAATCAATTTTACGAAAAAAAAATATAAAAACTAAATATACTTAAAAATGTTAAATGCCTATAAATAGCTTAAAAGTCGACAGAATGTTTTGAACAATTTTCCAAGTCTAAAAATGGCTAATATCTGAAATATTAGTCATGTTAATGTTTAGGTTTGGGTATCTATGATAAATTTTAACCGAATTACAATAAAATCAAAAACAAAGAAACCATTAACCCTTTAATTTTTTTTTTTTTCTAATTAATAAGAAACAACAACGAAAATCAAAAACCTATCAAAACGAATCCTGAATAACCTAGATTCAAAATTATGTCAGAAAAGGTGATACTCTTGAAAATCGGAGCAGGATGTTTGTTAAAAAAATTGTTGACTAACTGAAAAAAAAACCACACATCATAGTAAAATCAATACATTCTTCTCATTGCTCAGAATCTGAAAAAAAACTAGGGCGGTAATTCTTCGGAACTCTGTGTTAGATATTAACATAATAATGTCTTTACGGAATTTGACTTGAGTAAAATGGATTAATATTAAATTTGTTCCATAGATCACAAATGAATTTGCATATCAATTTGATGACTAGACAAATGATTATACTATATTGAAAAAAAAAATTGATATAAATATTTAAAGAAAAAGGTGCGAATATTTGAAATTTTGCAGCTTTTGTTGAATTAATATTGAGTTAGTCGGCATCAAGCGCATTAACAGAACTTTTTTTAGAACAAATTTTTGATAATGACTATTTGAGGATGACAGACATTTGTAATCAAATAAGACATGAAAACCATAGAAAGTTGTCATATAATTAATATGTATGGTTTAAGTTGCATGAAATTTTATGACAAAATAATAATTTTAAAAACCATTGTTCCTACAGAATACAAAATTATATGGTGACTGAAAAAAAAATGCTGTATTTAAAACTATTATTGTTGAATATAAAAGTATGTTCACTTCCAAATTTATTATTTTAATACTGAGTATCCAATATTTGTACAATAATATGTTAATGTAAAGCAATGATTAGGTCAAGTGGGTAATGGTTATTAATAAGTTTGAAATTAAAAATTGGCCAAAGTGAGTAAGTGAATACCTATTATGTGTTATAATAAGTGGGATTAGGATATTATTTAAATATATGCATGGCAGTGACCTTTTCTTATGGTAAATATAACTTGCATTGAATTTGTTTTATTAATTCTGACCCACTATTTAGGAATTCAAATTTAGATTAGGTATTATTTAGGGTTGCATTATTGGATTAACATAATAATTCATTTTTTAATTTTGTTCAATTATCATATAATGATTACTTACATTACCTACTCATTTTGTCCTCTACATAATCATGTACATTACTTCATTTACCCTATATGAGCTCATTATATCTTCGCAATAACCTCTAGCCATTTTTTCAAAAAAAATTGTGTTGTATAAATAACTGAGGCGTATTCCATAAAAAATCATAAATTCTGATATTATCTAAGTTTAATAATACAGGGTAATTACTTTAATTTTTTACATTAATATTGATACCGTTTTATATTAAAATACCATAAATAATATTATAGCTGATAAAGTTATACATTACATCTATCTGTGTAAAATATTTCAAATCATAAAAACTAAATACCAATATCAACAATAAAACCGTCTATTATTAGTGTTTAATAATTAAACTAAATAGGATAGCAACTTGTTCAAAACAACAAAAAATACATTCAACTATACAATTGTAAATGTTTCTATATAAAAGGAAAAGTTTAAGTTAATTTTTTAAATAAAATAATTTACCAAAGCTATAAATATACAGATATTTAACTTATTATATGTAATCAGAGTTTAACATTTGTAAATTATTTAAAAAGTAAACATAAATAAATAATATTTGGATTTAGATTTTATTATGATTATCATTATTCAATAAAAAAACCACCATTAAAACATAATATATTGTGAAAAATATTCATTTTTACTCATGGCTATGTATTATTATTTTTACATGAAAATAATATTACACTAGAATGAATGCAATTTTTTTTAATCTATGTATAGCTAAATTTGATTTAAAAACAACTATTTCAATACTTGTTTACTAGTTATTAATTTAAAGCAGTTATATAATAAGTAGTTACAAATATTTATTTACATATTAAGTATTCAAAAAATAGTAACACATCCAAAATATGATAGCTATAATCATCATATTAGAATATTAATTATTCATTATTATCAAATGACAGGAACAAAAAAAAAGTAGTATATTGGTTTAATATTAGTCATGATTAATATTGTAAAGAAATTAAAATATGTGTAAATCACCTCCAAGAAATATATCAAGTAGTTAACCTTGAATTTTATAATTTACCAATCAATCAATCCTCATAAAATAGTATTTGATAAGAATTTTAATATACTAATACATATACAGTGAAGCCTAAATTTATAAATACCATATACTCTCAGTAACAAAACTTTTTAACTTTTGAGCAGAAAATACTTATAGTTATCACCCTTCAAATAGAAACACCTCTCAATTTAAAGTCCTTAATAAATAGTCAGTAAAAAGTTTTCATCGCATATAAAATAAATACAATTTGTATTTACTATTTGTTAAGCATTTGTCAATATTATATTTAGATAATTTTCAATTATGATCATAAAATGTACCTATATGATACATTTTAATATTTAATGTAATTTATAAAAATTAAACAGCAAAAACAATTATTGATCAGTCACACTTTAGAAATGTAAATACTTTGCACGTTACAATTATATTACAATAACATAAAACATATGATTAACATTTAGTTTACTTGAGTGGTATATAAAATTTTAAAAAATTGATTATGAATAAGAATAAAGTATGAAATTATAATTATACTACCTAATACTAGTTTAGTAAAAACATTGTTTATAAATACTTAATAAAAGTAATGTTTAGATCAATAGTAAAAAGTACCATTAGCTAGAAGGTTAGGTATATTTTATAGATCAACTAATGATTAAGGTAATCTGATAATTTACATTAACAAGTAATGGCTATCAAAATATATTGTTGTTTAATCATTTTAATAAAGAATTTATACCTACAATAATAGTTCAAACCTTCAAGGGTATAAATGTATAATTAAGAAAGTCAGCTGATCAAAAATTATATCTTATTGCAAAAGGGGATTTCTATAGTCAGAATCTTTCTTTTTAATACCTTAATAAAAACATTATATTTTGTTAAGCGATAAGTAATACTTAATAAAACGTAATTGGTATGTATAAAAACATCATATTGTAACAAATTGTTCGTAAAATATATGATATAGTAAAAAACTGTCAATGTACACTATTGTAAAACATAAAAAAAAAATAATTAATAACTTAATTTATAACGTCATCGAAATAAGTTCTGGACACTTATAACTCTCAAATTAATAATAATAGCAATGTAAAAAAAAAAAATTGAAAACTTGTAATAAAAATTCAAGCAAATTAGCAAAGTACTTACATAAAATAAGGTCAACTGATAAGTATATAACTCTGCTAATTGACCTCATAATAATACATAATAGCATAGATAATCATTATTCTATAATTTCGATCTGAACAGCAAATACAATAACTTATAAGTTTAATCTCAAAAACAAATAATTTATTTATATAAATGGCTAAGTATAATATAATAACAATCTTGAATATGGATTGCATTTGTTTAAATCAAACTATTTTAATTTCTGTAATAATGGCAGATTTTAGTATGTGTTTTATAATTCCAGATTTAAAATGTTATAAAAAAACAAAAATATTAACACAAAATATTTTATCCAAAATATTGCTAAGATTTATCAAAATTATATAAATTAGTTACCTGTTTTTTTTTTTCCAACAGAATACCGAATTTGTTTATATAAGTAAAAAAAATGATTAGGACATAAAACAGATTTGTTCGTATTTCCTATTTTTAATATAGGCCGCAATCGGAACGATAAAGGTCGTGATACCAAAAACAGTACATATTAAATACAGAGGTAAAAAAAAATTTGTTTTAGAAAAACACCAAATGAAAATAATATGTGCGATACGATATAATTTATAAAAAAAAAATATATATATATATATATATATTTCAAAGATTTATACGAACAGGCTAATTGAAACACGAGCCGTAACGTCAGTACAGACGAACGATAAGAACTGAAAAGAACGACGGACGATATTTATACTGCACGTCGAGAATTAACTGGGAAATGGGAAACGAAAAATTAACGGACGACCCCTTTTGATAAAACGTGATAAAAGACATGACGCAATCAGTCTCCCCTCCGTGCGACTACGCTAAACACGGTGCCAAGTCATCAGTTACATAGTTCAACGATGGAAAAACGTGTATGAAAACCAAAGCAATGATTTCTCGACTGAGAGTCGTTTTTTTCCTACGTGTTTCAAACGTTTAACATCATTACTACGTCGGAAGTAATTATAATTATTATTTTGGTTTTTTAATAATATTCGCAATGTACACCAATAATACCAAATGTGATTATTTTAGTTTCAATATTATAATATTCATATAGCCATAACATCAAAATAGTACCTAATTAAAAAATATTAATTCGTTGATTAAATTATTCTCTGAAATTGTTTGAAATTACAACCATCATGATTAAGATCGAAATTATACTTAATTGTTAAATAATAATCATCATTATTATTTTGTTAAATAAAGACAGTACTTCGCACGGTGTGTGTTCCACTGTTATAGATGATGGGAAATTGGGAAGGTATGATAAAGAGGGCAATTTAATTTATATCTATACCCAACGATAAATCATTGTCATAGCGAAAAACAATACTGTACCATTAAAAGTTTACCATTAAATATAGGCATACAATTAATTATAAACCATCTAGTGTTAAATTTTCGTTATTTTTGTTTTATACAGTTTTAATGCCTATAAATAGTTTAAAAATGACCAGTATATTTTAATCATTTTAGAAATTTTCAACAGAGTTAAAAGAAAGTAAAGAAAATATCAAAAGTAATGAAACCGTTGCTGTACATTTTCCATATTATTAAAAAAACTACAACGAAAATCAAATTAATAGACCAACTAGGTCCAAAAACGTTTATTGAAAGTGCTACACTTGAAAACCAGATTATTTTTGATAGAAATGTTGTTTACGAACAGAAAAATATAAAACCACACATCATAATAAAATCAATACATACTTTGGTTCAATCAAAATTTAAAATGTATACTGTTCCCCAAAACTATTACTCTACATACTTACATGTAATTTTAATTTATTTAGCCGGAAATAAATGTTTTATTAATTTGATAGGTTTTTGTACACAAAATTTAGTTGAAAATATAATCCGTTTTAATAAACTACTTAATTTAATTTAATTTAAAAAAAAAGAGATCAAAATTCAAAAAAGTTTTATATTATGTTCTTGAATACTCATCAAAATATATAATATAAAACATATATATTTATATATATAAATATATATTTTAGGTATATTTTTTTTTTTGGGTAACTTTAAAGTAGGCATAATTTATAGTTAAGACTAATTTCTTTATGGTCAGAAACTATTGTTTTACGAAATTGGAAAAACAATGATCAAATTACCATAGTCATGGGTTATGAGTTAATTTTTATTTGCTATTTGAAACAGTATTATGTATAGAAACTTATAATTATTGTACATTGGGAAATGAATAAAGATCTATTACACAAAAACGTAAAAACTTGAAAGACATAATAATTATTAGTATTGAGTTGTCCTCTAAATAATTATAAAAACAACACTCGTCATAGTTCATACTTTTAGTACGAAGCTATGGGTAAACCTAAACCTATTAACCTTTGTAATAAACCTATTTGAGATTTCCAACAAAAAAAAAATTTCTTTAATTTTTAAGAAATTAAAAAATCTTTAACAATTTAAGTTAAGATTTTATGATGACATTATATTTTAGATGTCTTAATTTTTTTTTTTTAAATAACACCTACTAGAGCTAGGTGTGAACTATAAATGGAAAATTACACATGTACCTGGGTACAATTTAATATTTTCATTTTAAATATCTAAATATTAAAAATTAGCATGATCAAAGTTCCAACATAAATAAAACTTTTACAATTATTTAAAGTTTAAATTACAGAAAAATGTAGATATTTTAATATTAAATGGGCACTGTTTTTAATCAAAATTCAAATAATTTATAGACATTTTTGAAAAATTGCTAGATAAAATTACAAATATTAATTTTCCTTTGTATTTTAATAGTATGTTTTTTTTCAATTTAAAGTTATCATTTATTATAATGTTTAAATTTTAAGTAAAAACCTGATGATTCATTAGAATTAAACTAGACAAATGAACTACACTCAGTCTCTATCATTAACAATATAGAATAACAAATTTCATATTTCAAAATAACATAAACAAATGATTAATTTTATAATATTTTCTACAGTTAATAAGGTTAGTATTTACTTAAGGTGTTGTATTTATACCTTAGGTAAAAAATAATAATAATTTGCCTTGATAAAAAACATTGTAATTTAAATGTTAATATTAGAATGAATTATTTTGAAATATTATGTAGTACTATTCAATTAATTCACTTATAATTGGTGAGAGGTTTAATAAATTCCCAAGTTTCTTTAAAAGTAAAAATTAATTTTAAGAAAATATGGCAAACCAAGTTTTTTTTATTACACGATTAGTTCGAATAGTATTCATCTATACAAATTAAATTATAAACAAAATAAGTATTTTTGAATTGTTTCTACTAAATGTACCATAACTAGCTTATTACAATTTCTCATACATAATAGAATTTCCATCGCTTACATATTTCACATTTACCTATAAACATTTTTATAGTATTATTGTCCACTATTTCTATATAATTAGAACCACGGCTAGAATTAAACATTAGAGTAGTTAATAATAATAATAAATGTATTATGTAAATTAGGATGTTCTGACGCGAAGATGATAATATGATAACGTGTTCAATGTAAACTATAGATTATTAACAGAAGGTATTTATAATTAAAACATAATCCGTATTTTATTAAAAGTTAGGTAAAACGGTTAAAAAAGTATATTAAATTAGTAAGAACTCCGCAATTTATAATATCGTCAATATCGGTCATCGTTTATCAATAAATCATATATATATGTACACAAATGACTCACCTTCAAAAATTAGTATTTACCATCCAAAATGCCTCAAACCAAACCGGGAACCGGTAATAATTATATAATAATTTAAATTATAGCACTGAACCACTGTAAAATACCTTAATTATTTATTGATTTTAAAATAATTTCACTAGTTCTTGATTCTGAAATTCGGCGCATCGAAAGGAAGGTTCTAGAAATTGAGGTTACGTACGTCAATCGATTCCATTTTGAATCTCCCTGGAATTAACAATGATAGTACTGATAACCATTAACCGGTTGATTGATAGCACGATGGTAAAATGCAACACTAAATAACGATAGCTATGTGAATGCGATTACGTTTTATACTACAACAGGATGTATTATATATAGATTAAGAATTAAAATACTATTGCGATTTATGTATATAAGCTGTATACCTACCACCCTACCTACCTACCTACTCATTTTACATTTTACATGACTAAGTGTGTAACTACCGCTGGTCCTCATTTGAATAAATCTAAATCAATATTAATTTCGTTTATTTATTCTAAATATATTTAGCGTGTATTGCACAACATTATTATAGTTATCAGCATATTATTATACAGAACGTTCGCGTAATTATTCGCAACGTTATCATAAGCTTTGTATCCAATTTCTTTGGTCTTCTATAACAATCCTCACCGGCAGGTTATTCTTATAAGTAGGTACCTAATAGTTTATAGACATAATATATACCCATGAATGTAATCATAGATATTATATTTATTATTGAATAACTTGATGTTAAAATAATTATTGTTTAACCCCTAGACCCGCCTAGACCTTATATCGGGACACACTAATTTGTTAATTTACTGATTTCTAGTTAAACAGCAATAACAGAAGCTTCTAACGGACTTCTGAACAAACCTCTTCTGAATACACACCAACACGTAATTCCGAGTTTAAAGTTTGCCGTCCAAATAGATAAATTTTAATCGGATTACTACCTGTCATACATTAAACTATAAGGACAGCAGAATTTTACTTTTCATGCTGCCAGATTCACAAAAACGGTCCTATTTCTTAGAAATCTGACATATAGTTTACTAGAAACTATTGCTTATTTGCATTTATGATCACAATTTCGTTTTTGACTTATGAAACTTTCAAGACTTTTGAAAAGCCGCTGGTATTGATATTTTACTAGAAATCAGCGAATTATTGGGTGTCCTTATACCTAAGCATATTCTTGTTTTTTTAAACAACCAATAGATTAAAGATATTTTTTTTTAGTAGGTACCTACACCTAATATAAATGTGTTTCAAACGATTCTTCAAATTCCCTTTGCATTAAAATGTAGTAATTAAAAAGTGAATATGAATTAAAATTATAAATACTGAAATACTTATATTTACCTGCAAGTTCTACAGAAAATAAAGAAAAAAAATTAAGTTTTCCCTCAACTACTCAATTAGACACAAATTCATATGTGCTATATATATAATATATAACTAAGTACCATAGATTTACCAATTGATATAAAAATCATAGTTTCTAGTATATACCTTCACCCTATTAAATACCTATTATTTACCACTATGAATTCACTACTTGGAATGTAGTAAGAAAAGTATTTGGGATGGGTATTATGTACGAATCAAGGAAAAAAAAAGTTCAAGCCGCCGCTGGAACCAACAAGGGAAGGGGGCAGGAACCATAGTCCCCTCACTAGCAGTATTTATGTAAAAAAAAATTGGTTTAATTTTTGTCATAATCGTATAATATTTATGTAATTTTAGATTAAACCTATTGATAAATTAGATCGATAATTTTGTTTTTAAATGTGATTTATTACGTAATTAAAAGACAAAGTATGTGTACATATTATTTTATTGACTTTATTATTTAATACCTCTTATAGTACTTTATTTTCATGACCTTTTCGTTGATGATTTAAATGAACAGTATATTTTCTTAAATGTAATGAAGGTTATAAACGTTAATGGACAAACATGTGGGTTTTTTACCCCCTCCCACCATCATCAAGAAATCCAGACTATGCCACTGAAACCAACTATAATTTTTCAATTCTAAGAGATCACAAATGTAAGTAAAAATTACTTTTTTATGTTGGTAGGTAGGTACCTATGCAGTTATAATATAATCTATTCTACAACTCGACGGTATATAAATACTAATCGTAAACGTACAACGTACATGCATATGAGTGAGTTGTCACATTGCACTGTACGTATAACCATTTCAAATTATATGTTACACATTTTATTACGCAAATTACCGTTTACATAAACGCCAATGTCACTAAAAAAAAAAAAAAAGTCCCATGTTGAATTAATTTGAACATATCCGACATATAGGTATTTTTTCTTTTAATACCCATATACCTACACCCACATTAAGAATTTAAATTCACACCCGGCTAGTAAACCAGTATTTAATAAAATCAACTATTACTAAATAATTTTTGATTTTTAAATTAGAGACAGTACAATTTTCGTAATATATCGAAACATTAAATTATACTTAATATATTTTATGTGTGTAGCAATTAAAATGTTGGTTTTGCATCAAACACCACAGCAATTATTATCTAATAAGGCGTGTTTTAATTTATTATTTTTATTGTAGGCAATTATCGTTAACACTTTATTCTACTTGGCCTTTGGGTACGATTACTATGCAATGAGTATACACTATACAGGTTGATAAACTAAACGCAAGACATTTATTATCTCGGAAAGTATTGACATATAGCATCTTATATTAACAATTCCGTAAAAATAGACGAAGTTTTAGTAAAAATAAATTTTGATGTTGACATTTTTTTTCGTCAACCTGTCTACGAGTAGTAGATAATTACTTACGCAAAAGCGGAATATCTCGTCAATGATTTGACGAAAATTAATAATTTCAACGTCAACATTTATTTTAATTAAAACTTCATCTATTTATAGAATTTGTAATATAATAGGTTGCCGTTTGAAAATTAAAATTGGCTGGTGGTTTCCCTCGGCATCAAAAATAAGAGTGGTAAAAAATATCAGTAATGTAACATTTTAGAGCTGATTGTTTCTTAAATTATGGAGAGCAAAAAAAGTTAATATATTCCGAAATAATCAGTGTTATTGCGTTTATTCGATCACTCTGTATATATATTATAATACATAGCAGATATTAAACGCATTTGCAACGAAATTTTACATTCAGGAATGTAAAACAATAAAACAAATATTCGTTTTGTATGAACATTCACAATAGGTAGGTAGGTAGGTAGATGGTACTTAAAAAGTATAACGCAAAATCGAACGTATATAATTTTAATTTTTGAAATTATCATAAATAAATCGTGATCAGTTTTTATTTATTTCGATTTTAAATTACTAACAACATCCATATTACACTATTCCGTACAATCATATCGCACAATCACAACGGCATTGTATAATATAATAACGACGACTCTTATTTAGCATCAATCGTCACGAACACAATATTATTGTATAGCCGCCGATAGTGATTGTACCTATTGTAAAATATAATAATAAATCGAATCTTCATCTCTTTATTTAATCTGTGCTCTGTGATCTACGCCCTATGTACTATACGACCGTGAATAGTATTATATGAACAATAATAAAAAAATGATAACTATAGTAAAAAATAATATCAAATAGCTATTTAGGTATTATTACGTTTTCATATAGGTCGTGGGTTTTTATTGACATTTGTTTGGACTAGTCGATTATAACAAACAGTGGCGTATTTTTAGAGAGTGAGGGTCTAACAAAAATAGTTATTGATAAATATTAAAAATAAAATGGGCTGATTTTAATAAAATATATTTTGTTACCTATATTTTATTTGAAATTATATTTTACAATTGTTAAGTAAAAAATCTAAACGTTTTTTTTGGTTTACTAAGTTTATCCAACATTTTACGAGGTGAGAGATGATCTTTACTGTAAATGGACAACATTGCCAATCCGTTAAGTCTATTCTAAAATAAAATAAATCATACATTTTATTTGAATAAAAATAAAGAAATAATCTATATATTTTAAACAATTTAATATTTTTATATGCATATTCCATATAACAAATACAATGTTTATATTAAACATATTTTTTTTAAAAATCAATAAATCAGAAACTGTCATCGTTTTCGTAATAGACCCAACTAAGATGTTCTTGGCGCACTGTTAAAAATAAGTTTTCAGGCATCATAAGACATAAATATCAAAAACTAATTTCACATGATTTCCTGTGTTAATGCGGCCCTCACACAATCAGTTATACTGTCAATATAATTATTGACAGTATTTACATAACTGATAGTGTAGTCCTCAAACGGCAGTACAAATTATTGTCAATATTCAGTTTATTTAGCATTCGACTATGAACAACAGTGTCAATTCAAAGATTGTCAATTCCTTTGTTATTTTTTAAATGCGTCTTGATTTATTTAAAAAGGAATTAGTTTATAATGGACGAAAACGTAAAACGTGCGTAGCAATTATTTTAGCGTTTTATATTCCAAATAAACGGATATAAGAAAGGTAGGTTAGGTTAGGTTAGGTTAGGTTAGTATGCGGGCCGGTAGTATTTCTGCAAGGGCAGTTCCCGGCCCGTCATCGATGCCACACAAAAAAAAAAAAAAAAAAGGTTAGGTTAGTATTAATATGAATTATTATTCATATTAATATTCATTAATATGAAGCGATGGATAAAAGAATGGATTGCCAAACATAAGAAGTATTGCCATTTAAATCTTTTAAAAGAAATCCAGATTTCAGACTCAAAAGACTACTAGAATTATTTTCGAATGAATATTAACATCTATAATTAACTATTAGCATGGTAGAACCATTGATTATCAAAATGGATACTAATATGAGGGAAAGTATTTCTCCAAATGAAAGGATGGTGTGTGTTCTACTGTAGCTTCGGCCTTAAGAAATTTAAACACAACACAATTTATCATAGGCAGATTTATTTTTGTCTGGATTACAATAATCTTTACATTTACGGACATCCCATAAACATGTTAATTCTTTATATTCTATATATTTTAATAAATTCAACAAAACAATTAAAAAGTATTTTATTTTAAAAGTACTAGAGTTAATCTTTACTACAGGAATTAATATACATCAGATTTCAGGGTACACACTTTTTAATTCAATTATTAGCGTTGACATGATGTGAGATTCATTTACACCTAGATAATACTATGTTGTTTTTGACAACATATGGTGATAGAAAAAAAAAAATCATCATAGTTATTTATATAATAATATTATATCATAAATTACAATGCTCAACAGTTACAATATTTATATCTTCAGTTTCTTAGTGACCTTAGTGACAATATGGTTGCTGTAGCATATAGATACTGGCAGTTTTTCTCATATGTACAATGTCAGAACAATGATTAATTATGAAAATATTAATATTTATTTACTAGAAAAATTTGTGAAGCTCTCAGATGGGAAATATTCTTGACAAATGTATCTATTGTGGAGTTTATCTGGTTCGATAGAAAATAAACTTGTGTTTCCTGTTTAGATATACGAAAATAAGTGTATATGTATATATATATGTATACAATAATAGATATTTTCTTTTTAATAAATCAAATTAAGTAATTAAAATTATGAATTACGTAGTGACAAAATAATATACGCAGTGATATGGAAAAATATTCTACAATATTATAATTTTTAATTTAATTTAGTAACTTAACTGATTGTATTATCCAATTAACCAAAATTCTTTTATTTCATCATTTGGAAAACGATATATTTTTAAATTTGAAAACATTTTCTTTGGTTTGCCACAATTCAAATATTGGCACGATCTGTACCGTCTTACACAAAGACAACGGCTACGAACTTGTTTAGAAAAAAATCTTTGTAAAACAATAAATAATATTTGGGAATACCACTCAGTTAGATCTTCTAAAGCATATTCATCAGAACATATTACATTTATATCCGAATTTAGAGGTGGCACTTCGAATATTTTTAACGATTCCTGTAACTATAGTTACATGTGAAAGAAACTCCAGGCAAGTTGAAAATTATAAAAAATGATCTAAGATCAACAATATATCAATAGAAAAAGATATAGTGAAAACAATTTTATTTGATATATCAATGACGTATTGATAAATTTGTCTCTATAAAAACAAGAAAAGTACTATTGTAATATTGTATTAAAATTAAAATGTTAAAATAAATTTAAAATTATTATACACAATTATTGTAAAAAATCATTTTCAAAAAAAAATTACATGCTTTTATAATGTAATAATAATTTATATTTTAAAATCATTGTAATAACACAAAAATAAAGAAAAAAAGGGGGGTAAAAATATGGTAGTGAAATGAATAAATTGAAATAGGAATATGTGGGGAGGAGGGGTTGTTGGAATATGGTGGGAAAAAATTCAAGTAGTTATTAAAGTTTATTAGTTATTACCTAGTATAATTTATATGCATACGAGGTCTGTTCAAAAAGTACCAGGACAAATGTTTTTACGGCTAATCTACACACAATAACGTTTCAAATTGTAATTAGATGTATTCCCTGTGAATAAGTGGATATTTTAAACAAAACCCAAAGTCGCTATCTTATCCCGGTTTAATATTACACGTGGATAAATCCAGTCAGTTTGTTTCGTTCGCCGTTTTCTATATGTCCGAAATTAACGAACGCGTGTGCATCAAGTTTTGCTTGAAACTTGGTAAAAATGATGCAACGGAAACGTACGGAAATAACTAAAACCGCTTTTGGGGATGATTCATTAAGTGGTTCCGTGACTTTTGAGTATTTTAAATGTTTCAAGGACAGTTCAACTGAAGACGATCCATGTTTTGGAAGACCATCGACGTCATCCAGAAACAATGGTGTGGCGACAATTTGCGAAATAGCCTCCGATTAACCCTTCGTGAGTTAACAAAGTGAATGTCAATTGAGTCTTGTCATACAATTATACAGGAAAATGTACGGATGAGAAGGGTCGGGCTGCCAAATTCATTCCGCGATTCTTCACCACGACAATACACCAGCACATTTAAGCGCTGTCGTTTCATGAATTTTTGGCTCAAAAAAAAAATTGTTGTGGACCTCCCTATTCTCCTGATCAGGCCCCATATGATTTTTTTCTATTCCCAAGACTAAAATCTGCGCTTAAAGAACAACGATTTCAAGATGTAGAGGAAATTAAAACAAACGCAGCAACAGAACTCATAGCTGTAACTTTGGAACAATTTCAAAGGATTTTTGAAAAATGGCAAGATCGCCGGGATCACTGCATATCGTCTGGAGGAGAGTATTTTGAAGGAGATATCTTTAAATAATATGTAATTTAATTTTTGTAATTATTAAAAATAAAATCCTGGTACTTTTTGTACAGACCTGTTTTTTTAAACTAATCCAAATTTCTCATTTCTCAATTAGGGCACTAATTTAGCGAATCGCCAGGGGCGCCACCAAACCTAAATACGGCCCAGGTCCTATAACACAATTATACGTATTACTAATAGTAATTTACTATTGTAACAATATTTTGTGTAACTTCCTATTATACATTTATAATAATGTATGACATCATGTTGTCTTGTTATTTTGAACTTTTCACCTAAGGGGTACATAGTTTAATTATAATATTAAGGACACAAGTTTTTAATATATAGCCACATAATTGATTTAGTTAAGTAATATTATATATATTATAAATAGAATTACAACGCATTATAACAATCATTTATTAAGTGGGCCATTGTGTAAGTGGGAACTTGGGAATGTAGAATAATATAAATCATTGCTAACGAAAAACGATTCTGAGCCAAGTTCGGTTAATCGTGTTTTGAAATGCCAACGATTTCCGTAAAAATTTGAACTCGATTTCTTTATTTTAACTGTTGAGTAAACTTATGTAAAATGTTAGTGTGTTCAACGATTTTTACGATTTCCTAATCGGGTACGTAAGTATAGATACAAGTCGATTTCAGGTGAACAAAATGTCATGTGCATAATTTAAAATCCGTTTTAAAATGTATAAATTATTCCATATTGTATTACTTACGTCAGTTATTGTTACAACTATAACTACGTAGATAAATTAAATTTAAATTAAAATTATTTCCATTCTCCGTTGTGATAAACAAAGTCCTATACCACAAAATATTATTTTATACCCGTGCGGCATGCGTGGATCACGTAATACTTGCATGTGAATACTCCAAAGTCGAAAGAAATCATCACACACGTTGTACAAACATATATGATGCTTATATGTATACATTAGTGAAACTAGATATTTTCTTTAGGTGAGGTCAAAATGTATCAAATAGTAGTCATATAAAAATAAAAAAAATGAATGTTTTGCGCATATTATTTATTAGTTATTGGCTTATCCATAATTTCATTCTTATTTTCTTTTTTTTTTTTCTTTTTTTTTTTTTATAATAATATTATTTTATTTTTTATCAGTTGTCCTGTGCAGGCGAGAATATCTGCGAGCCTCATTTACTTATACTTATTTGGCTAAGATATACATACCACTTTATTACAATACTTATATTTAAGTTTGATGATACGTGAATAACAAAACACGTAGTATTTGGTTTGATTAAAATCATAATGGTTTCATTTTAGTTTAGCACAATTTGCTATAATTCGCATTTAATGTTACGGCGAATGATTATAAAACATTTGTTTGTATGAAAGGTCAGGACGACGGGCCCCGGGGTTTTGCCGCACCCTTTCGCCGGCCCTGCTCTCATCTTAAAAAATTCTAAGGGTGACAACACCTTGCTGTAGGTATTAGGTTGGGCCAAGGCCATAAGCGAAGATTGGGTGCCCTCCCAAATCACACAAAGCCTCCTAAAATTATTCTATACTTTCCTATGAAATACCCAGGTAGTCTTGTTGCAGTTTTCTTAATAATTTGCAGAAATTACGTGAAAATGTACGGTAATAACAGTTTTTTTATTTTCGATTTTATTATAATTCGGTTAAAAATAATCGTAGAAAATCGTAAAAAAATTGTTATTAGATACTTGCATAATATTAGCCTTTTTTAGACGTGGTGCAATTTTCAAAACAATGATTTATCGTTGCGTGTATTAAATTTCCCTCTATATTTTATACATTCCAATTTTTTAAAATTATTACTATTAAATTTAAATTTTTTTCTGTGTGATGGTGGGGCAAATTATGAAAACACAGACCTCTGTGTAGGTCACTTTTTTAAGACTATTTAGTCCCCCCCCCACAAAAAAAAAATCAAATCTCCACCTATTGACAAGACCTGACTGGCCTGACCCGTAGCTTTGCCTTTGTCTACAATCATAGACGTAGGGGTGATAAAATAAGTTGGGTGATGGACAAGGGGGGATATATATTATTATTATAGTAAAATTCAATATAATTATTATTTTTATAATATAAAAATAATGAGTTTTATAGTAAAATATAATTCGGTTATAAATTATAATTTTGATCACAATTATATGAATTAGATATTGCCAGCAGGTATACATTTTTAATATCGTGACGATATTATTATTATTATCAAATTCAATTAAGATGAACTAAAATTCTGAATTCTGGTAGGGAGGCTAAGACAAAAAATCTTCCTAACTACGCCTAAACTTTTACCCACCTAATAATATTACTTCATTGTTATAATGAATAATATTTGATTGCACAACGCACTCTTTAAAACTAACCTCCCGAGACCTCTTTAAATTAATGCTGAACCGACATATTTCGTTATTGCTATTGCTACAATAAATCTATATACATCACTTACATTGCACTTAACTTTTATTATTTGTTTACATGTCTAAATATGACTAATTTAACAATTATATAATAATATCATATATCTTTCAAAATATCAGAAACATGACTAAATAATAAGCTACTTATAAAATACACAAATATTTTAATTTAATATACAGATGTAATAATATTATATCATATATGTATATAGTCACCTTGTGGTTTGCAGGCAAATAATAAATAATTCAAGTTGATTAGACTTTATGAAATATATTAAATACTATCAATTAAAACATAATAACGAATGCGTAGTTCAAAAAATATATAAATGTATATTTTTATTGTGCTGTATACTATAATTTGAATATTAAATTTTCATTTAAATTATATTTTTCGAAAAAACATCTATTATACGTTGAAACAAATTTAAATAAATATAATACATTTCTACAGAAAATAATATAATTTGCTGGGCTTCTATAGGTAATAATTACGCATATAATTAAGCGAAAAGTCTTTTCATTCAACACCGACGATTTTAGTCCTGAGGTTAATTTTTTTATTTATACCGTCAATTGTTACATAATCATAGGAAATCGTACTGTACTTGTTCAAGCGAACGAAAACAATTTGAATTATTTCTCGTGAATCGCCCATCTATCTATTAATGTTATTTACATATTCATATATAATATGAATACTATATATGAATATGCTATAGCATATTCATCATAATATATAAGTTTAGGTTATGTTATAGACACCTAGTTGTTGCAGTGCTGTAACAATAAGGCGACCACGTTTGGCAAAAGGCCACGGGCCAACGAGTACGAGGAGTCGCACGCACCATATTGAAACTTTAATAAAAAAAAAAAAGTTAATAATAACTATTGAACAATTAGGATTTCACGATTATTTTGATTACGTAATTAAATGTAACTATAATAATCCAAATTCTTCACTTTTCTAATCGTGTTCTATTAAATTATAGTATATAGATAAAACACTATTAACAGTCGTTGAGATTAAATTTTTTTTCGGTGACCGACTTATTCGAGTGTAAATGGAAAAGTATATTTAAAAACGAGCCTATATTAAAAAAAAGAAAGAAATTATACTTTTACGGATGGGGTATTTATGAAAGCCCACTGGCTCACTAGCTTTTTATCCACGGGCCTTATAAATCCTAATTACGACGCTACTGGTTTATTATCTTTCGAGTAGTCATAGAACAATTTTGAAATGCTGCTTATACCTAAAACACTAGATTCATGTGATCTAAGTAGGAGGGGTAATGTTCTAAAACCCCCCAAATATTAGAATGTATTCAAAATTAGCAAACTTTTACACTGTAATATGTGAAAACATCGTATTTACACGCACACGAAATATGGCGAACAATATTTTAGTTAAACTTTTACAATTTGATTTTCCAACATTATTGTTCCCTAGTGTTATATACATTTTTTTTTTCATTTAAAGTAATTTTATTTTTATTTTCAATGACACGAATATAATTTCGTTATTATCTTTATCTGATATTTTGCATCGACCAATGCAAATGTGGATAACCACAAAAACCACGTCTGTGACAATAGCTGATGGTATAGCCGGTAGTACAGCAAACATTATTTACCTACATTGGGAAACATAAAAAAATAACAATACTAATAATAATTATAATCGTTATAATCATAATGACAATATATACGGTGATGAAATTCGAAATCATATGAAATAATATTACACAATATTGTATTTTTGGTAGATATATATATATATATATATATATATATAGGTACATCTATTGCATACTTACAGTTATGTATTATAGACTAATAGTTTTTAAGATACAGGTTAATTATATTCAGTGGCGTAACTAGGATTTTTGTCGAGGGGGTGTCCACCTAATTCAACCAATTCCCTGGTACTTATTTCCGAATACGCCACTGGCCGGCGATCTACGATAAACTGGAAAAAGCATATCATGTATAATTATAAATCTCATATAGTTTATATAATTGTCAAATATTAAGGCATAATTATTTTCGTATATAAACCTAAAAATATATATTCAATTTCCATTAATACGGTTCAAGGGTGCAAAACCAAAAATATCCCCTTGACACCAAGGGGTGTCACTGATTATATTAAATTATGTTATTTTTTTGGATACTCTCTATAGGTATAGCTGATGAGTAATTAAAGTACGCATAGATACGAGTTCCAAATTAAGTAAAGCCAGGGGCGTAATTACGGGGAGGGGATCCTCCCATGGGCTTTTTTTTTTTTTACAAATCAAGAATTATAATTCGTATGCTACAAAGTACAAATGTATCGTCAATGGTTTTGGCCATAATATATGTATTATATAATATAATGATTTCGAAATTAAAAAAAAAAAAAAAAAAAAAAGTAGAAATCCTCGATAAAATGCTCGTGTATTCGATTGGAAGATGTTAAATAGAACAAAAGTTTTTTTTTTCTAAGTACGGCTGGTAAAAGAAAGCTAGACGTAGTGACTAGTGGATATAATTAGGCCAAATAAGACCATAAAGTCGATTGAGGTTATATATACTTATATACTGGTTATAGCGAACGAGATATGCCTACGGAGACATTTGGCCCGGATAAAGTGATTGTGGTGAATTATAATCTGTGCGGGAGTAAAATTAACTAGATATCGGAAACTAAAAAGTTATTGTTATTTATTGGATAATAAAGAACGATAAAAACTGATGCGATATTAAAATAGGTAACAATCAGGTCCGTACTCATATCGGTTTTGTACGGGGCCCAGGGCTTACAAAACAAATTAAAAACCGGCCCCAATCACTTTTTAGTCAAAATACTATTTAATTATTGGTTTTCATGTATAATTAGACTAATTGTCTCTATGAAAATCAGGCCTTACCCTAAGGGGGCCCGGAAGATTTAGTTTGCCTGGGGTTCGCCAAAGCTGAGTACGGCCCTGAGTATCATAGATTAAATATACTAAATACACTATTTTTAACCTATACAAGTGGTACCTACATAAACAGATATAGATGAGAAAATATATGGTTTAGGTATATTTTCAGTACGCGTTTGGACACCGTTGCATCCACACGTTTATTACGCGAAACGTCTTAATTAGCTCCCGATAGCAGTATCGTAGCGATTACGCCGAGCCGATGGTAACATATTATTATCTAATTATTATACGACACAAAATACACTAACGCAAACCCGATCGAACAGCTGCACACGGGCGATAGCCCGTTAAATAATTATACGTAAAATATTATGTACATCAGAATGAATTCTGAAGTCAATACTTCCATTTCAAATAACAAACAACAGTCAAACACTCCGAAAAAATATAAAGTTCCTCCAATCATAATCAAAAAAAAATTTTCTTCTGACTTCTCTCAGAAGAAAATGAATCAAATTCACAAACCAAATAGAAACATCAACAAACGCTAATACTACACCACCTGAAGACCAAAATGAAAATTTAAATAATCACGTTACACAACCACAAACCACTGATAATAATCCAAAAATATCTCCACTATTCGTAATAAATATATCGCAATTTACACAGTTTTGCCAAAAGATAACAGAAACAATACAAAACGATTTTATAATTACAGCAAAATTTAATAAAATTAAAATAAATGTCCAAACAATAGATGACTTTCGTACACTCACCAAATTCCTGGACGAAAAAAAATATGAATATTACACTTATAGGCTAAACAATGAAAAAGATATCTCTGCAGTCATAAGAAATCTGCCCATGTCAATCACAGAATTTGAAGTTATGGAAGAACTAAAAAATTTAAAATACCCATTACAGTCGGTAATAAGACTAACGAAATTAAACTCGTTAACTGGAATGCCAACGGCATAAAATCTAAAAAATCTACTGTAATAGAATTCTAGGTTAGGTTAGGTCCACCATTACACCATAAAATATCTATAGCTTGTATCACAGAAACCCACCTTAAAAATTCTGATAAATTTAAGATCAATGGCTTTAATGTATATAGAACGGACAGAAACTCAACCCACTCCTCAGGGGGAGTAGCAATATTAATAAAAAATAATATCCAACATCATCAATCCACCATTCCTGATATGATCAACTTAGAAGCCATCGCCATAACTGTATCAACAGATGGACATGATATAAAAATAATCGCTGCATACAACCCACCCAACAAAAAAATCCAGAACCAAGACATATCCGAGCAATTCAAAGATAAACCAACCATACTCTTAGGGGACCTCAATCCTCAATCCTGGATATGCCAGGATGAGAATTCTCTACCCCTTAGTGAACTACACATCAACTCTCCAAATGAAATCTTCTCTCCTTCTCTACACCGCAATAATCAGACCACTGATAACTTATGCCTGTCCTGTATGGTCCGTTGCCTCTATAACTAAAATAAATAAAATACAAATCTTACAAAATAAATTCTTAAGGATATGTCTCAAAGCACCGTGGTTCATGAGAAATCGCCAGATCCATAATGACACGAAAATACCCCTGATAAATACATGGATTAATACCCAATTTAAAAATTTCCACGCCAAACTAAAAAACTTGGACAGTGCTCGTCATTACAATATAGGAAAAAAAACACTCAATAGACGTCTGCGGCCTCGACTTCCCCAGGACATTCTTTTAACAGACACAGAAGACTCATCATCAGAAAATGAAGATCATTATTAATATACTAGACCTCATCGTTATTATTATATTCATATATGTATCACTCTCACTATTAATAAATAGTGTCATTAATAAATTTATAATCATTTAAATTTTTAACGAATAAAATTGTAAAAACAAAAAAGTTGTAATAGCACTAGGTGTGCTGAAACATTTTATAATTATAATAAATAAAAAAAAAAAAAGTTATATTTTATAGGTCTACGATTATCCATGGTACACTTATCAGTGCCGTAGCAGGGGGTGTGAGGGGACATTGAAAACACGTGCCTCACCCTGAAAATTTATACTACATACGAGAACACATTGGTGTATTTTATTATTCTAAAAAAAAATAGTAAGTAACGAAAAATAAGTGCCCCACCCTCCTCGGAAATTGTTTTCTGACTACAGCACTGACCGGCAATTATACGAGTATAAAACACACCGTCGTAAAAATTGTGAACCGCTAATATTTTACATTTTAACCATCGAAATATTTTTCGGAAAATGATGATGGAAAGCAACATACATCCAAAATTGAATGTCTCCATATAGAACAACAATAATTATTAAGTCTATCAAATTAGAGTATCTAATACCTATATAACTGATTATTATTGACTAGGTATTTCCTCGTTTTTTTAACCTTAGGTAGGTTCTACATCTCTAGTAAACTATAATTTATTAAAATAATTTCATTTTAGACTTATGAGTATAAATAGGCAAGTATCCAACACATTTGAGAGGTCGAATTTGTTTATGGACATTTTGTATTATTCATACGGGCACACATTAAATTATAAAAACAAATCCAAACATAAACTGAGAGAATTTAAACATTAACTGTGATTTATGAATAATATGTGACTTATCAATATTTTTAATTACCTAATGGTCTAAATATCAATAGTTCATAATCGTATACACTTAAAGCATCCAAGGACAGTACAAATAAATCAAAACAAATATCAAATATCAAATATTACATTGGAATTTATATTAAAAAAAATTTTTTTAGGTAACTCAACAAAAAGGTCAAATTTATAGAATCAATTTTTATACTAAAATATATTAAATTTATTTGGACATAGGTATGTATTTATTTTGTACGATAATTAAAAAATAAAAACTACTGTTTCGCCTTATTTGTTATATTATAGGTAATAGCTGTAATTACCCAAGTAGAATGGGTTAGGGCAACCCACGAAGATCTAACAAACGCAATAAGTTTTGTTCTATTTTTTTTTTCTTCTAATAATTACTAGAGCTATGATTCTTATACTTTATGGTTTTTTTTTAAAAAAAAAGCCTTTAGTAATTATTACAAAAAGTTTTTAAAAATATTGAACAAAATAAAGTTAGTGCAATTGTGAGACACATTGTATATATAAAATTAAAAATTCAGTTTTGCATATTTCGCCGTTCCTACCCTTAGAAATTTTACGCTCAAAGTATTTGTTTCCAGATCAATATGTGTAGGTACCTAACAAGTTGGTTTGAAATTTCTCAACTCATATTGCCTGTAACATCAATTAAATTTGTATTATTATTTGTTTTGTGTAACCAAGGTAAGTACTAGGGATTATCATAAATCAATAATAACATTTTAGAGATAAAGTTTGGAAACTATAGGATAGGGTTAATTTAGTTTATATTCTGAAAGCGTCAAAACAACGATAAATCAAAAAAAAAAAAAAAATTTAAGCAGTTTGATGTACTGGTTAAGTAATACTAGTCATATTTGTGTCTCTTGTAGCCAAGGTAATAAAGAAATCAACAAAAATAGAAACTATGTATCAACATTTGTTGTTGGTTATTTTCTAATTAGTAAGTCTGGAAAACATTTTCAAATAAAGTAACATTAGGCGAAAAAATTGAAACTTTTTTTGAGCTATAACAAGAAAAAATCTAAGCATTTTTACTAATTAAAAGTATTTTCCGAAAAGGAAAAAAAAACAATATAAAACTAATAGCGTCTTCACTATACTCGGAAACAAAAATGATCTTATATTCTATGATTATATTAAAATAATTTTAATAAAACAGATATACAATTTAAGCTAAAATATATATTAATAAAATACACAAACAATTAACTAGTTTTCCTTTTTACATTTAGTTATTTAAAACACCAAGTTCATTGTTCTTAGTTCATTAACAAGGATCTTCATGGGCAGCATGGCACAAAAGTAAATATGTATAAATTGAACATTTGTTTTGCCTCTATAATTATCTGTTATTCACTTGCAGTCAATAATTTTAAATTATTTAACCATATAATGTATTGTTTATACATTGATAACAAAATACATAGTAAGTATAGTAAGATGTAGAAAATATTTAATTGTCTATATTACTTTTATTGTCCGTCAATAGGAAAATTTACAAATCAATTTTTAATAAAATAATTTTTTCTTCAACTTTTGGTTTTATAGAGTTTTATTTTCATTTTCTTCAATTGGAATATCAGCAACACTTTTACAGAGTTTCTTTGCTCCTGTGAAAAATATAATTAATACTTTTGATGTATAATTGTTTAAACTATTAGTTCTATTGTATTGTTTTTAGATTTGTAAACAATACAATAGAACTTTTATATAAGTTTTTATTCAATGGTGTATTCATAGGATGGAAGGGGGGTATAATTTTTCCCCAAATGTCTTTGATATACTTTTTTTTTTTAAGATGATATTTAATTAATTTAAACAATAAAATATTTTCCTGGCTATGTTACTGTCTCTATTGTATAATACAGCTATTATTGATATAGTTGTATAAACTTACCTCCTAATGATAGGTATTGATCTGTAGTTCGTTTACGCATTTCATCAAGATTTTCACCGGCTTGTGCCCATTCCAATACCAATCGTCTACCGTACAAATGAGTGCTTTGACACAAGGATTCCATAGCTGCTTTTGCATCAGTTTTGGAATTGTACTCAACAAATGCAAACCCTCGATGAGTACCAGTTCCGACCATTTTCTTAGGCATCCTCAGCCCTTTTAACTCACCAAATGTTCTAAACATATATAACAAAAATTAATCATTTTAATTCTATAGAAATTATTATAAAATCACTTACTTAAACAATTCAATGACTTCTTTATAGCTAGCTTGGAATGGTAAATTTCTTACAAGTAGTTTTGTACTTTCTTCATATGGCTTACTCTGTTTTCGATCTACAACTGTAGTACTCCTGTACACAATAAATTAATTTAAAAGTGAACATAAATCAATACTACATTGATTACTATCAATACTATCAATACTACTAACTGTAATGTTCTGTTTGATCTTTTAAGTTCTATTGAATGGTCATTTAACATGGAAAACTGTTTGGATTTTAATGCTTCATTAAGTGATTTTTGCCGGTAAAATTGAATGAAACCATAACCCATGGATAACAATTGTCCTGGTTGATTAGGGTTTTTTTTTTTAGCAATTGTAACATTGGCTATTTTTCCACATGATTCAAAATGCTAAAAATAAAATATAATAATGTAATGGCCAACCTTATATTTCATTTTTATATTACCTTTGTTATATTTTCTTCTGTAGTATTGAAGTTAATGTTTTTAATAAATAATGTAGTATCTATTTCAGGCTCATCAATATCATCTTCGGGTTCTATTTTGGTAGGATTTGAATTATTTTCAACTGAAGAAAAAATATTAATTATCAAATATTCACCAATAAAATGAAAATTGTATACAATTTATTACCATCTTTAATTTCTGGAACATGTGAGAAAACTTTATCCGGTGCCCATTCTAAATAAAGAGGTAGATGTTTGAATTTAGAATATGCAAGTTGACGAAATGCGGTTTTTGCTTCAGAATTCTGTATAAACTCGACTAAACCTATACAAACATTGCACTATTAAAGTTAGTTTATCATTAAAAAATGTTTACAAACAAATTACATGTGACCCCACTTGGTGGTAGCACGACTCTATTTATTAAACCATACTTGGAGAAAATGTCTTTTATTTCAATTTCAGTTGTGTTTGCTGGTAAATTTTTAACCAATATCACATTTTTACTTCGATTAATAACAATCTAAAAAATTAAAATAATTCATTTTACAGTTATATGATGCTGCAGTATATAATATATATAGTCAAGGATTTAGATAAATATGAAGTAAAACTTACTTGATTAAATATATCTAATTTAACACCGTGTTGTTCAAGGTAAATTTTAGTGTCAGAAACTATTTGTGATTCACCAAGAGCTAATCTCACAGCAGCACTATCACCAGTAAGTACCTACCAATATAAATAAAGCAGTTAAAAAATAGTTAAGTTCAAATAATACTTGTGTTGTAGTTTACATTTTCTTTAGTAGTATTATAAGTCTTAGCAATAATGTCTGCAACTGCATTTTGTCCTAAAAATAGACTATTCCAGTTATGAGATAGTCCAGCTTCAGATTTTAGTTTCGCCATCTTCTTCTTTTTGAATGAACTACCCTCATTGTTTGTTTCTAAATATATAGTTAAAAACATTATATATTTGTTTAAAACTAAACTTAATTTGTTATTAATTGAAACAAGATAATATTACCATCTTCTACATTAACTTTAGCCTTTCCAGGTAATAAATGCATCATTCGCCCATGAAATATTGTACCGTCTAATTCAGTATATGCTTTAACAGCATGTTCAGGTATTAGATACGTAATCAAACCATATCCTTTGACTTGACGAGAAATTTTATCAATAGGAATTATAACTTCAGTTACTGGGCCTGAACAAAATATAAGTATGTGTCTTAAACTTGTTTATGATTTTAAGTCTGGTTAAAAGAACTACCAAATTTTTCAAACAATATTTGTAATTCTTCTTCTGTAGTTATGAAAGGTAAATTTCGAATGAAAATACGACCAGATTCCGCAATATTTTCTTCGTGTATCAAACTATCGGCTTGTTTTTCCCAATCAGGATTCCTTTCATTATGGTGATTACTTTCTTCTGTTACATCATTATCATTTTTCATAGGATATAATAGTATTCGTTTTCCATCTGAAATTAACAAGTCACATACATTTTTCCTACTTATAACAATTTATTAATTATTTCCACATACCTAGGAAGCTCTTGTTTTTAACAAGACATTGTTCAGCATCACATTTTTTTTTAAATCCAATATAAGCCACACCTTTGAATTGACGAGGTATACGTATAGAATCTAGTTTTAGTGGTTTAAAAAAATCTTTTAACATAGCTTTTTTAACTTTGCATGGTAAACCACGAATTACAATTGTATAAAATTCTGTTTTAACTCTTGGATTTTTTGACGCTTCATCAGTTATAGATTTTTTACCACTTTTTATTTTCAAATACTAAAACATGTTATTTCATATATTATACATAATATCCCACCATAATTATTGTGGTTATAACTATTTACATTTTATTAAAATACTTTTTTTATTGTAATTTTTTTTTTTATATAAATACATTATATTATTTAATATATTTAAATACCAAATTAATTATTAAATTACCAACATTTAAATTTCAAAATAAAATTAATTTTTGGTTATAAATTAGAAAAAATAATATTTTAATGAAAATCAATGATGCACACAAATATCTTATATTAGCAGTTTATGAATTAAAATAATTTATAATATCCAATTGATGAAATTGAAAGGATTTTACTTTATTATATAAGTTATAAATTATTAATCTAATATTAGATTATCTTATACACGAATGTTTAGAAGACTTATTATTATCTTTGATAATTTAGAAATAAAATTATAGGTTTTAATTTCTCGAAAACAAGGTTGGATGTAAAAATATAATAGTTATGAAAATGTAAATAATAAAATTTTGAAAAAATTAATTTAAAATATCTCAATCAAAAAGTTATAATGCCACAAAAATAAACATGAGAACCATATATACAAAATGTATAAATGCGCACCTACTTCAAAATCAGATATATCAGCATTAGCAATATTATTTGCAGGTTCTTCATCTGTTTTTTCTTGAGATGACTCTTCAGCTTCAACTTTATTTTCATCTTTAATATCATTGAGAATTTTTTCCTGTCCGTGAGCTTCCAAAAATTCAGCGAACATAGGATCACTCAAGTGCTAAACAATTTTGTATTTAATTGTGTCAATGGTATGCATAGGCAATAGGCAATATTTAAAGACATAATTGTATATAATAACTACTCAATATATTACCTTTTTTAGTTGCTCTTCTACTTCTGGTTTTAATTTACTTTTCTTTTTTTTCTTTGGTTCATTCTTTATAACTTCTTCAGGTTTTATAGTACCGTGTTTTTTTTTATAAGCAGTACTGTCAGGTGCATACTTACTCCACGACTTGGGCTTATTTTCATCTCCTAAAATTTGAAAAAAGAAATATAAATCAAAAAAATTATGTTGATAAAATATTTATATTCATGTAATTATTAAATAATTAAAAATATTCATAAAAATCAAATGCGAATAAAAGAAATATTTAGTATTTACCTAATTGATTACATTGTTCTACTTGTATACGTGAAGAATTGAGAAAAGTATTATTGAAATAATCTTGAGCTGCTTTGGCTTCTTCTTCATTTTGATAGCCAATAAAAGCGAAATTTCGAAATTTTCCCTCTTTTGTGTACTTAAGCTGGACATCTGTAATAACTCCTTTATAGCTGAACGTTTCTTTTAATTTTTCCTCGGTTATCTACACATAAAATATCATGGCTATACAAATCTTTATTTTTTAACCTGTCATAAACTACCGTTACGACTTACAGCTTTTGGTAAATTTTTTATTATTAAACGAGTCATATTTGAAAAAATAAACAGAAAATTTCGGAAAAGTCTTGTGCCTCGAGATATCTATATCACAACTCTCAAGTATTTATTTATTGATAATCACCATGTGTTCTGAAGTTCTGATAGCAATTGTAAATATAACCTAACATAAAAACACCAATTAGGGTTCGCGAGCAACAAGTTTAAGTTGTATGTTTTGATCGTGTGTCGGTTATGTTGTATTTGTATTCGATTGGCATATAATTACACATTTACAATAGCCCATTATATATGATATTAGGATCAGAGGCTTTGATTAAGATCGATATTTATTTAATTGATTAACGCGTTACCCGGAGTAAAGGTTTACAAACGCAGACTTCATATCTCTATATTGTATAATAGCTTTTATATCTATACCTACGAATGTACGTAGGAGTCATAGGACGGTAGCCGATAACGTACTAACAACTATTACCGCTTTACAAAGCCGTACAAATAATTGTTTAATTTAAACAAGTACCTATTAATTATGTAATCCAACTTGATATGGTGTTAGTTATTTGTTAATAGTTGTAAAAAATAATAATAATCGCACTTCAATTGGATATTCATTCCGATTAACTTTAAATTTTAGTTTGGTTAATGCCGAATTGACTTTAACCGGTATTTTCATGAATTACGTATTGTTTTTTTTTGTTTTTTTAAATTTGTGCAAATTATAACTTCAGTTATTCTGATAATCGTTGGTTTAATTAAATACCAAATTAACTAATTTTAGGGTAAGACAGTAACCGTACATTAAATATCACATTTGACAATATTAATGATAAAAGTTATGGGTTATGTAACCATTTTTTTTTATAATCAATTTTTATACAAATATATTATTTCTGTTAGGTGGAAAAATTTTAAATTTGAGCGTTATACATAATTACAGAATATGGCTGACCCGTCTATTCAAACATTTTGTTGCCGGAGAGCTCTTGACTATCATTCGGCTTATAAACTTATGAATGAATTTAACACTGACCGTTTCAATATGGTATGCTTATTGTCTTCGCTAATTGGACTATCTGGTGCAACATATCAGGTAATAGATCTTTTTAATTTCATCGAGCTATTTTAAATTCAAAACCTCAAAGAAGTGCTATAGTTATTTTATAATATTTTTCCAGATATTGCCAAAAATGGAGCCAAAAGTACCAAATAGATTTTATTCTAATATTATGCGACGAGGAAAAAATATTATCATGTGGTTAGCAATAGCAGATTTTTGTGCATCATTAGGTACTTAAATACTTGATTAAACATGATATAATGTACAATTTTTATTAATTATCAAAAACAATTTTTAAATTCAATTGTATAACTTAACACAGAACTATGCTATTAATTTTTTTTAAATATATATATTTTCGTATAGAGATCATTCAAATAGTATTTTACACATAAATAATTTTGGGTTTTAGGTATTCTTTTAAGATCTTGCTTAAAACTAATGCATAATTTTCAGTGGTATGACGGACAACCGTACACAGTTACTTGTATTTTTTTGGCAGTAAGTTTGAAGCAACATAGTTTGTATAGCAACTATTTGTATGTAAAATGTATTATTGATATATATTTTATAAATAGGTCTGGATTCAGTATTTTTATATGGTTACTTGGTTATGGACTTTGTCATATGCTATAGATATGTGGAGAGCTTATCAAGATAAACACTCGTGTAGAAAACTATATCATTTAGTTGTTTGGATATTTCCTGCAATATTTACATTTTTTGGACTATCCTCTCTTTATACACCAAACGCCAAGTAAATAAAACTAAAATTGTCTTCAATTGATCATATGCAATTTATATTATAACTGCCTTTTAATTATTTTAGCTGTCACAATTTAAGCCCTAAAGAAAATGTCGTTATGAAATTCTTTCCAAACTATCTTTTTACATTTTTACCTGTCATCACAGTTATGGCAATCAATCCGGTGCTATATTATGTATCTACTGGATACATATATCACATAATAACTTCATATATGGCACAGTATTCAACAAATGAACGGAAAATGTTAGATTTATTTAAACAGAGATTTGCACTAATTAATTTGGGGTTTTATTTGTGTTGGACACCCAATTTAATTAATGCAATAATAGTTTGGACATCATGGGATAATTTACCTAGTGGAGTAATGCTAACACTTTGGTATCTGATGGTATGTGTGCCTACATTCTCATTTATTGTAACTTATAAGATATTGAACAAAATAATACAAATATTTCAAAATACAGATGTAACTTAAAAAAAAAAAAAAAATAAATTGTATATTATAAACTTTTATCTGCCAAAAGAATGTATCTTTTATATTTTGAAAGACATCCATATTATATAGAAAACAATTATTGTAATAAATTATATTTATAAAATTGTTGATATAATATTTTTTTCTGAAGTAAATTTGGTTTTAAATATCGTTATTTTTTTATAAACAAAGTATTTTTTGATAGTGTAAGACACTTTTATCAAAATGATATTGCGTATTTTTAATAATTTTGTTATTTTTGGTTTTAGGCTATTTTAAATCCCATGCAAGCATTTTTCAATAGTTTCCTTTATAATTTGCTTGAGCATACAGAACAAATCTGTTGTCAATGTTTTGGCGCACAAAGTCGAGTACAGGAAATGACAGAACGCAGACCATTATTAATAGCTAATGTAAAAGGTTCATCAAATTCAAATGAATATGAAATGATTGAATAATTAAGTAAAATTATAGTAATAATTTTATATAACTAATATAAACAAATTTTGTTAATTTATTAAATTAAAATTGATGTATTGAATTTAATAAAACTTTATTAATACTTTTTTTAGATTTCATTAATATGAAATTATCATTTTATATTATAATTTTATTGTTTGTATTTTATTTTTATATTTTATTATAATGTTTATCAATTAATGTTTAGAACAAAATATTTTTTTTTATATATTATTTATTAACATTTTTTACATTTGCATTTACTATTTTTTATACCAATTTAACCTTTCAGCAGACGCGTATGCACACTTTGTACGACAATGATAGTTTTATTGATATAAATTATATCTGCGTGGCTCAAATAATACTAAAGTTTTTCTTATTCTATGATGTCATTGACGTATATGTTATTATTGTGTTATGTTCAACACTTTTCTTATATCTTTTTCAAATTATTATTGACCCATATTTTAGTCAACTTCCTCAATTATAATATAATATATAGAAGTGTACTTGCTGAAAGGTTAATATATTTTAAATATTTTAGACTGACAACAAAATTGATGTGTATTATTTTTATAGATGTACAAACTAATAGTTTTTTTTACGGGTTTTAGTAAATATTTTTTTGTAAAATTGTACTTTAACGAACAAAACATACTTTTGATTACTATATTATTTAAAACAATGAATAAATTTATTATATAATTCATATGAATATTTATTTTTATATTGCATTAATTTGTTCATAATGCTTTGATTGTAGTACAACAAATAATTTTTGTTTAAGAATTTTTTATGATAATTATACAAAAATAAAATATAACTATTTAGTCATTAAAAAATTCTACTGCTATTTTTTGTTAGTATTGTCATGAGTATCATTGTAATATGTAGGTGCATCATAACACTCTCACTTCTGTCACAAACATTTTTATTACATCAGTGCCTCGTAAAATTATGATTAATTTGCCAACAATTGACCCTTTGAGAATATTCTATTCAGCGTTATATTAAATTATACTATAAAAAAATAATAAAATTATTGATCTTTAATTAAACTAACTGATTATTAGTTAGAACTCACAATCTTTGATCCCATTATAATTCTCGATAGTGTCTTACTAGATATACATTACATGTATCCATGTCCAGGATTATAAACTTAACAATATCACTATACTTGAATATTAATAAATGGAAAAAGGCTAGAGTCCATAACATTTACAAGCTAAAAAAATTGTTTTCTTAAAAAAACAAAAATCCAATTTTATAGTGAACAGGATAGATAATAATTTTATATAATAAATAAATAAGTATATTTTTTCTTTTACATCAACATACCATGTTAATTTATCATTTGTTATAATAAAATTGTGACATAATATAAATCTGCTACAGTAAATTATGAATACAATTTAATGTGCATAATATAGTGTATAAAGTATAAAATACAATTTGTTGGTTAATAATTGAATATAATATAATTAAAATGTCCTATTCCTAATATAATTATTCTTAATTTCAAAGCTATACAATTTTTTTTTTTAATACTCACTAACCACAAAAATAATCTACTTTGCATGCAGGACTGAACTATCACCACTACTTCCAAGTGTTCTTTCCAACGTCTGCCCTACATACAATATTAGTTTGTATAATGTCTCCATAAACACTCTATAGTAATCCCGTCGACTGGTAACACTTCATGTTCTAATCATTTTTACGTCACCTAGTTTCAACAGAAGAGGTTTTCCTAGTCATCTATGTAGTATGGTTTTATACAATACACTATTCCAAAAACATAATTATAGGAAGTCTGGTGTCAGTGTAGAGGTAATGATTTATAAAAACCGGAGTCGGTAGTAATCCTTCTACTCCTTTGTCATTTATACTTGCGAATATTTGTCCCAATAAAGGTTGTAAAAGATCTAGATTTTTCCTTAAGTTCCTCTTCACTGGGCTTGGACTGCTTGCCATTTGGTCATTTATCCTCGGAGATGCGAAGTGAAAGAAGGTACTGCAGTTGCTTCCTACTCAACGCTGATCCTTGATAGATTGCTTCCACGACGTTGAATCCCAAACAATTTTTAAACGATTTCGACAAATTTCAATATTTTATTTACTGGAATCCGTTATTTTGAAGTCTTACCATAGGTTAAATAATAAAATAAGCAATCATATTCTCTATTATATATGGGTTTTATTGTCCAATACTGTTTTTAACGTCTTTAAATAAAATTGATAGTACAAAATTATCAATGTCCAATATTAGAGTTTTAGAAGATAAGGTCGAGACCTAACCGGTCGGTTTACCGTGCCGAACGTCAGGACTTGCGATTTATTGTTAAGTTATTTTAGGTTTTTCGGCCAGAGAGGCGCTTTCCGAACACATAGTCTTAAAATACACGGCTCCAGCTACCTTTTGGTGAAAGAAAAGTTTGTCAACGGGACTTTCTTCTATTTTTTATCGACCCTTAAATACGACCACATCAGTCGGTTTACTGCATACAAATTTATTTAGTGGTCTTGTGGTTTATTTTATATCATGTATTTATGTGTATTTATTGCCTATCTACTGCCCTCATAGTCACGTCATCGCAGTTTAGGAACCACTAGGCTCTCTTATCAAATATTGCTATCAGAACGTACATATATATTCATTTGTTCTAATAGATAACACAGAATAGATTAATTCAGTTGAAAAATTGTTTTCTTCGATGATGTACAAATTCTTTTTACATGAATAAAAAATAAAATGTTTAAATGTTAATTTATATTTCTTATTATACGTTAGATATAACATAAAGTTAATCAACTTAGATTATAAAAATATGGCCGAGTTAGTGTTGGACATCAATATTCGAGGTTGGGTGTTTTTGCCAATTGTACTCATCACGTTCCTAGTCGGCGTAATTCGACATTATGTATCGTTACTTATTACATCTCAAAAAAAAGTAGAGCTTACACAGGTACAGGATAGTCAAGTGTTGATCCGATCTCGCATGTTACGCGAAAATGGACGGTACATTTCTAAACAAGGATTCTATATGCGTCGTCATTATTTTAACAACGAGGAAAATGGATATTTCAAGACCCAAAAACGTACAGCTCCCGCCCAAACAGCTATGCCCGACCCAAGTATGATGACCGAAATGTTAAAAGGCAATGTTACCAATGTGTTGCCCATGGTGGTCATTGGTGGATGGATCAATTGGATGTTCTCGGGATTTGTCACAACCAAAGTTCCATTTCCTTTAACCTTGCGTTTCAAACCTATGTTGCAAAGAGGTATTTGTCTAATTTTTTATTCATTTTAATTATTCTTAATTATTATTTTTTTTGGTTTTTAGGCATTGAATTGGTTTCATTAGATGCAGCTTGGGTATCATCAGCATCGTGGTATTTTTTGAACGTATTTGGACTTCGAAGTATTTATGCTTTAGTCTTGGGGGAAAATAATGCTGCTGATCAATCCCGTTTAATGCAAGATCAAATGTCTGGTGCTGCAATGTCCATGCCTATGGATCCAAAAGTAGCTTTTAAAGCAGAATGGGAAGCATTAGAAATTAGTTCTCATAAATGGGCTCTTGCAGATCTTGATAACGAAGTGCTTAATGTATTGATAAATAAAAGTATTAAGTAATTAAATGACAAAAGTAAATATGGCATTTGGAAGTTATTAATTAAAAAGGCTACAAATAAAATTGTGTTCAATTTTTAATAATTTAAATGTGTTGCTTATCTTTTTATGTTCTTTGAAATTGTGAAATTTATATTTCATACATGAATTAAGTTTTAATGAAACTTTAAACTTAAATTAGAAATCAAAACCAATTATTAATTTATTTATACGTATATGCGTGTCATTTCAATATACTTTGAAAAAAGCAACATTTATTCTGTGGTATTTTCTCTTGTTTTATTCTTATTCTTGTAAAACAGTTCACCTACACTTTTTATTCAATTCATATCATTATTCCACTTTATAACTAAAATAGCAACCATTTCAATAGCAATTATTGGTAAACAATATGTATTATAAGTTAGGAATAGGATTGGTATGTTTATTTTTTGCAATTTCTAATGACATTTCTTTTGTAATACCCATAAATCACCTTATGTTGAAGTAAATTGTAGTTATTTTTTCATATTTTGAATAAAATGCATATAATTGTATATCTTGAATAAAATTTATATTATTGTATATTTTAACTGCAAAAATACAAAAAATTCATGTTTTATATGGTATGTATTAGCAGTGGCGCCTAGTCGTAGTTTTAATGTTAAGAACAGCCCTAGCCTCCCATAACCTATACTTATTTGAAAGGTCACTTGGCTAGATACTTTTTTCATTTTTAGTACAATAAGCACTGCTTGAAAAAAAAAATATGAATTATGGCATGGAATAAAATTTAACAGTTTTGAGAAGGCCTTTAAAAAATTAGACTATTGAGCCAGTCCCAGAAGGGTACCTATGTTCTTTGAAATTGTGAGGTTTATTCTCAATTATGTTGAATTGTACTACACAATTATTTATTTTATGTCTTAATATGTTAAATTATCTGTATAATACAAATTAAAACCAATTATTTATTTTAATAATTAATATAAAAATTAGTTTATAGAAATTTGTGTTTAGTATCAATCAAAATCTATTTTTTGTAATATGAAAAACTATTATAATTTTTAATAAATTGACATTGTATATTAGAACAATTATTTTAATAAATTGATAAATTCTTCCAATGTATACCAAAGTAAAGAAAATCGTATGAAGTACACATTATTCATTTGTTTGTTGAGAATCAAATTTAGGATATTTGTCCTTGGCTACACTCCAATCGATATTGCTCTGCGATAAGTTGTATATTAAATCAATAACGTCGGACACCTAAAATAATTATATATAAATAAATTGTATTAAAATTTAAATAAAATCAGTTTTACACTTACGGGTACTCGGATTTGTTCCATTGTATCTCGCTCTCTTATAGTTACTGATTGAGGTTCAACTAAAGAGTCAAAATCAACTGTAATACAATATGGTACAGCGATTTCATCAGTTCTTGCATAACGACGCCCTACTGAGCCACTTGAGTCGTCAATTTTATTAGATACACCTTTTAGGCACAAGTTTTTGGCTAAAATACAAAATGTTTGTAAGTATAATTAATAATACACCAAGATTAATTTGCAGTACTTACATAATGTTGAAACAAGGGGAGTGAACTTATCATTGTCAAGTAAAGGAAGAATACAGCATTTTAAAGGTGCCACTAATGGAGGTAGTGATAAGTACTAGAAAAAAAATAATAATGAGATGGAATTTAAAAATAACTTTAAAGTTTTCTTTATTTACTGTTCTCTGTTCGTCTTTTTCTCGAATTTTAAATGTATGTTCTAATAACGTATAAATAATGCGCCCAATACCAAATGATGGTTCTATTACATTAGGAACAATTTCTTCAACATGCAAAGTTTTCGAATAAGACTTCAGAGGAATCATTTTTTTATTAATATTGAATTCTTTGTCACCAATTTTACACATTGTCAATCCAGTGGCTGAATCAGAGTTACTAAAATTAACAAAATAAATATAAATACCTATTAATATGGAAATAATTTTTAATGTGAGAATGAATTTTAAAAATTTAAACACAATAAATTGTTACCTATTGTCAATGAATTTGTGTAATTGTTGAACTTCTTCTATTGTTAGTTTTGATAATTTTTCAACACACTCTTTGGAATCTTTACGAAGTGTTTTACCAATCAAGCCTTTATCAATTTCCAGTTCTATATGTTAACCATAAACTAATGGTTAAAAATAAATTATTTTTAATAAAACAATATAATACTGACCAGTAACTTGAATAGACTTTGGTGTAGGCAATTTCCTTTCAGCCACTAATCTTTGTTTAGTTTCTTCACCATGTTTAGTAAGGTCATAAGCTGATCGATCAGCACAGCCAATACATTCCACCCAACCCTATTAAAAATATTCAATATTTAAATAACATAGATTCCTAAATTTAAATAGTTGATTTTTTATCTCACATAAGAAGTTAGGCATTCCACATCCCAGCAATCAATAGCGTAATGAGCCATTTCGTTTGACATATGTTGTCGAAATCTTAACTTTTCTTTTGTCACTCCGATTTTTATCATAAACATATAAATCCGAGCCATAAAGTATCCTAATGTTTGATTAGCAACTATGCCCTTTTTGATAAATAAAAATGTGTTAATTTGTCAAATATAATTATAATTGAAATTTGTACTTGTGACACAGCTTGACCAATTGTAATATCAATAGGAGGTTGTCCATCCATTTGATTACAAGCACTGTATAATTTCATAATGGTATTGTCTACGTCACTAAATTTTGAATGTGATTTATCACTTGGGTCACAAAAATGTTCTATTTCAGCCATAGTGAACTCCCTGCAAACAATGTATAACTTTTAATAGTTTAAATTTACTATTTAATGTTGTATTTAAAAATATGAATTTACCGAACTCTTAATAAACCAGAACGAGGAGAAATTTCATTTCGAAAAGCATTACCAATTTGAGCAGCAGCAAATGGTAATCTACCTTGGTTAAACTCAAGTAATCGCTTGAAATTCACAAATATGCCTTGTGCAGTTTCTGGTCTCAAAAATCTACAACCAGTGCATTCTTTTAGTATTGTTATGTGAAAAAATTGTGTCTTAAAACATACTGACCCTTTTTGATCTCCAGTAGGACCAATTTGAGTAGAAAACATTAAGTTAAAATCAACAGGTTCAGATAGATCATTTCCAGTAATCGGTGATTTCATGTTAAATTTGTTAACAATATCTGACATTTGTTCTGTTGTCATACCATCCAATTTAATTATAATATCTTTGCACTCTTCTTTAATTTCAGCAGTTTGTTTTTTATCCTTGATTAAAGTTTCCAGACGATTCTTAATTAAATGGTCCAATCTGAAGCATTCTCCAGTTTTTTTGTCTTTAACCATAGTATCAGCAAATTTGTCTACATGACCTGAAGTCCTTTAATTGTATTAAAATAAAAATTAAATATCATTAATTATTTGTAAATGTACATATATCAGATAATTTACTCTAAAACTCGTTCAGGTGTCAGCATAGAACAATCAATTTCAAGCATTTGTTCTTCAAGAACGAAAAACCGTTTCCATTGTTCCAAAATATTAGATTTTAATGCACAACCCATTGGTCCAAAATCATATAATCCAGCAACACCTAAAACATATTGTAGTAGAGTTAAAATTACAAGAATTAGAAAAATCAATAAACAAAATTTATTATACAAACTGTGTATATTTACAACCAGTTTTGATTTAAATATAATCTGCATCAGGTATTAGAATAATGGCGAACAAATGTTTTTAATTTTATTTATATTATATTGTATATAAACATTTAGTTTATTGTTAAGAATTATATAACTTAGTATTCCACTTATTAACCCACCTCCATAAATAGAAAAAGATTGATCATAAAAAAATCGACGGATCATAAGGTCTGCAAACTTAGACCGATTGAATGTTTCAGAGGGTTGTAAGGACAACTCTTTATCATCCAGTTGTTTTTTAAGCACTTTTAATTCACAGACAGCTTTTTTCACTTCCATATCAATGGCATTGTTTTCTTTCAGCGACCTCACTAAGTCGCCCTAATGATATATTAATAGAAAAAAAAATTGATAATTTATAAATATATTTCAAAATACTCAGTATCCGACTGCACTTACTTGTTTCTTTACAGCTGCTCTCAATGGAGCTAAAATAGTTTCGACTTGTGGGTCAGCCATACCTTCTGGATAATAAACGAGCTTTACGTGAGTTGCTGACTTTTTTGTGCCCCAATTACTCAATTTCGAGTAATGGCGGTTACTAAATGAGAGATCGGCAGCACTAATGATTCTCCCAACCCCAAAGAACAATTTCAAATTCAGAGCCAGACATTGCAAACGTGACATAGTACAGTGAAAGTGAACAATATCATTGGTTATGATTGTTGTAACGTTTTTAGACGGGTAGATGGCATGATTTCAACATTTATCAAATCCTCTTGATATCACGATCTGTTCATATGTGCTTAATAAAAAAAAAAATACTATTATATACATATATAAATATAACATTTGATAATAGTATGTAAATATCCATCAACTGTAGTCAGAGTAGAGACTAGAGATTGTAGACCAGACAATGGTCTAAATAAATAACCGCGGGCTATACGAAGACTATATTCCGTGACACAACTATATGTATATTTATATATACATAAACATAATTTTATTTTATTTTCACTAAATAACGCCTCCACGATTTGAGATTTATAATATATTATAATAATCGTGACGTAACATTTAAATTATTATTAAATTTACTGTTTGTAATTTCACATTTTGTACTTTTAAGAACCTTCAGTTAGTCCTTAGAAAATACTCCAGAGTTCAGTTAATCATTAAACAGATATTTCCGGAACTAAGCAAGTTTTATTTATCAATATACCTTTTATAAAAATAATACAACCACAGATAAAAAAAAAAAAACATATATATTGCAATTCCCACGTATACATTTTGATATTTTTCATGTACCACTTGACCTAATCACCTTTTTTCTTTCTACAATTAAAAAATCTTTGTATGAGTAATTTAAGTTTATTAAAAGTATATATAATATTGAAAATATCAATAAACTTGAATAATAAAATACTTACTGAAAAACCTTACAACTCAAGCATTATTTTGATCTTACATATTAAATTAATTGAATAGAAACTCACCATAATTATTTTTTCTTTTTACAAATAGGAAATAAATTTGCAACTTTGTACATATTATTATTATTACAGACAAATTATATTGTATATATTAATTTTATGAATTATAAATAATGGACTTAATAATTTTAAACCATTATTGTTGATATTGATTTTCTATGAGCTTAATATTATTATAGGTAGGTCACTAATTTTGATTTTTAATAACTCAACATACATGGGAAATATACATTTTTGAAATATTTAAGGACTTATTTTAGTAATTTAATGTTGTTTGTATTTGATAACTTAAATGTAATCATCAGTAAATCAAATAGATTCATCTTCTAATTATTTTTAATATATATATTTAGTGTCATTATTAGGGCTAGCGACTTCATGCTCTAAAATACCTTAAATATGTATGTATCAAATATGCTCTTAAAAATATTTTATTTTTCCTTAAAAGACCAAAAATTACAAATTTATTTATTATTTTAATTTCTTCTTCTTTAAGCTTGCCTTTAAACAAAACAACAATTTCAATTATAAATGCAGTATTTACAATTTAATAATTTTTAAAATGTAAATAAGCGATGATTGTTCGCTAATTAATTTTTGTATCTCGAAAACGAACAATCGATATCAGCTTCAACAGATGTTATTGGAGCGAATTTATAGTACTTTAAGTCGTCAAGACTTTCTTTACACTATATATTAGTTGGTTCACTTTGTTAAAATATGAACTTAAAACGTAATATGTACTTCTTCGGCCACACAATTATACAATACACCATACAATTATGTACTATACATGTCACATGGACTATCTTTGAGTATAGTGTTGAATGGCTTTTCCCGATTTCACCATATACAGCGCAGCATCGTACAAAAATAACAAAACATTATCATGTTGTACACCTTGTGGCCATAACATATACATAGATTTATCAATAAAGTTTGATGATTAGCCTTTTCTAATTCTTATTCCTTATATCAAATGATTTTGTTTTTCACAATACACATATAATTGGGGAAATACATGGTAGATAGATTATTTAATAATTTAATCTATTTCCTCCCAATTTTTACAAAAAACATATTAAATATTGTTCTCTATGCACTTCTAGAGAAAAAAAGAACTGAATATGCAAAATAAAAATTATTGTTTTTAAACTCCTAGTACTATGAAACAAATTTATATATTACTTAGTTTAAGTTAGGCCTATATTTTGAATGATTATTGAAAAACACGCAAACTCCTATAAATCTGTAGTGTTGTTATTAAAAAAATGATCAAGGAATACATTAAGCAACTACAAGGAGTCGGATACAGTGTAAGATGGAAGTGGTCAGAAGATTTAGTGTCAATTGATTAACAGGATTAAAATATGCTATACAAACTCATGATTGTTATTTCTTACACTGTATTATAGCCACCAATAGATATATTTTTTTTAATTTCAAGTTCTTATTTATTTGTCTGCAATGTAGTTTCAGTTTGTAGGAAATCAATTTCTAAACATTGGATATAGTAAGAAGGAACTATTATGTATTATTAAAGATATAACCAAAATAAAACCATTACTTATTTGGAAAAAAAAAAATTGTTTACTGGAACACAAGATGTTATAATAGTTATGTTACATGTCTTAATTCCTCTTGGGGTACTGAGTTCCAGAGCTGAGGACCAGTTGTAATCCAGAGATGTTTTGGAAATCCTAAAGAATAAATATTAATTATATTAATACATAATATATTATGTATGTCCATACATAAAAAAAAAAAAAAAAAACATACCAGCATTTTCAACATGTCTTTAGTTTCAGTATCAACTTCAATAACATCTTGTTCAAGAGCAGAAACTTCTGGTACATAGTTGTCTCTTCTTTCACGTTCTTCTTCTTGCAATTTAATAGAAATTCCGCGGACTTGACTGGTACGCAATCTTTTCATTAAATGAGTAACAAAACTGAAATAATAATAATTTATTATAAAATAATTAAGTATCACCGAAATGTGGACACATTTTGTTTGACACGTAGTAATGTAGAAAGAGAAGTTCTGGAAAATTGATTTCATCATAGATGAAGTTTTAGACTAACATCTTGAACACTATTCACACCATGTTTTAACAATAGGATTATGTGACACAAGTTTAGATTCTGATTTTTAATTTTTTTAAACTGTTTTTATTATTTAAGTTAGTTTTAAAAATTAATATTTGATAACATTATTTTATATTCACATTGTTGTTTTATACATAATAGGTGTGAAAGTGCACAGGTATTATTATTTTTTTTGTGTTACTTGAGCCGCTTTGGCACACACATTGGCAGCGGAGAATACATATAATTATTTACTAAATATTATTCATCAAGTTTTTAAACTCATTATGATCACAGGCTGTTAACACGGGTGTCAACTTATTTATTCTATGGCTATATGCAGGTCTATTTAATTTTTTAAACATTATCTAAGTTTTTTATATATATTATACCAAGTACTGAGGACTGAGTGATATGATGTGTCATAATGTTATGTTTGGGCGTAATGCAGAATTTTAAATAAATAAGTGTTTCTCTATAGTTATATTATAAGTAAATCATTAAAAAACCAAAACATAAGAAGTGTAAAGCAAAGAATTTTACCCAGAGTAATCATAATAAAAAAAAGTGACCAAAGGGAACACCTTATCAGAAGTTACTGGATAGGGTAAGGAAAGATAGTTCAGATGTAGACAAGTAATAAATGGGAATGGAAAATTCAATTGATGGAAGAGATGCAAAATTACTTAATGACCGGACTAGCAATAAAAACGTTTAAAAAAAATCATAATAAAATATTTACCCAGCGATTTTGTTACGTAGCGGCTTTGTGGGAATAATGGCAATTTCCTCGCATATCCTCTTGTTGGTGTGGAAGTCCAATGTCAACCGAGTGTAGTACTTCTCGATGATGACTCTGGCGGCTTTTTTGACAGTTTTAGTCCTGACACGACCCTACATCACAATAATCAAATATCAATTTCAACGGGCAGCGTACATCATTGATTAAAATGCCTACGTTCACCGCCCCAAGTAATACAACACATAAAAATATGCCACTCTACTGTGTATACAATAATATCCCAAGTTCAATACATAGCCGTGGAATTTTATATATTACAAGAAAACCAAAGGATTAATGAGATAAATTTGGATACTTACCATGATTAATTTTTCAAATTGACGAAAAAGAAATACTAGCGAATAAGCGAAGTAAACAAAATGAACGAGATCGTAAAGGTTGTACAGTGTATAATCAAGTTATTTTTTTTTAGGTTATTCGACAATTTAACCAAGGACCATAGATAACGGACGAACAACCAAAATGCTTTGGAATAAATTTCTCAATTAGTTGCTCTTATTCGAATAAATGATAATACCTTATCTAAAACTGTGACTGAACTGGTGTAGTGTTCACCAAATATTATAATACCCTACGTGCTGAGCGTTTATTATGTTTTCGTTGTAAACAGGAGCGTAACCACAGTGAGTAGAGTACTCTATGATGGGGATTTACGAATCTGGTGTTCTGTTCTGTGCCTGATTGTATCAAACGTTTGATGCGTACTAAGCTCACGGTGTAAACTTATTATTCGGTAGAAAACCTAGAGTAAGAAAGTGGTCACCGGGCGCTGTTATTTCTGATTGGGTCCCCGTTATCGATGATAACATTTTCGTCCAAACAATACACAAATATGTGGTACTCTATGGTATGTATATATTATATAACATATATATATATATATATATTAATATATATATATTGTATACTATGTCGGTATTATCTAGGTCAGAGGGCAAAAAAAAGAAATGTTCACATTAATTTGGCTCTTTGAACTTTGTAACATTAAACAAAAATGGTTCATTCCAACGAAAAGGTTACTGATCCCTATGCTCTCTGTATAGTAATATTATACTTCACCCATAGAGTAATATTCTATGCAGGCCCCGATAATGGTGACTTGAGAGGTTTCATTTTGATTCATTATATATTTATTATATTTTATAGACCAAAGACAAAAAACAAATGGATGTGAGGTGTAGAACAACTTAGGATTTAGAAAAAAAGAAACTAAAAAATGAAGTGGTTCACTTTACAATTTTATAATAAAAAAAACAATACCTTCAACAATTGTGTCGATAAAAAATTATCCTATGACGACACAATTGAATTTACAGAGGAATGTAGAAAGAAATCCATATTCTTATGAGTTTCAATAAAGTTTTTGAAAGAGAATATACCTTTCCTTTTCTTTTTTTTTGTAATGAGGATAGTCACTTCATGATGGTCTAAGTTACCTGCCCAAAAATATGTAAATCAAGCTCTGTTTTTATAACTTCACTATAGTACGGTAATCTTATCTTCTAAGACCGTGCTAGAGAGCCTATTGTCTAGATAATATAAAATATTTTGTATATCTGTAAATGGCATTATAAATCTATGAATAATAATGATAAAATACCAATGATAATAAAAAAGTAGGGTATCCAGTATCATTATAATCAATGATACTGGATAATAAAAATTAGGATATTATATAATGGTTATAAACAATAAACACATTTATAGCAAATTAATAAATAAATACTGCTTTAATTAAAAATCATTTCACAATACATTATAACAACATAAAATGATTAAAATTGTATATTACTTAGAACTTAATAATTTTGACAAATAAGGATAATTGTATACATACTTAGTAAAAGTTACATAAAAATAGTAAGTAGTTTGGTAAACAAACAATGAGTATTCAAGATAATACTTTTAACATTTTTTATTATACTTAAGTAGTTTATTGGTAACAGATATGTGACACAGTATGACACAGTCTGTATATTTTACATGAATCATCAAAAGCTGTATAAGTGGTTTTATAAAAGAATTAAGGTTAAGTAGAGAAAAAGGAAAACCGAAAAGGAGATAAATGGTTATGTCTAACTATCTGATTAGACATCTATAGAGTGATACAAGCACTTTTCTTTAGTTGTAAGGACTGCTCGGGTGTGTATGAAACCGAGTCAAGTGAAAATTTTGGACCAAGGTAGCCAATTCCAAATAGTTAGAAAAAGAAGAGTAGATTAAGATAGTATAGTCATGTTTAGAATAAGAGAAATTGTGAGATAGTCAAGATGATAGATGAGTCAAGTAAAAAAATGGAAACCAGGAAATCAATTTTTATGTATTGAATATTTTCAAATTAAAATTGTTTTAAATTTTGAATACTGGGTAGAAATAACAAATACAATTTCAGTTAATAGTGTAATGTATACTGTGTAGTGTAACTATATTTAAAACAATAATTTTATTGGATTGTTCAATAAGTTAAGAAAACAAACTATATATATTTACTAATACACATTGAATATAATATATCAATATGTCGTATAAATCATATAAAGCAAGAATATAATTAATTTGATCTAATCAAATAAGAATATTGTATAATAAGTTAAATGTATGTTATTTTATTTGTTTGGTTTAAATATCTTTGAATAATTCAATAATTTCAGACCAAACATTTTCAACACTATTTCCTGCATCAACTCTTTTAACCAAGTTTTTTTCTTTAAAATATTCTATAATCGGCATAGAATCATTAACAAATGTTACAATTCTTTTCTTTAAACTTTCTAAATTGTCATCTGCACGGCCACTACCATCAGCACCTCTTTTTATACATCGCTCGATACAAACCTATAAAATAAAAATAAAAACAATTTTATAAAAATGTAAAATACTATTAATTAATACATACATTTTTATGACAATCTAGAAATAACACAAATAAAAGATTGACTTGATCTCCAATTGTAGTGTTCCAACCAATCATATTATTCTTATTTCGTGGAAATCCATCAATTAAAAATCGATTGGCCGACGATGATTGCATTGCATTTTGTATAAGTTTACATGTAATTTCTACTGGAACTATTGTACCATTCTTAATATGAGTGTTTATCATTTCACCATACATACTATCTGGATTACTACATTCTGCACGTAAGAGATCACCAGCAGATAGATGAACAAAACCAAATTTGGATACTATGTTGGAACATTGCGTACCCTTACCGGCTCCTGGGCCTCCTAACACGAAAACAACTTGTGGTTTGCTCATGGTAATGAACTGTCGATATACTGAACGCAAAAGTGGCATAAAATTAAAAGTTATATCATAGTTTGAAGGGCATTTGTTACACAACTCAATTGCGTTATGCGAACGCTAAAGATAAGTGGTTAGCGATAAATATTTGTCAAGAATTTTTTTATATAAGTTATACGAATTAAAATACTGAATTTTGTTATGGTTTGACGTTGATGTTATTGATATTTTTGTAAGTGATAAAAAACAATTTAATATCACGGAACCATTGATAATGTTTGCACAGAACCATGGTTCCTCGGCTAGTGATAAGAGTGAATTCTATCATTGATTAAATATATATATATATTTATTATTTATATGATACTACAGTAATACTGGGACGGGTGGTAGTCATTGAACTCAGTGTGATTATAGCAGTACTCCTGATTTTGACAACATGATATTAAAATCCAATTTCGGGAGTTCGGTTACGCCAACCTTAGGAACATAAATTTTCTACATAAAAAAAAAAAATGTTCTACCTATCTGACGTTGCCAACGTAGAAATATCAAAATCTTAATTTGAAATAGCTACACACCTATCACTAGCCTGTCAATTATAACTACTGGTTATCAATACTAAATTACTGACTAAAATGTGAATTTACTATTATTTATTAATTTTTTTTTTTGTAGAAAACAGTGAATTGGTACGCATACATGAATTTATACAACAATTTAGCTCATATTTGATTGAAATCCAAATATTTTATTTGTTATAGTAACTAACAAAAAAGTGTGATGCTATAACTAAAACAATTTTAATGCATTATATTAATAAAAAAATGTTTTAGACCATATTGTATTAAAATGCAATTGTTTATTGTAAAACATTTTAAGTAAATTCCACTGAAATTAAATTATTACTTATGTGTTTTTAGTGAAAAAGAGTATAATATTTAAAATAAATTTATCATGTTTAAATTAATACTATAATAATTGTTAACATTTTATATAACCGAGCATTACTATTGGTCATAATAACATTTTCTAATAAGGAGCCTATTTTTTATTTTAATACTGAAGAAATAAAAACAAATCTTAGACAATTATCAGTTAATTTATATATATTCTTAATTATAGTCCTAATTGTATCATTCAATATATAAATTTCAAACAAAGTTAGCATTGAATTTTTGTTGTATAACTGACTACAATCAAATAAAAAATATACATTTAGTTAACAATTTTCAAAATAGTTTAATGGTTTCTAAATGCATTTCTAATGTATACATTAACATTTTCAAAGCTTATTAACCATTAATTTTGATGATTGAAATGAAAAGTTAATCAATTATATAAACATTTTATTCACATTTAACACTTTAAATAAATATATTATTGATGTGAATAACTACTTCTAAATATACTATTGGATTAAATGCCAAAGGTGAACAAAGTTATGTAATACCTGTGTATAAATATCTAATTGTTGAATAAATCATTTTATAAGTTGTAGATGATGTTCACAGTGTACATTAGATATAATGTTTAATCATTATCAATACATTAACTCTTTGATACAAATATACAGTAATACACATAGACTACACATAGTCTACACATAGACAATGATGAAACAGACTATGAAATCAAAAATATTTGCGCTTTTGAAAAGGTATTAAGAGGTATCTTTTAAAACTACAGTCATTTTCCTTCAACAAACTCTGTATTAATTGTTTTTGTTTTTTTTTTATGAGAATTGATTACATAACTAATTGTTTTCTTTATATCGGGTATTGTATTATATAAGTATCTATTGTAATATTTGGGAAAATATTTTTTTAAAAAGAATTTGAAAATTACAAATTTAAACAGAGTCGTTTTATTTTAAGTCTATTATATAATAAAAATAGAATTATGTGTTCCTTAACTTTTCAATAAAAGAATTAAACAATTTTTTGTCTTTAGTAAACTGTCTACTTTTATAAATATTAAAAATGCATAATATTTACCTATATAAACCGCTTCTATTTATTTAGGTTTGAATAAATTACAACTAATTTTTTTTTTTTAAATGCTCTGAGGCTTTATTATTTAAACGACCCGGAGGTATTTATAAATATGTTTGACAATATATATCTTCCATTCTAGATGTTAATTTATACTTTACACGTTGATGAAGTCGCATCTGTTGAAGTGGCTCCTGCCCTTAATTTAAGTTGTATGGTTTCTAACGATTATTACGTCTAATGTTCTTGGAGTTGTTTAGTAATTGTATATTACTATAATATAGTCACTACAAAAATTAAATACATTATTATATCATTTTTAAAGTAATATAAAAATAATAATAAATAACATACTATTTTATATGAAAGTTTTTTTTCCTTATAAATCATTTAATGTCTATTAAAATTAAAATCCTTTAATCACCCACATACTACTAACTTGTTAATCCCGTCTTATAAATTTCTGTTGCAAAATATTTGTGTCTCAACGTAAATCATTTAACGTTATTTCTATTTCTTCACCAGTTAATTTTGTCTGTACAACAAAGTCTACAAACTTTGTTCTTGTTTCACATGTATTTTCACAATAATTATGGTCGGCTGTTGTTGTGTCCTATAAAACAAATTAACCGGTATACTAAATAATGGATAAATATATAATATATAAATATTATATATATATATATATATATATATATTATATAATATAATAATGTAAACAATACATTGTTTCTGTATGCATATTTACTTATTTCGCGTTGTAGAATTCTTCTTTCTTTTATTTTAGACATTAAATGATCTGGGAATTTAATTACAGTTGATACAGCACATTTATTTTACTTACAATGGCTAAAAATAAATAATTTTCATTAAAATGTAAACTACATAATGTTAAGCCGGAATTAGGCTTAAAATCTTTTTTCTAAACAGCATGCACTCATTTTAGAAGCCTCTCCGTTTCATTAAGAGGGAACCTTGAAGAATAAAATTATATAGGTAGATTTATTTGCAATTGTTATCTATAAAATTAATAAAATAATACAATAATTATAGTAATAAACATTTATACCAACTTGTGAAATGACAAGTTTTTTCTAATGTCACTTGAACTGCACCACATAAATTCACCTTTTTAATTGTTTTTATTTTAAAGTTTAAAAACCGTTAAAGTAGTATTAAGCATCAATAAATAATATTTTAATATTCACATTCACAATAATATCAACTAATAATGTGTGATAAAAAGAGATAGCAACACTATTCTTATCGGTCGTTTTTTTAAAACATGCTGGCCCGGTTATGACTACATTTGCCTTATACTATACGGCTTATATCATTCCAACTATCGTATAGAGTTCAATGACTACACTCGTCCCCATTAATTGCCTATAATTGCCATTGTTAAATGTTAATTATCATAAGTTTGATAACAAATAACATTCTTTTCTTTGAGGATGAACCATAGAGTAAAATAGAGGCGGCGTTACCTTTTCAAACAGGATGGGTACAGTTCTTCTAAAAAATTATAATGCGTGATGAGAAAATATCTTTAAGTACATTTTTCATAAAATCAAAGTCGAGTAACCTCGAGTCTTTAATATGAAAAACCTCCAATTAACTTCTCAGTAATAGCCTGATGGTTAAAATACATACCGAAACAATTTTTGTTCTAGATGCCCAATAGTTTTTTTTAAAAAAACAAATGAATTTATAAAATTGGTTTTATTTTTAACGATTTCTGGACTGCTTTGGTTACAAGGGACAAAAACACGACCAATAGGTCGTATATAACTTTATCAGTTTACCGAGCTCCGCTCAGAATCATTTTTTGATTGCAATGAGCTATCTTTGCTTATAGTAGCTATAGACTAGACATCATAGGTACTTTATATCCAATAGGCTATACATTCCCAACCTTTCACCTACAACAGTGGCCTACTCATGGTGCGAAGTATGTCGGGCTTTTTAACATAAGTTGTTAATCAAGTTTGTTTTCATAAACTATTTGTTAAAATACTCGCTTTCAACAACAATAATTTATGTACTTACGAGAGTTACATTGATTATAGTGCGTATAGTAATAATATCATTCGTAAGTTAAATTTAATTTTTACAAAAAAAAAAAATCGTGCACCTACGACATCATACACATCTATAAAACTATAAATAATAGCATTTAGTTTCACCCTTATACGGCTATTATATAGATAATGGTGAAATAATGACGCGGGACATAATATAACGGGCTGGTTTTTGTTTTTTTTTTTTATTCGCAACTGTGGAGATCAGACACCGTGACAGAATTAGGGACGAAAACGGCTCTGGCAATTTCAAGGAAGACTAGCCGCAGTTATATGCTTTTTGACTTTAATATCCGTGCTGCTATTTCAAGCCCCATTTAGCTTCCTTTTTTTTTTTTTCAGTTTTGCTAATGAGAACCAGATTAATCCCAAGACCGGAATTCGGTAAATATGCTTAACGATCACACGCACTATTTGCACGCGGTTAAAACTAAGTTTTATAACGTTAAATCGATCGGTAAAACGCTGAAACGGTCGGTTAATGAATTAAACGATTTTACTTTTTTCTTTTTCAACAATTATTTACATATACGGCGAAACCGCTAAATACCGGACGCTCGCGATCGATGAAATTTTGTCTGTTGTTCGTCGGTGTCTGCTATATATTGAGACAATTGAGACATTTTATTTAATGTAATAATAATTTATATTTGTATATGGTATGTATGTAACATTATTTATACATGTTATTATTTAAAACTGTTTAGTCGTGTGTGTATATATTTATTATTGATAAAAATTGATAATAGGTAAGTAAAAATAATATTTAGGTAAAAACATTTAGAAAAAATAATAAGTTACTTTAGCTTGTCGTCTACTAGTTTGACAGTTAGTCATTTTGTAAATCTAAGCATTTTTTAATTCGACTGTGCTGGAGAACAATGAATTATTCTGTATCTCGATAGAAGTAATATATTTACCCGTATACTGTTACTAATATAGTGATAAAAGATAATTCAATAGCGAAAGCTTTTATTTAGACGTTCCACAATTATTTAAAAATGTACGAACAAAATTGATTAAAAATCAAAAATTCCATAAGAGTGTCTGGTATTTAGAGATTTTCCTATATATTAGTGAAAATGTCCTCGTTTCTAAAAAAGTAATAATTACATATATAATATATTATGTAACATTGTACATTATTGAATTTTTAGAGCGAATTCGGTTAAGGGGGGGCACTCACACTTGAATTTTGACCGTATAATAATAATACAAACGTTTACGTATTATTTTTTCTTCAGATTTCCGGATTCCCTAGGTTAAACCGATAAAAAAACACTTTGTTGAAGTTGACGTAATATTATTTGGAAAATTATCTCGTAATATTTCATAAAAAAAAAAGTTTTAAATCAAATGTTATACTTACATAAGCATTCGAAGAACAAATATTTATACAACCCGTAGAAAATGTTCTACTCGATATATTTTTGGAAAACCTTCTTTAAATATTATGAAATATTATAATATCGTATATATATAATATACGTTTATATACGTATACACACCGTGGAAATTTAAGTTATTGGAAAATCGCGTACGATAAAAACGCAAACGAATTGTATCGCGTAAAATTAACTATTTTACATATAATATTATATTATATGTAGCGACCGGAGTAAATTTCCGTTATCCCGGGTACTTTTACTGAATCGTTTATTATATACGGGCGTATAAATATCGTAAACGATATCGGTATGGTGTTATTACCACTATATATATATAAAATATATTTACGAGATTATACCTACGTCATAATATTACGAGAAAAACGTATATTACAAATACACTAGTGTAGCGGTCCTCGCACTTTGGTACTTATTATATTACTTTGTCCCGATGTTGCGCCGTTATCGGTGACAGTGATAGTGCGGGCGGCCGGGCGATATTTGTCCGCGTATTATTATATTATACTGTATATAAATACGGGACGGGCGTCGGTATCTGTTCGATCTCGGCGACGACCGATAGGTCTCCTCTTCCTTCTCTCCGCGGCCTCCTCTATAAGTGCCACGCCATATTATTATTATTATTATTATTATAATAACGCTTATAGGCCTCCGCCGCCGCCGCCGTTAAACCGATAGCGCGGTATACTACGGTCGCGCGCGAATAATCTGATTGCCGTTTTATTCGCGCGCGCGCGCGCCGTCCCTATTTTGGACCGGCACACGGTTATTGAGCAGCTGACCGCGCTCCAGCGGTTCTCGGTCGCCCGGAAAATGAACTCTCGTCCTTTTTATATATCTCGCAGCGCGCGTGTCGCTTTTCACACTCGACGAACGTTATTTATCTCCGTCCCGCCGCTTTATCCTTTTTTTCCTCTCCTCTTCGTCCGACCGCGATTATATATATATATATATATATATATAAGGGTGTGGTCTTCTTTCACGGACCAACGACAATCTCTACGAAGGTTTTGAGTGAATTTGACTAGATATCATTATCTTTTGGAATTTGTATTTTTTTTTTTTTTTTTTTGAAAACCACGAATTATTCTAATTTGAAAATCACCGGATTTATATTATAATACGCGCATCGTTATTAGTGATCTGCCATAAATCCGGATTATCCGAAAATGTATGTTTCGAATTCCAAAATCTGATATTTTGTATTTCCTATTTTAAAATCCAAAATTGTTCCTAATAGAAAGATAAGCTGACTTGGTAAGGTATGCGTATAATACGCATTTTATCTTGTGATTTCATAAAAAAAAAAAAAAACGTATTATATATAATTGTGATGTTTGTTGCGAACGCCGCGGCGCACTGGGGACACAAAGTTTGGTCGTGTGTCGAGCTTTGCTATTTTAAGAATGGCCTTTACAGTAACCAATAGTGACACGCATTATCGGAGTTAATATTTACGCCGATACTATTCATATAGTAAACCTACTCCTTATTCTATCCTCTCTAGTGATCATCAGTTTGTACAACGTTTAACGCCAGTGTCTCGCCCCATATGTTTTGTAATATTTATACCTTTTAACTTAATTGCAGACATTTTTATCACACACACACACAATACCCATCGTTTATTACGAGTATATAGATGCATCGCCTATTACCTAAATCGCATTCCAGTCCTATATACTCTGTTATGTTACAGGTGATCGTTAATATTGATAGTGGTAAGAACGAGAGTTATAATATTATGATATTGTTTCTATATATTCACTATACAAAATCAGAACAACGCACTCTAGCGATGAAATATATATATATATATATATATATATATATATATATATATATATATATATATATATATATATATATATATTGTTATGCGTGTTCCCAAAAAGTATTCTAAACTATTCTGCGCGTATTTCGTAACACGGGCGACGAATTAAATCTGACATTTTGACGTTTCAAAATCATACCGTCCGAGAAATTCATTGATTAAATCCTTTCGCGGCCGTCGTGAGGTGCGGAGTCCTCGTCCTTTTGGGCGAACGGCGATGAAGAGGAGGAAAGAAAACAAGGAAATTGTTTTGGGATTTAACCGGGCCGCAGTCCGGCAGGCAATTACATCCGAGAAGCGTCCGGTGGGAATTGGCCGAACGCGCGCGTATATCGAAAACAAATCCATATAAATACAAACCGCCCCGTAAATATATGCGCGGGCGTGTGTGCATTTTAAGGAGGAAACCGGACGAGAGAGAGGAAGTGGAGGAGAAAATAATAATATATCGGACGTCCACCTGACGCCCGCGCGTCCGCGATGGGGGAGGGGGAGGGGAAGCGGAAACGATAATAATTTTGCTCATTTTGTATTCATAAGTGCGGTTTAATTTTTAATTAAAAACGTCGGCGGTTATAAAGTGACACAAAAAAAAAAAAAAAAGGCACTCCCTCTACACGTATATAGCCGCTATATTATATCGATGATGACGATAATTAGACCGCGATTCAGCCCTTTAAGGTACCGCCCGGCCAAAAGGGGCGGGCCGGCCTGTCACGCGGCCCAGCGGTGGGGGGAGTGAGAAAAACGTCGATGATAAATCACTGCCGCCGCGGCGGTTTTGTTTGCGTGATGTCTCCCTAATTGACATCTTGGAACCCACCTGGGTGCTTGCGGCTCTCCGAGGAGGGATGGTTCGGCCGGTTTAACGACGACGGCGGTGGTGTTGTATTACCCGGTGAAACTAGGTTTGTACACTGGTATATATATATTACACATATATATATATATATATATATATATATATATATATATATATTATACAGTGTTGTGTGGTATTTAGATAAATAATCTAGATAAAATAAATATATAATATCTGTTTATCTTATCTACTATTGATAATTAATATCACTCGATTTTTTTCGTTTTTCTATAATTGTAAAATATTTGATTAAATTGGTGAATTTTAAACACAAAAATATAATCTGTATTGATTATATCATTATCATTATTATTATTATTATTATGAATTGTGCCCTTAACTCACTAAACAATAAAACTCATCGCTATCATTTTCTGAAGTGTCAAGATTTAAAATTTGTATAGCAGAAATAATATACATATATTACATATGTATTAAACATTCTTATTTTTTATATTTTTATTGTATACAATACATAATATAATAAATAATATGTACTATAAAATTTATATAAAAATATATAAATAATATATATTTAATATTTCTTGTTGAAATTAAAATCATTTTGGCTATTTTTATACGAATCGTAAATTATGTTCGTACAAACCTACTAAATTAAACAATACAACCATCTGGTTAATTTAACTGATTACCTATTGAAATTACAGACCTTTTATAATATATAGGTATACGTCACGAATAATTTTTTTTTTTTTTTACTTGATCAGTTAATTTGATTTCGAAATTCTGACTCCAAGTCTTATAAACTCTTATTAAACGTTGAATATTATTTACGCAACAATATACTAAATTATGTGTTTATATATTATATATGTTAACACTTTTTTTTTTTATCCATTATACTCGTGTAGGAGTATATAAATTTAAAAGTTTATCGGCTATACTTTATGAGGTGGATAAAATATAGTATACGGTCGATACAATTCAACGAGTCAAATATATCCGTTCGTGGTCAATAAAACACCACACCTATTTTCGTACACTCGAATAATTCAATAAGTAACAGAAAAAAAAAAAAAAAAAAAAACGATTTTAAGTATATAATAGAGGTGCTGTTATACGCCGATCGACTTTCGCGATAGGCGGATCGGTATAGGACACTGTACCGCCGGGCAGTGGCGTATCCATGCGGGCGGGGTAGTAATAATGTTTTATTAATATATGACGTTTATTCGGTTTAACCGATACGAAAATAATATCCAATTGGAAATGACAATTTTAAATGTAAATCCCCTCGTCTGAACCCGAAATATTTTCCCCGGCTACGCCACTGCAGCGTTCGAGTTTCGCAAACTGTATATTACGTATAATTGTGTATATACATTGCGTAGGAATAATTGCCCAAGGAATACAAGAAACGTGTATACATATACATATATATATATATATGTATACATATACATACGTACGATGGGAACACACGGTAAATTACGGGCCGAGCAACAACCACACCGCGCCCGCCCGGGGGACGGCATTAAATAAGAAATCGGACGGAAACGCGCACGGCGCGCGGGTGGCGGGGTGGTATGGGGGGGGAAAGGGGGCTCGTTAGGGGAGGTCGTTGCGCGGGACAGGACGTTAAGTTGTCGTTTGGTCCAACGAGTTTTATCTCGCGGTTGAGAATTATGCGCGCAGGCGTTCGCGGAGACAAGACGCGATTGTAATGAGCGGCTAACGGACATTAAGATAAACGCTATTAGCGGTAGCGCGCCCGTGTAACGCGACGGTGAGGTGAACGGTGTTTTCAGGGGTGGGCGTCTCGCCGTAGAAGAAAGTTAATCTCATCTCGGCAGTATATATATATATATATATATTTCTCTCCCCTCGATCTCTCTCACTTTAGCCTATATCTTTATACGTACCGCAGTCTCTCTCTCTCTCTCTCTCTCTGACTCACTCTCCCTCCCGTTCTATGACCACCGTTGCGCCGCCGCCCCGCACCCCCGGGCAACCGCTCGGTCTTAATTACTTTTAAAGACAAATTAGCCGACTTGACGGTTTTGTTTATTGCCGGTTCGCGCCGGGCCGCCGCCGATTGTAAATTTAATGTCTTCCACCTCTTAACCGCGACTACGGCGTGTGTTTGTATTGTTTATTCCTACCTATAAATATATTTATATACGGGCGAATTTCCTACGCCACAAAAAGTATATGTATAACCGTAGTAGCCCCACCGGGGGGGGGGGGGGCTCGGTCGGTGTTCGTATTAGTGTGGCTTTTACCAAACTAAATAAGACTCATAAGTGGTTAATACGGCACACGGTATGACCCTTAACTGCAGAGATTCGGCGCGGCTATAATTTATGGTCGGCGTCGTCCTCGTCGTCGTCGTCGTCGTCGTCGTTATCCGCGACGGTAAACATAAAAGTTTTAAACTTTAACGTCCGGCTGATGTTCTAGCGAATTACGCACCGAAAATATAGTATAACAGTAAAAAAAAAAATAATAATAATAATACAAAAATCAGTATTATGTAATAATAAAATTCGTAAATACCCTTTTAGAAATAATTTAAATTTTGAGACTTTATTTTTTTATATATTACTAGTCAAGTTAAAAGATATCAAACAAAATATTCTTATAACTTGACTTGTTACTTCCCAGCTTTGCTATTTTGAACGCGGAACGAAATAGTGCTTAGACTTGAAATCCGGCCCGAAATCGCCTGAATAGGAGAGACCGTCACACGCGGGGCCGTGACGATAATACAATTAAACTATACTCAAATTAATGCGATTATCGCTCGAACTTACACGGAGAACCTTTTCCAAATATAATTTTACGAGTAATAGATCAAAACGTATATCACGTCCATTTGCTACGCCTGTTTTATCCGAGGCCCGTGTGCACTAGTCGCACAAGACGATTAAATTGTCGTTCAAAGGAAATAATAAATCCGCACTTCGCCGCAGTATAAATAAAACAAGAATAATATTAAATTTAATTTGTCACGCACTCCACACACGTGTAAAAAGAAAAAAGAAGGGCAGTTCGGTTTTTGTTGAAATTTAAACTTTAAATGCGTATACACATAAAAAACAAAAGTGTCTATAGATTTTCAATATTTTTATATGACTGAAAGAAAAACCTATGAAGAACCTTGTGTCAAATTTTCGAGAACCTAATAATTTATATTCACATAAAACCAAATAAAAACACTAAAAAATCACGTTAGTTTAAAATAGCTATATATAACTAAAGAAACGCTAGTTTTGAAAATTTGACCAAGTTTAGAAAGGGACGATATAAGAATTTTAAAAAAATGTTCTATGATTATTTTTAACTAAATTACAAAAAAAAAAAAAAATCGTAAATAACAGGAAACCGTAATTGCTTAAATATTCTCGTTTCTTCGCCATTATCAAGGAAACTTCAATGGGAAAATAAAAACATAATATTCTTAATTGCATTAACTATAAATCCAAAACCCAACAGAAAGATTTTCTCTTGTCGTTTTTTTGATTAGAGCAATTTTTCTGGTAGAAAAGTTGTTTACAGACGGAAAAAGAAATACACACACACACACCATAGTAAAACCAATACATATTCTTGGCTTCGCTCAGAAACTAAATAAAAATAAATAGTTGTAAAATAATTGCATTGTTCGTATTTTTTACGTCGAGTAAATATAGTTATAATACAATAACAATTAGGTAACTTTCGATTTAATTTTTCAACAATATCAGATATTTTAATTAAATATAAATTTTCATAAAATGTAATGATTCAGAGTTATCTTCTGAACGTCGAATAAGTATATTTTAAAACTATGTTTTAAGAATTTTGATGTTATAGGTCGCCATAAATGTACGGGACAAAACAGAACCCTGTTTGGTTAGGTTAGGTTAGATTAGGTAAGGTTACCTCCTCTCCGATGACGTATCGCCTCACTCAGCTATTCACGGGGCACGGATGTTTCAACTCATTCCTTCACCGGATTGGGTGAGCTCCGTCCCCCGGGTGTTCTCACTGCGGATTTTCCAGTGAGGAGAACGAGGTTGATGACGACGCTCTCCATACCCTGATGCGCTGCGAGGCGTTTGACGGGGAAAGGGAGCGCCTAGTCTGGAGGATTGGTCCGTTCGAATCGGGCGACTTGGTGTCGCTCATGTTGGAGTCTCCAGACCAATGGGAAGCGGTGGTCGACTTCGCTGAGGCCGTCATCGCGGAGGAGTCGGTAGAACGACAGCGCCAGTCCCTTAACGTCGCCAGCGCGTGCCTTCAAGAGCATCGGCGTCGCCGTTGATCGCGACTCCGCAGCCGCCAGACCGCCGGCCGGTAGGCCGTTAGGAAGAGTCCCCCCTGCCTATGTGATGGCAGCAAGTGGGCTTCGGCCCGGCTACTGCCCATCCCCATGGTAGGGCACGAATTTTGTAATTTTTGACATGTGAGCCCGTCCCTCCTTAGGGGAAAACGGAATTTTTCTATGTGCAATTAATTATTTATGTGGTTCATTGAATAAATAATGGCGATCCGCCTACCGAAGTAATGCCTTACGGCGGTTCCGGGAGGTGGATGTATTGCCGGTTCAAAAATAAAAAATGGTTAGGTTATCTAACCTACGGCACCACCCACTGATTATAAATTTTTACTCAAATAATTTCAAGAGTAAAATCGTCATCAGATGGAGACCGCCTACGATACTGGGGTTATCCTTCATCTGCAGTATGCGTGTCCTTGGAAAGTTGACGTTGATATCGTTTGCTACATGAACCATTGAAGTATGTTCATACACGGCGATGTTTTGTTCAGATTTCCACATGGGCCGTGAATCATGGTAGACTTAACAATGTCATAAAGGAAAGGGTCGAGTTCAGGATCAAGAATTTCTGCGCTTATGACACTGTCAATGTTAGGCATGATTCTGTCTTGTAGCCATAGCAGTATATGAACGTGCGCCGTTTCTGCCACTCTACTGTGAACATGTGACACCTACTAGGACCGAAATTGGAACCTTTAATTAGGGAATGATTAACTTAAACTCAATTGTTTTTTAAAATCCCATCTTATTGCACACCTAGAACACTAGAGGAAGTCACTATTCCAAATTTCAAGTTCATACGTTTTGTCGTTTTTGAGATGTAGCAATCAGTGAGTGGTGAATGAGTGGTATTTGGCTTTTATATATATATATATAAATAGATTATTACAAAGGTTTTAACAAAGATTTCGCGTAATTGTTTTTCCTTTATGCGAAAAGTAACAATATTTCCGTAAACCGACTGACTGCCACAGACAAAAAAAAAAAAAAAAAAACAAGTGCAAATATACTTCCGGCAACGTTTTACGGTCACAAAAGATCCGTTTTCAATTAGTAACAACCGAGATTATACAGTCCAGCTGTTTTTGGTTCTATATATAATAATGTGTCGCCCTTATTATATGTATATATATATATATATATAGGTACTCTGATAATGTCGACGACAGACAATTAAATCCTCGGAAAATAAACCGGCAGTGCACAATCGTTCTATTGTCCATACTATACATAATAACACGGTTAAAAAACAATTTTCCACACGGCCGCGGTTATTGATTTTTTCCCTCTATTTTTTTTTTATAGGATCGCTCGTACATGTACCGGATAAACCGATTAGAACACGATTGTCAGTTTCACACGCTGTATAAAATTATATCGATCGGTCCGCGAAGTAAATCGTTTGACGACGACGACGATTGTTATAATCAGGCGAATATATTATTATTATATTATATTGTCATAGGAATCAGTGGGGTATTTACGGAGGAGGAGTAGGGTCCACAGGGTCTGGACCTCGGACAACCCCATTGGCCGCATTGATATCTGAATATAAGTTATAACCGTGTTAAATTTAATTTTTTTACGAAATATTTATGCATGGTTATCAGTTTGAAATCGAAAAGGTGCAGCGGAGGCGATACAATTCTCCTAGGATATTATCTACGGATTGTTATCTCGGGGAACAACTGACCGATGCCTGTTGAGAACTTTGATCATTTTCGTTAATTAGTGTATTAATAATCAAATATCGTGATTATTTTTATTATCAATTCGATACCAATCGACAGAAGCTAAGAGATTTATAATAATGTAGTCGTTTTATTATATATGTAAGATTAATTGTCTTATGCTTTTGGAAGTTTTTTTTTATCCGTTTGCTTTTTTTTATTCTGCTCATTTGTAAAACGAACTCTAAAAAGTCTAAAATAACAAATTTGTTAGGACCGTGTTAGGAAAATTAACTGGACCCCTCCCGCTCATGAACAATTTCTAAATACGCCACTGATAGGAACGACCGCCAAAGGTTTAGACGCCGCCATTACTATTATAACCGTATACCAATTAAGTAAGTTATATATATATTATATTTAATATATATAACGTATATATAATATCTAAAGAAGAGGAAGTATAGCCGACAAAGAGAGAGAGAGAGAGAGAGAGAGAGAAAAACACATGTAAGGGACCCGCAAAAACCTCATCAATCATCATTGTTTTTTCATCGGACCCTAACGATTTTTGTACTATATAGGAAAAAGTACAATGCGGAGCTGTGCGAGATAGAATATAATATAACGTGTTTAAATTTAGATTATTATAGCCCGCAGTGTGGTGTAAAGATATAACAACACTACACTGCACCAACTATATAACTATATATATATATATATATATATAAATATATACGCAAAATCAATATTATAAGTTATAAATTATTTGTTGAAAATTTCGCCAAAGTGTCTCGTTTTTAGAATAACAATTTTTTACCACCAGGAAAATTACTTTTAAATTGATATTGAAAATATTTATTCGAATAGGTGTGGGATACGATAATACATCTATGTATTATCTTTTGCGAGTATTTCGATATTATATCCGTTTCGAAAACGACTTTAAGAACTAACGGCAAACAGGAAATAATTACTGTCCATCGAATTTTAAACCCATAAAACGATACTGTATATATTTTTTTAAAATTTTATAATAATAACTAGAGCACGGTAAAAACTTTGTTAATAATTTATAGAAATAAATCAATACAGAATATTGTGAAAAATATATCGTATACGCATTTTGTGACTAGAATGCAAAATGTTCAACTTTTCATTTTTAGAGAATCATGCGTGTCGTACGGTCATTTTTTGATATTATTTAATAAGTTTTTGTACTTTCGGGGGGGAATATTTTTTATTTTGTAAAATTCAGTACGTAAAACGCGTGCGTTTAATTTTAACGTCTTTAGCTAATAATAATAATAAGAATAATAAATCGTAAAATACTAAAACCGCCGTTCCTATAATTATTTTTTTCTACGAAAATTAAGTTTTGTCGACGATATTAGTATTTCTCCGTGTATAAGTACCACGTCGTATTATATAATATTATAAACGGGATTGTGGCATATAAATATTTTTTTATTTTTTCTCTTTCTCTCTCTCTCTCTCTCTCTCTCACTCTCTGTGTGTGCGCACGGGAGCCGCGAGGTCACTGTGCTGGGCAGGTTGGACAGATGCCCTCCTCTCGTTTCAACGATAATAAATTAATTTCGGCGAGTGCAAACAAATTTCGGTTAATTTGTCGGTTGGCGCACAAACAGAAAACCGATGCCAAATAATAGGGCCCGCCGTCGCATATAATGACAAATTAATTCCTACGGGTCGACCGGCGGCGGCTGCAACCGTGGTGGTAAATATTTAAGCACCCCGCGGTAGTGTACGGTGGCTACGAATAACGCTCCCCCTCGTCGTGCATATAATATCGGTCGAACCGTACCACCGCCACTCGAGGAACTCTCTACAATATTATTCCCCGTATTCGATTTTGTGTAATGTTATTACCTATACGTAAGAATACTTCAGATATATATATATATATATATATATATATATATATATATTTAATATTTACACAATTTATTATGTATTATTTACGCGTTTAATTTTCGTATAACCGATATTTATCACGGACGGTGAAATGTAAACGTCGTCCCTATATTATATATACAATCCAAGAGTATAAATTAACAACCCCGAGAAATTAAATACGGTCGCGAGAGGAACGACTAGAATTCAACACACACGATTCGATTAAATATTTTAAAAGGACGAAAAACTAACCTGCAGGAAAATACTAGCGCGTTAATAAAAAAAAAATTAAATCGAGCAGCTATTATATTAGCGGGTTGATTATACACGTTTATTTATTATTATTATTACGCTTGCCCGTTTGCGACTGCTGCCGAATTTCAAACTGAAATCGATCGACTACAAACTCAACAAACCGAGTACCTATTTAAGAATTCACGTTAAACTTTATATAATTGCAAGAGAGAGGCGCTTTCCGCGCTAAATGTGACGGGTACAGAATTTAATCCCGAACTTTAGGTATTTAAAGTCTAAAATCCCAAAGTAATAATGATTATATATTTCCAGTGTTGTGTTATATCTAGATAATTACAATATCTGAACCGATATCTGAGATACATAGTTATATAATTTATTCGATTTATACAAAAATAATACAAATTATTATTTTAAGAATCACATAGTATTATATTCTTCCCTTTGAAATTATATTTGTTTAATTTATTAATTATATTTAATTGCTCAAATTATTGACAATAATAAATGTTTAAATTATTCGATTTATATTAAACTATTAAAGAAGAACACAGTATTATATATAAAATAAAATGTAGACTTATTTAACATTTTATTGTTAGGTTTTTATTTGTTTATTTTGTATTGGTAATTATTTAGTTTTTATGTTAGAATTATATATTTTTTTGTACAATTTATCAAAAATATAAATTTTAGATTCTAAAATATAAACAAGTAAGATAAATCTCTATAATTTCATTATAGAGATTTCAGTAAAATTTTACTGTAAAATATTTATATAAACAAGTAAGATAAAATATAATTTCATTATAGAGATTTCAGTAAAATGTTACTGTAAAATATTTATATAAATTACATTATTTAATTAGAAATTAGAATTATCAAAAACAAATTAAATCGTATATATGTAATACCAATATTTATTATAAATAATAGGTAAAACTTATTTATTTACTATAATATTATGGTATATCGCAATTACACAACCTTTTTAGAAATCTAGTAATATACAATTTGTGAATTCTTTTAATATTTAGTTTAATAGGTAAAGAAAATAATTTTTTAAATTTATAAATATATATAATAAACAAGAAAGTTAGTACCCAAATTAAACCGAATAGTCCTCCAGGGCCCGTTTTCAAAGTATAGTGTTGATCAGATTAATTACTACGGGCAAAGTCCAATGGAAGGATTTTATGATATCCAACTATGGTAGAGACTTGTGCGGGGAACAAATTAACATTTTTGGCGTTAAAACGATTCTCCTATCACCAAATCCCGCCGTTATATATTCGATCCAAAAAAGAAAAATGGAGATGTTTTTATTATAAAGTTTCCCTAACAGATCCATCTATATATATATACATATTAGTGAAGATCCCACTCGCGTATGTTGAAAAAACCACTGAATCCTCGAGAGGTATGGTTTTCCTACAACTAATTTAGGGGTTATATATATCTCAGAATTTTGTTATTGGGGGGCAGGTGGTATGATAATCCAAGCAGAATCGTATCATAGAGGGGTATAATGTTCCTCGGTACGAAACGGCTGATTTTCGGTACTTGAAGGTTTATTCCCTGGAGACTACCTCCAATCAAAAACTTCGTAAGAGCTATTTTGTGGCATATTAAATTTAGATGACACTTTTATAAGGCAATTAATTAAAATTCCATTTAGTATTCTGAATTTAAAGGAATAATCGAAAATAGCATACCAGGAGACCAGAATCTGACGTCGGTCAATATTCTTATTTTTCATTATTCCGTCTTTTGTCAAGTGTATAATTCTGAAATCATTTTTGATCTAGTTCGTGGTTTGGGTTAGGTTGGTCAATTTTTTAATTTCCATAAAAACGTAAGAAAAACGGGAAAATATACGGCAATAACGGTTTCTGTTTTCTTTTGTTGTAATTCAGTTTAAAAACAATCGCAGAGACGTGAAATTTCCATTGAATAATAGCCCTTTTCAGTTGAGGTTTAATTTAAATTACATTCCGGCGTTTACCGAGTTATATATAGCGATTTTAAGTTTTCTAAGTTTTTGAGGTTGTTTTATACGGTTAGGTAACGTTGCATGATACCGTTATCGTGTGAAGTAAATTTATTAAGGTTTTCGATAATGTGCGGGGCCACCACTTAAAAATTATCTCCGGCCCAGCTGCTAAGTACTCCCGGTTCGTGGTCTCTGTAAAATATATATCATCGAAAATTACAACAATATACGGCGATGAAACCAAGAGCAAACAATTTTCAGGTGTACGCGTCTAGCGACTGTGGCGGCGGAAAGAAAACAACAACAATTACAACAACAGCGCCGACGAACACGGTGACGGCGACGATCGAGTAAAGCCGTTTGCGCGTGTTTGCCGTTGTGTTTACAGCGCCCGCGCGTTCTCGACATCGCGGCGGCGGTAATCTCGGCGGTTTAATTTCGTTTCAATTAAAACGTAATGCCGGCCGTAATTAAAAGCCAGCAAAAATGGCGGCGGCGGAGTGGCGGGCGCACGCGCGACCCTCCGCGTCGTCGTGCACCTCGTCCTACGGGACGAGGAAACACACACAAAAAAAAAAAAAAAGTTCTCGCGCGTTGTTTACACAATCTCTCCGTCCCGTTGCGGGCGCGGAAGGGCCCTATATGCGCTTTTAATAAATGCCTTTTCGCCCGTCGCCACCGCCGTCGCGTCGTCGGGCGCCCCGGCGGAGATCGCGCGGTGCGTGCGCGTGTTTTGTTTGCCTTCCTAGCAGCGTCGCGCCGGCCCACGGGAACGCCACCCGACCACCGCCACCACCACCACTACCCACTCCCCATCACCGCCGCTGCCGCCACGAGTCACACGCTTGACTAATCATCATCATCGGTTTCCATTTTAATCATTTCCCGCGTGCCGTTCCGAGAGATTGCCCCCGCCGCCGGCGACACGGCCGTACCGCCGCCGCCGCCGCCGGCGTAATTTGTCTCAATGATTAACTAATTGATGTGCAAATCGTATGCTCGCCGCCCCGGCGAAATTTTCCTGCAAACGCGACATGTAATCACTCCGCGCCATAGTTTGATTATTACTTATATCGGCACGGACAATCTACGAACCAATTGTAATATCACATTATCGTATTCGAGACTTTTGTGTGTGGTAAGACAATGAGCCTATTGTGGATTAGATTTTGTATTTATTTTAACATAATACATATAAATATCTAAAAATATTGACGAATATTGGCACTACAGAGTTCACAAAAGTTATAACCAGTGCTTGAATTTTTTTTTGGTAGGGGGACAAACTCGCTTCTGCTCTTCTGTTTTACTGGAAACGTCCGGAATAATATTTTTAATATGTGCGCACATAAATTTTTGCTAATAAATCAATACGGTTGGAAACATGTAATGAATTTGTAATGTTATCGCGATCCAAGTCTTTTTTTGCTTTTAATATTAATCGAATTGAAAACATGTCATATGACCATAGAGGAAAGACCACAGAACCGCACGTCCATGAACATTAGACACAAGCAGTTATATTTAATGCTAAAATGTTATCACTAAATTGTCTAGTGGTAAGCTTTGTGAGTTCTTATCCATTATTTTATTATCTGCGAGTATGAAGCGTGTAATCGCTTGTATACGTTATGAGACAACGGAATGTTTGGAATGTACTGTACGAATTCCATGTGAACATAAATTCACGTTCATTAACATTATTGCATATATTTGTAATTATCATATGCATGCAGTACTCGTAGTGTTTAATAATTATCTGAGAGGTGTGGGGAGGGGAATAAAGATGAGGTAAATTTCTTTCCAGAACGCTACTTTTTTTTTTTACTTTTTTACTTTTTTGAGTTCCCCCCTTCCCCCACTGCAATAATTTTCCCAATCAGAGCAAGGGTTATTATAGGTACACTTATAAATAAAACAAATACAAGACATATCAATATTGCCAGACCATTTAGAATTGAATTTGTTGGCACTTCGGTGCACATAAATCTCGATAGTCGTAAATTTGTATTGAATAATAATAATACCTATTACGAGTACAAGAATATTAAATGTGAGATCGCCGAGGCAATGGAAATTTACCAAATGACCGGGTTAACAGTTAACAAATAATAATATGTCCATCAAATTTTCATTAATTTAATTGTTGACCGATCAGCTGATTCTTTAACAAAATTAACTCGACAAATTAAACCATTTACTGTGAATATTACTTAATTTTTTTACGATGAATTATTTTCCTATGTGTGTTTATAAGTTCAACGAAATTCTCTGTTAATATATTAAAAGTTAATAATTAACTACTGGTTATTTTTTTTTAAATATAATATAACGGAGTACATTTTTATTAATGAAAAAGTGTTTTACGCATAGTTTTGTAGGCTCTTAAAAAATTAGAATAAACGTTGATGGGGAATCGGATACCCGGATACCAGCGAGAACCATTTCTACTGGTTTTCCATGGTTCGGATAAATTCCAATCGCCCGGCCCGAATTCGGTTCCCACTTCGCCGCTATTATTATTAATATAGAGACAGAATGGTTTTGTGCAGATTCCCGCGCGTATAATCGCGAGTGTATTTAACGTTTGGCGACGATCAAAATCGGCCTCGATAATTATTGTACACTGGAGTTTTCCGGAGAAAAATAATTAACAAGTCCGTAAGACTTACCGGCACCAGTTCCAGTGTCTCGCTCCGCAAAACTAAAACCAATATATATATTTTTTAATATTATTACTCGCGTGTGTATTATAATGGCGTTCATGTATTATTAAACGTACGAAACGATCGCGCGGCTGATGCGTATTATTGTATTGGTATATTATTATAATAATATATAATATATATGTAAAACATAAACGTCGGGAGACCCGAAGAATATATTATATACGTATACGTATTTTCCACGGTTTCCGTACGCCCGACTCGTATTATAATATATACGCCGCGCCGCCGTCGCCGAGCGACTGGCGCGAAATAAAATGCGTGTAGTATTAAACGATTTACTTTAGTGGAGGAACGTCGTCAGTGGCGGAGGCGGTGGTGGAGGCGGCGGCGGCGGCAGGAGAGTTCAATGGGGTTCTAATAAAAATGTTAATGAAGTAGTTTGTATATATACCGGCGCGCGGATTGATAAGCGCGACAAGGGGCCATGTCGCTAACACCCCAAAGTGATTTTCCGGTCGGCTGCAATCGAATTGCCGGCTGTAGCTTTCCATCCATTAACGGGTATCCCGGCGCAATCCTTCATCCTCCTCCTCCTCCTCCGCCGCCGCCGCCGCCGCCACCTCCGCCCACCTGAACGACTTTATATATATTTGCGAGCTTGCGCCCGCGACGCCTCCGTATTCCTGCACCCGATCGCCCGTACTCGTAGTCTGTATAGGGCTCGTCTACGGGCGCGCTAGCGGCGGTCTTCTCTGTCGCGTCCGCGCTCCCCCGGGGGACGAGACGCGCGCCAAACAGGAAAAACGGTTTCGTGTCACGTGTTATCCGTTCGTTTAAGAGAACGAAAAACGAAACTAAAAACACACACGCGCGCGCATTACAAATTGACTCGTTTTTTCGGCCTCGGCGAGGTTTCGCTTACATATTATTAATCTACAAACGCGTTTGGAGAAGAAGACTCCTATACTCTATGTAAGTGAATATGGGCGAGACTGTGGACGGTGTATAGCTAAGTTATTTTCATTTAGGGGGGAGGTAGACAAATAGAGCTAGATACTTTTCGTGGAAGGGCTGCGCTGTTATAGACGGGAAGTTGGGAATGTAGGATGTAGAGAGAAATTTAATTTATATCTGAAAAAAAAAAAAAAATCGTTGCTAGATTTTCTTTCTATCATTTTTTTGAAATCGTTATTGTATAAATTATATCCGGTTTTCTCGCTCATTATTTAGGTTTCAATATCGCAGACAAGTACGTTTATCGGCTAAATTTACATAATATAGTAATTTTTGCTCATTCAACTATGACGGTTTGACAGGCTATAATAGAAAATATCCATTCGACCGACTCGGGTAATTTTAGATGGGTAAACTACTTTTTCAGGCCTTTCCTAATATTTTTGATCTATCCCTCTGGAGTACTGTACACACTGCAGCAGTTTCACAAAGGGTTTGGTTCGATTTGATTCGTTCATCGCGGATGACAAAATGTTTGTTCGAAACACCGACGAGTCAATAATTCTGCTTAATAAAGCATAATGCATAAAACATAATGCCATAATGTTTACTCTAATGCAATACTATTATTTTATGTCAATTTCTAATAGAATAAAAAAAACAGATGTCTCGATGTTAGCAAATATAGATTTCACTATTATTTGATGTTTATATTTAATTTCTTTAATCGTTTTCGCCATATTTTCACTTCCTCGCTGAACGGTCAATATTTGTTTAAAATGTTTTCCGAAGAAGTAATCGGTACACAAGACAAGGGTTTTGTACCCGAACAAACGGGGATATTGCGATCACAGCTGTATCGATACTGTTTATAAAATAATCAGGGGGGGGCTAAATATTTTTTTTTTTTAAATACACAAGACCACGTCATTCGACATAATATACGTATAATGATTGTAGTGTAACTAATGTATTTTTATTAGCCTTTTATTATACATTATTATCTAATCTATCCATATATTATTATCTTCTTTTTCTGTTCTCAACGAATATATAATGGTGTTAGTTTTTCTGTAGTAATCAAACAACTTTCCCATGAAATGTGTATTTTTTGTTTCGTATAAAAAATACTAATTTTTCGAATTAAAATATTTTTCAAAAGTAAACTTTTAAATACTATAAAATAACCGTTTACCACCAGAAAAGGTTTACAAATAAACCGAATACATTATATTATTATAATCATAATTATTATCAACCTGTCGTCGAACGTCGTACCGGCTGCAGCGGTTGGCGGCTAACGATGGCCTAACGATGGCCCGGAGCGGACCGATCGGATTGCGGATAAGTGACCGTTAACGGTCCCAGTTGGTTCGTGTCGATATTTTATGCGTGTCGACGAGTACGCGTGTCGTTATTTATTACAATTAATATACCATTGATTTAATTCAAACTTGGTGACGTTTTATTTATTAATTAACCCCTCGTCTACGGAACAGAACCGCGAATACTTTATTTCCGCCAGACGTCCGGCCAACAGCGATTCCGGCGAGTTATTATAATAAACAATAAGCATAGTAAAATATGTACAATTTCCGCCTATAGAGTAACCGAATTGTCGTTTCGGATAGACGGCGGTTAATGTAGTGCGACGCCGGGCAGTCATATTTACTAAGTATAAAATCAGACACCCTCGCGCGTTCGCACGTTACCGTCCGTCGGTGTCTGCGGGCGGACAGATGCGGCGGCGTCGCGCGCTCGGTCTACGGCGGCCGCCGAATACTGCGGAACCGGAACGCTTTTCCTGCGCATTTGATTTCGGTCGTAACACGCAACATTATTGTAACCATGTTAACCGAAGTCACAATGAGTTGAACAATCGCATTACGATCATGAATGTCGATGTTTACAGTCCACTAATACGTTGGCCCGGTCAACAACCGTTTGTCTTTATGTATCGCAACAAAACAAATTTGCATTAATTCGATTTTCCATTAGGGGGATTGGTGGCGGTGTGTGTTTTAGTCGATTTAAACCTAAAAGCCCGTCAAAACTGTACGCATTGCGTTCGACGAATTTAAATTTCGAAAACGGATTATAATTCTTTAGGTGTTTTACTAGGATATGTTGGAAATAGAAATTTAATTGTTTTACTGGAAAACGTAGACAAAGTAGATAGTATTTTTAAAAAAAATTATATAAACACAACAATAATATTAAGGTTTTTTTCCTTATTATTAAAATTGTACACATTCTTTTTTTTCTATTTAATTTAATAATTTCCTCTGTCCACGATGTTATTTACTATGATATATTATATATATATTATATATATATATATATATATAAAATAAAAACGAGAATGTTTTTAAAAAGCTTACCGACGATAACATTATAATTTTTTTTATTAAATAAATAAAAGAAGTTTCTTTTATTATATTTGTATACAGCGTTTTAACATAATATATATTTATTTTTTTACAAAAAAGCAGACCGTGTTTGTGTTCCATAGATTTTACACTTTAACATATATATATTGTACATAATATATTTATTTATATTCATATAATATTGATACATTTTTTATTTTTTTTTTTTTTATTTACTATTACTATTCGGTATATCAAATATATTAAAAAAAGAATACTACTTTTGATTATCGTACTGGCCTCTAGATGTTCCTCGAAATGTTTAACAAATTTATGTTTATACTGGTATTGCTACATGTTACATTAAACTGCATTCGACCTGCATTGTTACCTACCCATAATAAATTGACATTACAAATTTGAAATTATGACTACTCGTTACTTTAAACTGCATTCCCTTTACTACCATACATGTCCACTTTTGTCTAGAGTCTAGACTCTAGACTCTGTATCCTGTCTATCTTGTAACTTTATCTTTTATATTGTATCTTGTATCTCTATATTTTATCTGGTATGTCTATTTTTTTATCTTTATCTTGTATCTATTTCTTTTATCAGGTATCTTTTAGGCATTAATTGTAATATTTTTTACTTGTAATTCATTTAATTGAGGAAAAAAATAATCCATTTTAGTAGATTGTAATAAATATCGCGGAACTACTAAAAATGTATAGAAAAAGCAAAGAATTACGTCTGTAAATATTTGTTGATTAATTATATAATAAAAGTTAGTAAAATAACTATTTTGAATTTGAAAATAATTATTAAATAAATTTAATAAAAACCGATACCGGGTCTATTTGAACTAATAATAATATAACGATAACGTTGATTATTATAAAAAGTCGCGTACGTGCCGTCGTCGTTCATCTGGAACGGTTCCAAAAAGATATAATAATCAATTACGATATATTATTTTTGTTGATTTTAATATTAGAAATAATTTTAAAAATGAATCGCTGTTTTCGAAAGAGGTATATATTATTAAACGAAAGTTATAATTTAATTTTAATTTTTTTTTTTTTTTAATTTTTGACTGGGCGTAGAACAACAGTAGCGAGCGTGCGTGCATAGGATGTTGGATCCAATTTGTGACCGAGCTAGAGAGAACCAATTACGGACCGAGACCGGTAATTAGAAACGCTTGACAAATTACGTGTCTCGCGTTCCTCGATGATAAATGACACTGGGCTAACTCGGGAACGAGAAGTCGGAATAACAAAAAAAAAAAAAAATAATAATAATAATAAATAAATTTGAGTAATAATAATTATTAAAAATAAAGAAATAATATTATATTAAACGTCATTGTACAAGAGCCAATAAATGTATACGTATATAATATATATATATATATATATATAAAGAAACCCTTTCCATTTCGCAATATTTTTTATTTTTTTTATTAATTAACTCTATAAGGAACTCGTATTATACTTGCCATTTTAAGTCGTATGACGATAATTATTATTTCTGGCGATTTATATTAATATATGCGTATTACACCTGCAACAATTATTAGTAACACGATGTTTCCGGTACATTGTGGAGGCATATATTTTTAGACATCACGCAAATTGGCTACGACGACTATATTATCTACACTAATTAATGATGTACAAAGATTTCCCCCTTATTATAACCGTCCGAAAAACCCCCGGGTCGGCAAAAGAAGGTTCCGCCGCGGGTAGGCGACTACTCGCCTATATATATATATATTACGTTATTATTAATATAATAAATGACGGTCGAACGTTTTTTTTTTTTTTTTTTTTTTTTGTGATGCGGAAAATTCTCGTTTAATGAGCATAGAGAGACAGAGAGACACAGACAGAAAAAGAGGCGGAGTGAAAAAAATCGTTTGCCTTGGGGTTGCCAATTTTAATAATTGGACGACATCAAAGATGCGTTCGGGCTAAACGGTATTTATTATATAGGAGATTGAACGGAACGGGCGAAAATCTAAAGAAAAGAAAAGCGCCCAAGCCGTAAACAATTTGTAGGTACGAACGCAATAAAATTAGAAAATAAAACAAAATAATTATATAAAAATCGAATATTCCAGTCACGTTTTTATTATACTTTTGTTGTAGCGATGTGCGAACGTTAATACCGATTACTGTATACATTTAAGACTTTAGCAACGACGTCGTATTGGACGGTTTTTCACGACAAGTTTAAAATAAAAAAAAAAGTGTTAAATACAACATGCCGTTAAATGATTACTAATTTTATCGTAAAAACGAAACACAGGAAAAAAAAAACAAGATTTGTCTAAGTAGATTATGTGACGTTATATTAAATACGATAATGTGGAGTTAAACGATTTATCTGTATTTATATTTTTAGCGAATAACAAGCAACGGCGAGTAATCCGATATATATATATTTATATAAAAAGAAAATTTGTTGTTACACTTTTATACATTTGTCATTTTTAAAAGCTCTTCCTATCAATTTTCCAAGTACGGTTTATGATGAAACGCTACCGGGAACATAATATTATAAACGATAAAACTTACAAAAATAACTCGTAGTTTTAGTAATTATAAATTGCGTAGGTAGTACAGACGATTATTATAAAATAAAAATAGTTTAATATACCGTAGTTATATAAATAAATATTAATTGCATAATATCATTGTGTCTGTACCCACGGTTGTTTCACATCACAACGACATCGCCATTTTCCAAATGTTATATAATGTTATATAATATATGCTAATTTACAAGGTTTACCCGCTCGGGTAACTCCGACAATGAGCAGATGAATCATTTATGACGAATAAACCGTAATGACCGTAAGTTGAGTTACAACAATCTGATTACTCAACATAATTATAGTATGAATTATTAATACAATAACGCTATAGCCTATAGGTGTACGGGTACAAACTACACGCGTTTTAAGAGAAAATTAAATTATTTAATATTTACAACCCCTGCAGTTAGGTCTAATCCAGTTTAAGTTAGGCCATATTATATGGGCGGGTACGTATTATAACAACACTCATGAATGTAAATTGACAAGAAGTGTAACTTCTATAGGTAATAATACGGTCTCATACATTTTATATCCATTAGAGTTAATATCAACCACGTATAGCCACGTTAGTATGAACTGTTATTAGTTTGCACTGGGAATTTAAATATAAAATTAACAAAGGATTCAAATACTACAAACTGATTATACCGTAACGTTAAAATGGATTTTTTTTTTTTTTTTTTCAAGAGAACCGTGAACCGACACATAAGATTAATGGTAATATTGTCTTTGTATCTGTTGGCAGTGTGTTTAGAACGAAATAATTATTGGGTGGCGTGTCACAGTGTTAGGTTATTAAGAGTAAAAATCGTTCGTTATTATACTATTTCGATCTAAAATTGAAATATTTTCTCTTAAAACGGTATACGATTTTACGAAAATTGTCTATAGCCTACGCTGTAAATGTTTAGCTTCCCTTAGTTATGCTGTTAGCCCTTCATTTGTATTCGTTGTATGCGTAGTGTTTTTTTTTTTTTTAGGACCAAATATCTTCCTTAATAATTTACACTCGAGTGTAATAATACACTTGAAGGCAGTTAAAAAAAAAAGACGACCAAGTCGTTTAATAAATCGTTTTTCGACCTGGGGATCAGGACTTAGCATAGTCTAATTTTCATTTTCCTCAACTTGTAGTTAATGACTTGGACAGTTGTACCAGTGAGAATATGCGCTTGTCTACACTTTATACTGTTACTAAACACTTAAATACCGTATGGATGATATTACATTTTTGTTTTATAAAATATTTTTTATCATATATTATGGATGCAACACTGGGATTGAAAGCAAAATATCGACAAAACGGTTAAAATATATAGAACTATATAGTTTAATAAATTAAAAATCGTAAACTATTTCGATACTTTGAAAGACACTATAACTATTATAGTATATATATATATATAACATTATAACTTATATTTAATATAATAATTGTTTATGAATACTTGTACGTACCTGAGAGCACATAGCCATACACACGTTAACCCTATACATAATTTAACTTTTCGAGGTAGGTTAGATATACTCGTAAATTGTTACTACAGACTATTAAAAAAAAAAAAAAAAAATACATTTATGAATATATGTAAAGAGTATGCCTACTAGGGGTGGTCAAACTTTTTTTGGTCATGATCTGCTAAAAATATACATCACCTTTGAGGATCGACTTCCGTAGCATTTTTTTTATTTTTGAATAACTATATAGTATATATTATAATTGTAAAAAAACATACTTGCATAAAGTGTGTATAAACATATAATAAGTATTATTAACTAATTAGTAATTACTAAAAATAATATAATAATAAATAATAATTTCTAAAATCTGATTACTTAAATCTAATTAACATATTATTTTGTTGATCTGGGCATTGTTGAAGTGTGACATTGCATTTCGTTGACCAATTGGTTGTAATCTGGCGAATAGTTGCTGACTGACAATCGAATACACTGCTCCAAACGGTCATCAGAGAGTGTAGCACGGTATTCTGTTTTTATCATTTTAATGTGAGAAAATGCTGTTTCGCATAAATATGTAGGTCCAAAATAAGTATGTAACTGCAAAGCTAAATTCCTCAAACACGGATATTTTTCTTCACTCAGTAAATTCCAAAAATTTGTTTCGGAACCTCGAGCTTTGAGGAATATTTTTTCTAAATGTTTTTTACGTACTTTAGTTTCAGGAGGGAAATCTATAATTAATTCTTGATGAAAACGATACGTTTTTTGTTTCTTATGTGCACTCATACTTATAAATTTTAAAGAACTTAAATAACCGAATGAACACAGTGAAATCGGGGCGTGCGTGCACGATAAACATTTGACATACGAAACTAGAGTAAAAGATGAAAAGATAAAAATTATATAGATAAAAGTTATCGACATTGATTGTAGATTTACTACAACCTCGATTAATTTTCGTGCGCGTGGCCATAAAAATAGATTCTAACAGGGTCGACTCTGAAATTATTCGCGATCGACCGTTTGGCCGCCCCTGGCCTATACCTATACTATCCCCGTGACGTTACTTATCGTTGTCGGCCGGATAACCGCGAGATGGCCCAAAGTCGGCCATGTCGGGAAAGCTGATGCGTAGCACGTGGCCTCTGACGATGTCGCGGACAACGTTGTCGACGAGGACGGACAGCGACAGGACGTTGTTGTGGCCGCGGGCGTCCAGCAGCCGTTCGCTGATGGCCGGCGTCCGGGCGTCCACCGGTTCCGTGCGGACCGCGGTGACAAAGTCGCCCAGCAGCCGTATCCGGTCCATCCGGTTCAGGGCGTCCAAGTACACCGCGGTCTTGCGCTGCAGGCACGTGTAGCTCATTGCCCGCAGGCAGGCCATCATGTCCGGCAGCTCGGCGTCCCGGCGGTCCGGTTCGAATTCCGGACGGACGGCCGGCACGTGCGACGGTTTGGGGAACGCCAGCACCCGGATCGCCGCTTCGGCATAGTGGAACGCGACCAGGGCCGCGCACACGCGCGTCCAATAATGCATTTTTTCGCCGCCGGAATAACGATGTTGGCAAACGCGTCCCGCACGGCGGAATCACCGCGGCGCCAAGTCGGCCACCCGCTATATTGGCGGGTCCGCGTGGGGCCGACTTCCGCGGTCCCGGATCGATAGTCAAGTGGGGCGTACAAGTGAAATTATTAATTACGGGGATTAAATGTAAACACGCGGCGAACGTATAGGTATACACTACATACGGCACTTGTGCCGAGTCAACCGCACACGCGGCGGTTATTATTATTATTGTTATTATACCGTAAACGAAGTCGATGCCGTCGTAGTATTGTATTTTCCGGTCAAGTATACGGATAACGATCGTGTTCCGTTACGATATAATACGAGTTCTCGGCCGGCCATTATTCGTCCGGACGGTTTGATTAAAAATTATACAACACGTAAGTAATGTGTACGCAGTGCGTAAACAATAACGAGATACGGCGTAGAAAGACGCAAGTGGGGGGGGGGGCGCGTCGAGGGCATGGCCGCGTTTAAAATTTCGGCGCCCCCCCCAGGCGTACGGTTTATGCCGCCCTATCGCAATTAACAATATATATTTATTGCGCTTTATGTTTCCGTCCGCGGTCGTGGTTCTTTAAATATTTCCTATAACGTTTAACAATCGCAATATTATATATTTCGGCATTTTTTATAATCAAATAATAAATATTTAGTAGGAGGACGAGGAGGTGTGGCCGAGTGTGTAGGGCGTGTAAGTGTTCGGCGCAAAAGCCTTTTATGAAATATAACAAATTAACATAATACATTAATACGATATTAAATAATATTACATTTTAGATTTTGTATTTCATGATTAAGTGTTTTTTTTATTAATTTTTTCCGGCTGTGAAGAACCATTCAGTAGTGTAAATTTTAAAGATTCGGCGACCCCGGTTGATGGTGATTCAGTTAAAAATCTAAACGCTCCAACGATGTACGTGTCGGTAAAATACGATTATGTACAATTTTTTTTATTAGAATTTTGTAAAAATTGAAATTTGAAAACACACAAGAAAAATGCTACGGAGCGAACATTCCTATAGTTTAAAGTATAGAATATATATTCATATAGAAGTAAAACGATGTATACGATTGTTATTCGACGACGTGTAAGTGTGTGCTTAGTGTTTTATTAAATATATAATATCGTATATTATTGTTCATCGCGTACAATTACAAAAATAAATCGTATGTCTAACGTTTTCGAACCCGTCATGGACCGAGGAATGTGTGTGTGTGTCGTAGAACGTTTGACGGAGCGTAACCGCAGTTCGTGTAAGTCATTGATAACGGATTGATTACGTACGACGACGAGTGACACAGAAACGAACGCGGGTGAAAAATAAATATATTTCCCCTCCCCCCCCCCGCATACCCGTACGCGTTGAATTTTTCATATCGAGAACGTTGTTTTACGGTTTATTATTAACACTCCGAAAACAAGTCCGTATCCAGACATTTTTTCTGAGTGACCCGGCGGGGGGGAGGGGAGTGTCCATAACGTGTATATTTTGTAATTTTAGTCAACACTGAATTTAACAATTCTACTGACATTTGGTACGAAACGACTGCAAACATGTTTAGGTCGGCGTCAAAAATAAACAATTTGTTTAAACGTTTTTTTTTTTTTTTTTTTTTAAATATCGATGACGTGTCGGAAGAGGTCCGAGCCCCCTCCTCACACTCTTCCGAAGCAATAGGCACGCATAGTTTTGGCGGCGTACTTATGTCGTCGTACGTGGTCGTTATTATATTTCGCTCGATTCGATACGTTTTCTATAGGGTATAGGGCAGATGAATTTATAACCCCTTACATGTGTTACATACAAAAACGAAATGATATTATAATATTAAATAATACGTTCAGAGTGTTGTTTGGCCGATAATTTTGCTTTGTACAAGTGCATTGTACATGTCATCAAAGTCGACGAGTCCGCGGACAACTGTTGGCAAACGAGTCGGAGTGGGAAATCCGTTTGGGTAAACCGTGGCCATTTCAACGGCGTCCATAATACGATTGCCGTACGATTGTTTTATGTTGATTTTCATAAAAAAAAAAAAAAATCCAAGAGGTATTATATTGGGTTTCAACAAAATGCATATAATATTGTAATAGGCGAAACGAGGACGACGATAATGTTTTACGGAGCGTGAGGGGTTGTGGAGGGAAGGTAGAGGATCAGCGAGTAATTGGCGGTTATTCTCCTGTCTCGGATAAACGTTGCAACAGACTATCAATCCGTACGTACGTTTTGAAAAGTTGCCACGGGTGGCCCGGAAAAACTAATCACTCGTCGCTAGTTAAACGCTAATGAAACGCGATATGAACAACACATGGGCCGCGTTATTATAAATAGAGCCCTTCGTCCGTCCAAAAAAAAAAAAAAAAAAAAAAAAAAAAAATTAATACACCGCGAACATTTTGTTGACGAACAAATGGACGCCACATTTCAATCTGTAACTGTTTATTCAGCCAGCATTTATTGCACGACGACGACGACGATGAAGTTTTGTATTGTGTCCAAACGTCTCAATTTTTCTTCACCCCACCGCCGACGGCCGGCACCGACACAATTTACGATCGGCCCATAAATTTATTCTCACACACCTAATAACTCGTCGTGTTAAGGACCCTTTCCGTTTATGTCACTTCTACACACTACTACACTACCGAGACATAATAATAATAAACGCGTGCGTTTATTTTCAAATTTAATTCCATCTAGACAAATAGAGCTCGCGAGTGATAAAATTCACATTTAACAATAATATACACACAGCCCACCCGCCCCCCCCCCCACATATTTTATCTCGTCGTGTCGCGTACTTTTTTTTTTTTTTTTTTTATATCGAACACCGCTGTTATAAAATAATTAATACGTACATGTTTAGCTATATTTATTTATTTATTTTTTTTTTTTTAAGAAGTTTTCCGTCCACACCGCCCCGGCGGACAAAGATTTCGCGTACCTTTAATTGTGTATGCTGGCAGTAGAGCAAACGGTAAATAATATAATTATTATAATATACAGGTACTAGAAACGTATCCGTGATTATTATAAGTGATACAAGTAAAATATTTATTATAGTATTTCGTCGTTTCGTACCTATAATTTGTGTAAAAACTAAAATAATTTCATACGGAATTAGGTTTTGTTTGTGCAAACGAATAGAAATGATTTTGAAAAATAATTATATAATATTATAAAACGTACGTAGAAAACGCTTTCACCAGCGATGGGCACGGGAGAGTGTGTAACAAAGTAAGATCGAACAGGAGGAGATTGGGTTTTTCTGCTGTCGGAGATTTTTTTTTGTCAAGTGGACAGACAGTGGATATTCCCTAAAAAAAAAAAAAAAAATGGCCGTGATTATTTTATTCGTTATTTATTGGCGGGTACTCGTACGTGTTTTAGATTTAGAGTAGAATCGATCGTTGGTTTTCGATACCGATGTGTTGTCTATTCTCGAAAAACAATTTTTCGGTTGGAAAAAATATGTACCAAAAAAAAAAAAAAAAAAATGCAAAAAAAAAAAACGTTGACACCGTGTACATGACTTTCTGTTGAAACCGTGAAATTTAAAAATTCCCACTTGTACATTTATAGGCGTACATGTACATGAAAATTTCGGTAACTTTTTTCTATTATTCTCGGCGAAAAAATAAAAATAAAATAAAAACGATGTTCTCGATATTTGTGTATTCCTCATCCCGTGGCGGCGAAAAAATAACGACAAACTCTGTGCGATTGGGGGGTGGGGGGTGGAAGGGAGGTGTCCGTAATAGAAATTTACGGGACGACGACGCGAATTATAATCCGCGGCGGTGGCGGCCATTGCGACGGGCCCGACGGTGGCCGGCCGCATTGAATAAACAAAAACGTCCGGCGGTTATATAAGTGCGGTTATCAGCGCGGCCGACGAAAAATGACGGAGCGGCTTTTCGAGTATAAACGCGCGAGAACGCGAGAAAGATATAAAAATTGCCGAGACCCCCCGCGCGTCGACGTCGTCGTCTACCGCGGCGGCAGAGGCGGCGGCCAAACCCGCGGGGACCTTTGCATTTTTTATCACTATCGGCCCTCCCGTAAAACATTTCCCCGGCACTGATTCGCTTCTCGTTCTCACCCGGCCATCCGCCGGTCGTCGCGGTTATTTTTTTTTCTCCTCGTCCCCTCCGCGTATACATATATATATTCCGATACACCGAAAATGTAATTTTATTTTGTTTTTTTATTTTTATTTTTGTTTTGTTTTCGGTCGTTCCCTGCGAAAGCGAGAGATTAGAACGATTTCGTCCCTCGCCGCTCGACCGTATGATGGAACGGCGAAAAACTGCGCGCGCGCGGCGTGTGTCGGTCGTGACGGGCGCGTGCGGTACGTACGTTTCCACGGCGATTACAATATTATTATTATTATATTCTGCGACGGGGTTACATAAAAATAAAAAGACATATAGAATAGTACAAAAAAAGAAAAAAAAAAATCAAATATATATACATGAAAAAAAATAAAAAAATTCGTGCCAGAAACGACGACGACGACGACAAACGGCGGTGCGATTTGTCACGGGTTTTCATATATAGCGGGGCCACACACGTGGACCCGGCGGACGGGGCGCGAGCGTCGCTAAAGGACGTTTTAAAAAAGAAAAAAATAAATAAATAAATAAAAATCTAAAAAGTAACGTTATTTATACTTACTTGTACTTACTCGGTTCGCGGCGGCAATAATAACGGCGACAATAAATATTAATATATACACGGTAATTATCGTTATTATTACTGGCCGGATCTGCGCGGCCTTGCCCGCGCCACATCGTTCGGTTACCACGGTTACTGCGCCGTTTTAATTTTTTTTTATTATTTTTATTATTATTATTATTATTATTATATTCGGTCGCCACGGTAAATCAACAAAGCGTTCCGGACATTGCGGCGAGAGACGGATATAGAAAACCCATCGTATTCTACAGTAACACGGGCAACACGGCCGAGGGGGAAATAAAAAATGTTTCAGGGGGGGGGGGACAACTCGAGTCGATTTCCCCATATTGCAACCGCTGGTCATTCCAATCAATTATATTATACTAGCTGAATAACCCGGCTTCGCCCGTGTACAGTTTTTTTCTTGTAACCTACTATAACTTATTAATAGTCATAGCAAAGCAAACTTTGAGTGGGAATTGTATTCTTTTAAACTCAAAGGGATAATCACTTATTCCCGGGATTAAAACTATTAAAACTTTTAGACATGACTTTACTTCATCAGCCCTTGTACCCCTAGGTATAACTAACCATTTAAAATGCGAATTTCGAAAAATCCTTTCTTAGTGCGCCTATACATAGTAATACGTACATTTACTGAAAATTTCATATCCATAGCTTCAGAAGTTCCGGCTAGGCGATGATGAATCACCCAGGACAAGTCTTTTTATATATACAGACAGATATATAGACGATTTTTATTTTCTAGACGATTTTTATTGTATAGATTGTTGTTACTATTACTACGGCGGGCGCAAACAACAACAATAACAATACGTTTCGACGTCATCACCGCCGCCGCGCGAGTCCGGCGCGCGAGCTCCTCTCTCCGCGGTCCATGAATAATATTATTATGACGTATACTTACCGCAGTTCCGTGACGGTTGGGGATGGTGGGGGGGAATGGTTTTGGTTTTTTTTTTTGTTTCATCCCTTATCCGTTCGACCGACCGGGACTTTATCGTACCCCGGGGAACATTAGTTTTTTGAAACAAGTGCAATTCTCACCGTAATCACGTTTATATTATACGCGGTCCCCCCCGCCCCCGCCGCCGCCGCGATATTATTACTGTATATTTATTATTATTATATTTATATAGTTTTCCGTCGTCGCATCGTATTTATTACGGTTGAATAGTGGACGGATAGAGTGGGCGACGGTGGTGGTGGTGGGTGGGTGATGCTCCGACATTATGCCGCCCAACGGTCGTTGATAATATATATATATATATATATAGGCACTTGAGTTCCAAAAAAAAAAAAAAAAAAATATTATATTTTCAGTGTCTATATATATATACCCTAATATACGCTCGAGTCACTATTATTGTACATATGTGTGTTACAACCGGGGGCTGGAATATTTGATAATTTTTATCGTAACGTAAATCGACGACGGACAATCCTATTTTAATCTTACTTAGCCCGTTCCCGTGATTAATTACAATGCACGAGCAAATTCAGTCACACAATACACGGTCTTATTAGTCTGTCGACTAATCGGACCTGGAGTTTAAGGGTACATTATGTGTTCGTGTAATAAGGGTACAGAATGTGTTAATATGTGATAGGTGCATGTGTAAATCGTCTAACGTTTTGCGCGATTCAACGTGCCTATTAATAATATTTTTCATTTGCATTTATGCATATACTATTAAAAATTGTGTCAATAGTCACTACTGCAATAGTTTTTATGACATGGCATATTCTCCGGTTTATGTTGTTTTATATGTTATACAAGATTTTAACGATATGCGTGGCGGCTAATGCATTTATTCGGCAATGCCAATTTATCCGGCTAATGTCAACATTAACCGTAAAATATACACTGCGGTGAACGTATATTTCGATTTTTTTCCCATACATTTTAATAATACAGAGACTTTGATCGCTATAAATTTGACACGTGTAATAACATTTCTCCTCCCCCCTCCATATATTCACGTTTATTCCACGCAAGTCGGCTATACTCGGGTTACTTTTATTATTCTCGTTCTTCACGTCTCCCCATCTTCACGTATCCATCGCCATTTCTTCATCGTACCGTCCGATCTCTTCCCCGGCTTCCATCTATATTACGAGAAAACTCGTTATATTTTTAAAATATTTATCTTCCAAACATTTCTATAAATCATAAAACATAACATAGTTTTTTGTAATTTTTTTTTTTTATTACATAATTAATATCAATATTTATCTTATGTACAAAATGTTCTTTTTACAATCCGCATATATTATTGTATACATTTCGAAAATATTGTTTCTTATTATTATTTGCATTTATTATTCATCGTTAATAATTTAAATTCTATTTACTATATGATTTTGTGTGCGTGACAAGTGCAGTGGTTTACAGTAAAAAAAGAAAGAAAGAAAAAAAAGAATTATAAAAGAGACTCTCGGCGTATTTACATTTGATTGCCCTTTAACCCATTAAAGTTGCTATGCAAATACCACAAGTATAATTGTATATGCCTTCGGGGTCTTTTCAGTTCTCCCTTAAATTTACAAAACTATTTTAAGCTCATAATTATTTTTTGTATGCAAATATAACATAATTTGGCCAAACATATTTTATTAGTGTACATACATTATAAACTATATAGTCGCAGAAAATATTACGCGCTATACTCTACGTATTTATTTCTTGTAAAAAGTAGTTTTTAAAATAAAGTATCACTTGATGCAGGTGAGTATAATGACTATATTCAATAAATAGAAATGTAATTTGTACAAATTTGACATAGTACGAAAAAAACGATTCTTACTTAGATACTTACTCTCTATTAGATATATATATATATATATATATATATATATATATATATATATATATATATATATATATATATATATATATATGATATTATTTTATTCTATCAAATTTCTAGTTAAAAATCTCTCGTTTTGTACATACACGTTTTCAAACCACTTCTGTGGAATAACTCCAACTACTGTGCACTGAATATAAGTGAAATATTGTAGTCGATTTTGTTTTTGGCAGTATAGTAATTTATCTAAATTATCTCCAATTATCTGTCAATCAAATTTAACTAGTAACCCTGCCAAAATAAAAACATTTAAGATAAAAACTATGTCAACTGAAATATAACTTTAAGATACCTAATCTTTGAAGCTAATTTTAAAACTTAGTGTATATATATATAGTCTAATTCCTTATAGTCTTTAGTTTAGCTATTACATATAGGTATAGGTTCACGAGGTAGAATACATTTAATTGTCTAGCGGTGCCCAAACTTTTTCGTCTCATGGCGTCCTATTAGAATTGAGGTTGTCTCATGACGCTCTTGATTCCTTTTTATTAAGATAAAAATAATTTGGAAATATTTATTATATAATAATCGTATATATTTTTAGACCAGAGATATGGTCGACGGCGCGACGCATACTATAGGAACAGCTGACCTAAGTTATTATTATTTATTGTTATAGTTACTTATCAAAAAAAATATAACTATGAATTGTATAAAATTTAATAATAAACCTGAAATGCCGTCTGAAAACCGGGAAAAAAAGTACCAGATCAGATTCCGTATGCTTGGCAACAGGTGTTCTCCCAAGTGTTACTTATTGACGTCAGCTTATGATCTGGTACATAATTTTCGAACATTCCTTAAAATTAAGAAAAATGTAATTTTATAAAACAACATTAATTAAGTAACCGTAACTCAGTTGTTTTTCAACGTATGCGGGTGTCTTTACTAGTACTGTTATGCACAAATCATATTAAAAGTACCTCCCTCTTTCTTCTGAGTTTTGGACCAAGTATAAATCGGCGGGATTTGGTGATAGGAGAGTAGCACGGACCCACACACAAGCCTCTTACATTTTCGTAAAATCTCTTCCAATATACGGACTTAATCCATAGTAATTGACCATCACCGCAAAAGTATAGGAAGAGATTTTCTGATATCCAAATATGGGTGGAACTAGTGCGGTGTTCCGAGTCAAAATTTTTGGCGTTAAAACCACTCTCAGGGTTAGGTTATCACTAAATCCTGCCTAGGTATACTTGATATAAAAATCGGAAAGGGGGTTACTTTTAATATGTCGTGCCCGTAACAGTAATATATACTAGTGAAGAGACCACCCGCGTACGTTAAATAACAATTAAATTTCGGCCATTTATTAAAATTCCTTAAAATGTTTTAATTTTAGGAATATTCGAAAATTGAGTACCAGAAGAGACCAGAAGCTGACGTCGAAAATTTGCGCTCGGGAGGACACCTGTCGTGGACACTTGTTGCTATGCAGACGGCGGTCGGAACAGGCAATTCATATCCCCAGGATAACTATAGCCCCCCGGGACGATTATGCTAGGATGTATATACCCCTTAAATTCATATGCCGGAAATATAATTATACTAGGATTATCATACTCGGCAGAATACTCTAGGATTTGTATACCCACTAAATTCATAAAAGGAAAACCATACCACCTAGGGGGTTTGAAATTCCTATTACTTTAATCATATATATTTTTAAACCAGAGTTATCTGGTCGATGGTGCGGCGCCCCTGTTAAGACACTTTGGAAACTGCTGGTTTAAACTATTATTTTGCTATAGATAATACAATTTTCACCAATTTATATAGTTATTGTGTGGCATTTATATATAGTTGACCATCGGTACAAACTATTAAGTATTAGTTTCTCAAAAAAAAAAAAAAAAAAACGAATCATTATAAAATGCGCCAAAAGAAATGACAAGGAAAACAAGTGAAACCTACGAGTAACCTACTTAACCTTGTACATAGTTTAACAACCATTTGACATACGAAACAGACGATATTATTATCAACGTTCTAAATTGACTAGAAAATTAATAGAGTCAAACACGGTTAATTATGACGGTTCAAACATAATACAATATATATATTTTTAATACTTTGGACACGAAACTAAATATTTTATTATTATTATTCAATAAATTATAATATTAAAATCTAATAATAATCTTAATCAATTGTTAACATTTAGTTCACAAGTGGTAAATTTGGAATATACAATATTCATAAATTTTTATTTTAATAGTTGATTATTTTTGTTATTTCAAGTTGCGTCGACAGTCTAGTAGTTTTACATATTTTACAAACTACTACTGTGAGAGGTATTTATGAAAAATAAATCCTATCATTAATGACTATATTGTTTAATCGTTGAAAATTGGTATTAATTTTCATAATTTTGCTTCTGTCCGTGAACATAATATATAGGTACCTTGTATTTATTTTCTGCTGGCTGTTCAGGGCCGGATTGAGTCCGGCAAGTTACCTAGTCAAATTTGGTGATCTACAATAAATTTCATATTTTTAGGATAATATTATATTATATGCCCAAAATACAGACAATAACTATAATTAAACGACAGTGTAGAAACGGATCAGAAATTAAATATATTATCATAAATCGCTGTTATCATAACCATTCACAATAATCGTGGTCAATAATATGATATCAATTCTAAAGGTCGTATATTAATCGATTTGGCTATCATAAAATATATTTTTTTCGTAATTCAGTGAAATCTATTGTAGGTTGTTTGTAAGTTTAACAAAACGAATCGTTCACATTTCAAACGTTTAAAGGGAAAAAATGTTTCAACTCGCACGGGTCTATTATCTTCTACATTAATATATGTTCTGTTTGTCCTTAATGCATTCCTACACTATTCATCCGAGCGCCACGAAACTTAAGGAAGTCGTCGAGTACACTCCCGCGAAGGTTTCTGGCACATTACACCCTATCCTATGTACATATTATTGTTGGCGTATACGCGCGACGGGTCAGCTCGGATAATATAATTACACCGATATATAATAATAAAAAAATAGTAATTATATTGTCTTAGCGAAAATTATTGTAAAAGTACCACTCACTCGTTCACTGATCACTGATTTCCGGGTTATCTTGGTGACGCGGATGAAAAAAAAAAAAATAGAAAAATATGATAAATATCGTGTATTCACAAGAAAAATACATTTTTTTTTTTTTTTAAATGTTTCAATAAAAAACAACAATGTGTATTGAATTTTAGCGTTTCATTGAACTTCCGAGTGCGCGGCTACACGCAACAGCTAGTTATATTATATATTGATATAATATTGTAATAGAGTTGGCCGCAGACCGTTTTATTTAAACAAAATAAATGTTACATCCGGGTAGAACAATATCTTCAAACCCGGATATTTCCGATACGACCATTTGCTTTTGTAGTATTTCACTATTGAGTGATAACGACAATATTTACGTTTATTGTTTCGTTTTTCTCACTTCCTTTAGCACTACAAAAAACCCGTGTTCGCCTCAGTTGTTGATAATAAATAATTAATAATAATTTATCATCGTTATTCCGAGACTGTGGGTAGTGTGATTATTGATAGTATAAATAAATAAAAAAAAATAAAAAAATGAATGAATAAAGGACCGATTATGAGTTTTTGTTCGATTATTACGTTTTTAGAGTCGGTCGACTCGACTCGACTAGAACAAATTAATACTCGACTCGATTCCGGTAAAACCCAAAACTCGTCCAACTCTAAATACCGTTATGGTTTGGTATTATTTCTTCGTCATTTTTTTTAATTAATTTTTTTTTTTTTTTTTTTTTATCGTCGCGAGTAAACCGACGACGTGGCGGCGGATATTCGGTAGCTCGTAATAATAATAATAATAATAATAATAATAATAATGAAATTACGCAGTTCTGATTCCAATTAGTTGGACGACGACACAAGCACCGCTGACAGACAACCGGCGGCGGCTACTAATAATACGCACACATACACACGCACACACGCGAACCGATTTATTAATGTCAACTTAAAAACTAATTTACGCGTTTAGACGTAACCCTGCGCGGTAAGGTTTTAGTATAGGTTTTTTTTTTTTTTTTTGTCATATATACTTATATAATACCCGTACGCGATCGCATATATATATATATATATACTTTTTTTTTTTTTTTTTACAGCGATGTATATATATATATATATATATATAGGGTGGAGATTTATTACATGTGCGGCCACGACAAATAACGTTCCGTGCGAAAGGCGAAAGTAAGTGACACGGTTAATAGCGGTGCGCTGTATAGTACCGGCGGTACAGACTTGCGTTTCGGTTGAACGGATATGAGGAGTTTTTCGAAAACGGAATTGTCGGTGACGGGGGGGGGGGGGGGTTCAATATTATTTTGTGGCGCCCCGCTGCCGACGACGACGTATTATAGACTCGTAGGCCCGAATATCGGGTCCCGGGGGGGGGGGGCGAGTCTCCTCAAAAACGCACAAACGGCGAAATTAGCCCCTCTTAAATATATACCGCGGCTAAAATGTTATACACGCTCGTATATATGTACCATGTATTAGGGACGGCGAACCTATGCGACGATAGTTTAAATATAATTCATCGTTTTCACTTCGCTCTCTATGCAAATGAAAAACAAATTATAATTGAAAATTATTTGCTTTCGCATTTTGTTAGTTTAGTAAACATTTTGAGAAGTCTATAATAAATAATGTCATGTTTAATTAATTGTTTAAAGCGACGAGCAAAAAATAAAAATAAAAATTTGCTGACTCGCGTGGAAAATAAAATCAAACCGACAATTTTTATTTAACACGCTGGCATCAAAAGGTTGGCCGTCTCCGAGATATTAGGATGTCTAAAATATATCCATAGGAACTTAGGGGGTTTTCGTGGTAAAATGATTTTTGCGAGCAAGTACAAGAGCGGCTTTGGTTTGGGTATAGTCAAATATTTTTAATCATCAGCCTCCTCGAAAATTATGACAATTTACTGACAACGATTATGTTTTGGATCCGTTATGACAACCGGAAAACAATAATAGTTATTATATCTATCGAGCCCGATCACTATAATATATGAAACGACCGACCGAATTATTATTTTTGTTCTGAAATTTAAAATTTGACTTTGGTGTTTTCTATAATGAAATATACTATTTATTTAAGAACTATACAATCTGCAAAAAAGACTGTCTGGCAAAAAAAAAAAAAAAAAAATAAATTTAGGCCGGGAAATTATTTTTAAGTGAGCCACGTTTGTCCAATGTTGGGAAAAATTTCGATTCGGACCCAGTGGGCCCAGTGGCGTATTTACGGAGGGGTGGACAGAAATGTGGTTTATGACGGGCCGACACGACTTTTTTCCAATATTCCGAAAGTAGAAAACCGCGAGCCGATATTGAAATTAACTGATATGTCGGTGGAAAATCGTATTTTAAAACGCCTTTTTTCCCCTTCATATTCCAGAGACACACAGAATTTCCGTTTTTTTTTTTTTATCCAAAACGATCGGGTCAAAAACCCGAAATTCCGATATCCTCGGTATCGGCTTATACCGATGCCGGCCGTTAAAATGTATATACGAGCGTGGATCCGGATCGCCGAACTCTCTCCTCTCAGCAGTGGCCTTGAACGTCTCTACGTTTCGCGGACAAACAGAGAATTATTGCAGGGATAAATAACGTGACGGGGGGGGGAGGGAGGGGCGGGAGGGGCGGGCTCCATATACGATGAAAATAATGTAGAGGCGCGGCTCGTCGGACGCGGCGGCCGCGAGGGGTGACGGGTGGGGGCGGGGGCGTCCGCGCGACGTCGCCGCCACCGCCGTTGTTCGCAGGATAATAATACGCCGGATAACTGCGGCGCTAAACGAATATAAATATGTCGCTCTAAATATCCGTTTGCGAAACGGGCGCGGGCGGGCCGGACGGAATTTATTATTCATATTCCTATTCCGACGGCGGCGCGCACACCGTATTATTATACCCGCCGCGTCGGCCCGAGCGTTTTGTGACACATTGTTACGCGGTTCCCTCCCACCCATCCCGCCCCCATTTGAACACCACCGTGGCCGTTAAGCGCACGCAATGTATATATATATATATATATATATATAGGTATATATGTACGTTACGTATAAAGCGCGCGTGATGATAACGAGAAAACCGTTAAGGCTGTACGGGACGTTTAAAATATGAATGAGATTGGCGTCGGGGGACCGCTGACGCGGCGGCGGCGGCGTAACTCGCGCGGTACCGCGTATACCGTATATTATATTATATAATATATATATATACGTGTGTATACGCGTAGTTTCGACGCGATGAGCAGGAAAAGGAAAAGGAGCCGGAGGAGGCGGTGGCGGAGTAGTGTAGGCGGCAGAGATATTAAACTCGGTTGGTTCCGATAAATAATACAACCGTGTAACGGGCCCGTCGTACCCTCCTTTCGGCGCGACGTTATAACTGCTTTTCGCCCATTATATTATAACCCGACGACGACGCAAAGCGAGACCGAGATACGACCGCCGACGCCGCCCCCGCAACACGGGTTCGTTTTTACATTCGGTTTTTTCGACCCCCCCCACCCCTCCCCACCCTCACCGTCGCGTCAATCTCGTCCGTAAAACTTTTATCGGGGGGGGGGGACCCTCGTCGTCAACTATTTCCGTTCGAACTTGTAGTTTATAGGTTACGTTTTATACGTACAACCGGTGACCGCCAGTGTTTAACGCAATTGCGGTCACTGCGAACGTTGTAGAAACCGATTTTTTTCCGGGCTCTATAGATAAAATCATTTTTTCTTTTTTCTTTTCTTTTTACTCGGTAACATTTTTCTCAACTGAGAAATTGAAATCTCAATTTGGTTTTTCAAGAAAAAAAAAAAAAAATTAAAAATACCGACAACAACAAACCACGCGGATATACGGGTTTTCAATAGTCATAGTAGTCTTCCCCCTCAAACATTTATCAAAATGTAGTTTTACTTATTTCGTAATTTTTTAGCGAGTGCTATAAAATCCCGTATCTGAAATCGCGAATCATAGATTTTTACCATTATGTATATACAATCACGGAATACGACAAATACTAATATGTTAACACATTAGCCGAAGCTCAAATAGATTGTAAAATATCGATATATTATAATAGGCTATTCTTTAAATATACGTACGAGAGAAATCCTATTTTGAAAATATTCTAATTTGAAACCTAGACGGAGTATCTAAAACGTCTCTAAAACGGATTTTTAAGTCAAAATTCTACAGAACTGCTCAACTGTTTAAATTTTGGACTTTTTTTTTTTGTTTTCAATCCCTTTGGTCACGCGGAAATAATACGCGACTCTAACCGTTGTTGTAGTTATCGGAATAAATATATGGGTGTTGGAAAATCTCCGTCGCACTCTCTTTACCAGTCTTTATAATAATATTATTATCGTCGTGAATAGCGTATAGAGTATATAATATATTAGGCGCAACTAACTAGAAAAAAAAAAAAAAAAAAATCGAGAATAAGGGACTTAAATATCACATTGTATTCGGAATTAATACGGGAATTATATTTGACACTCGAATGGATAACCGAATATTTTGGGGGACGCGAAGAATCGTCCATATCGCAACCCTATTTGCAGTGCTTATGATCATCGACCATATAATTAGATATCGTGTACGTATAATAAATAGGTATTTAACTATTTATGACTTAAGTACACGGTTTGTCGAAATTCCATTATAAAAGGATAAAGTGTCGGCTTTATAGAGATTATAATATTTGACCTTGTCAGTGATTACTAGTTATAATTTTAATCGTCAGTATAATAATTATTTCGTTATTTTACGATAAATAACAATAAGTACGGAACACGATATTATGATTATATAATATATGGCGTGAAAATAATAATTTTCCCGTAGTATTAAATACATAATAATTATAGTTCGGATTTTGTAGTTCCACCGCATCGGCGGCATTAAAAAAAAAAAAAAAAGTCTTAAAATAAAGCAAAAAACCCCGTAATAAAAGTACGGAAAGTTCTAAAAAAAAAAAGTCATTAAAAACAGCATTCAGTATATTTTTAGAACGTGTACCTATAAAATATTATAAAATTGAAAATATTTTGATAATTTTAATGAATTCTGACTAAAACTATTTTAAGACTAGTCTTAGTGTCCCTACCCTAAGTTTAAACGTGCCCTTCTGTAAAAAAAAATATTGTTGAATCCGTCACTGTTTAGAGTTAACATATTTTTCGTGATGCCTTTTTCTCTCGTGCTTGAGGTGTAGACTAATCGTTTTTCGTTTGCGGGAGGCATAATTGAAAATAAGTCACACTATATTCGTCTTTGTTCGCAAACATTGAAAAGTGGATGTGTTAGGTAAGGTTTGCTAGGCAATCAAAAACACCTATAAACTTACAATACATAAAAAATTTAATTTTTTTTTTTAATCTGAAATCAATAAAAGAAATTCAATTTAACGTGTCTCCCTGGTAATTGTTAATAATAACTGTTTTTTATATTTTTTATTATAGCCGTGTCACCAAGGTAAACCCATAAATAAATAAAAGTAATTTGATTTTCGAATAAAGCCACCCTATAGATGTTAAATTTCGAAATAACAAATTGCTATATACCTTCACCGAGAGTTACAGATCACAACAGTGAAAACTGTATCCGAAACGGTCCAGTAGTTTTTTAGTCTATAACTGGACAATGATAGAAAGAGACATTCATTTTTATATATTAGTAGACTAACATTTAATTAATTTTAACTTTAAAAAATAAAGAAATAAAATATATATTAACGACAAATGTTTTTATTACTATTTGACAGATTGTTTAATTATTTATTTTATTTTATTTTATTTATTATTGTTTATTTAAGTTGATAAAAACTTCAGGGTATATAACATTTTTTGCTATTAATTTTGGAATCAGTAAAAATTGATTTTTTAAATTCCCTGACCCCGAAAGAAATAACGCAAATCATTTCCTACATATTTAAATGTTGTCTTTGTGATGTATTAATTATTATTGCATAAGAGAGCTTAACTGGGAATTGCAAACGTTTATATTGGAATGGCAAGTCTGTAGGGGTATAAGAGCAACCTTCCCCATAACTGGAACTGTTAACGGCCACAACAATATTGTTACGCATTGATTTTATTTGCAATGTAGGAGGAGGGAATCCAGGCGAGTTTAAGGAATTTAAAAATTCTTGCGGAAAGTGTACAGCATCATCTGTATTAATAACCGTGTCGATGAATCTAAAAACTTTAACTTCTCCTTGTAATTTTTCGTCACGTTTGGCCGGCTGTTTTGTCGACGTTCCAAATTATTTTGTGCGTAAGCTCCAACTGAACGAGTCGAACTCGATCGTTATCGGTTGTTCCGGAGTCATAATGGATCGGCTTTGAGAAATTCATATTCGATTTACTTCCAAACGCTGTCTACGCTCTTCGTCAGTCTCATTGACTCAACATCATGGGTCAATTGACTCATTGTACTTGAATTGTGTTGCGCGTACGCCGGCCATTTTTTCCAAAGAAATAAACCACGAACTGTTAAATTTGAGTAACGAAAAAAAAAATACGTTTTTGGTAACTAAGCAGATAGTTTATAGAGCAGATAGTAGGGAAACCCCTAGAAACGTATCTTATATTTTTCCCAATGGGGATAAATTTGAAAAAAATACTATCCAAATTTCTGACTTTTCCGGTGGATTTTCCATTAATTTTCTTTCATTCAACCTTGTCCTGACAATTACGAATAAAATAACAAAAAAAAAAAAAAAATCAGATAAATCGGTCGAGCCATTAACCTCAAGTAATGATCTTACATACATGCGGCAATTGATTATTATATATACACACTTACATAAAATATCATATGATAGTATGATTTTTCTGCTGCATTTTATCAGCTACATAAATAATTGATTGAAAAAGTCCGACGAAAATGTCTAAGGTCTGCCTCTTACACTGTTATTCTTCAATTCTTTTTCACATGATTATATTCTCACAACCAACATTATTTGTCCTTATATTTATCCAAACTGAAGCGGGATGTCAGACCGTAGACAAGTTGCTGGTTTAATATTTATATCGAAGCTCCTTGTATTATGAAGTGTTGATTCTCCTACGCTGTATATAGTTTTAGTTTTAGTTGATCTATGTTCGCATTGTTCGTTTTGGGATTCGCCTTGTTTGGTATAGGAGTACATTAATATACAACAAATGCGTACAGTCAAATCGCCTTTGTCATGCGTTACTCGTCGTCGTTCTAGACTACCCACAAATGCAGGCTGCATTTACTGTAATTACATGGCTGTACTAATTTGTGCGAAATGGTTGCAATTATTTTATCATTTTTCCAGGGAAAATGAATTTTGTGGTCATTATTTTTAGTATAACTACTTAAAAAAAAAAAATAAAAAAATTCCAGGTGCTGTTATATCTTTAAACAAGCCATATATATATATATATATAGCGGATGATATTATTATATGAGATAATACGATACAATAGTATGCAGCAGCAGTTTCCACTAGAAACGATGCCGATCGTTATTATAGTATCGTCTCATTATTGTTTGGCCCAAAGTTTATTTGCCAAGTACAGTGAAATGGTTTCTGTTTTGCTGTAGCTTTGTCCATTTTCATTTCAATTCTCCATTTTCTAGCCCAAGTTTTGTAAGGAGCTTCATTGTTTGCCTATATATCCCCGCGATTAGTGTTTTACTAACATCAAACTTGTCAGCGAATGTCAGCACGGACGTTCGAAATTCAAGAATGTCAGAATTTTCTTTTACTGGCCATCGCGTATAACAATATACGTTCGTAAAACACACGTTTAAATACGAATAGGAAAACTTCACATGACGATCCAAAATATTTCGATAACCATTTAACAACGGGTACGCCGAACGAGACGGCGGCCGTTAACTACGACGGATAAGATATGCTAGTTTAACTAATAATTCTGTACATGAATGGCTTGATTTAAGAAACTACCCACTAGTAGCACTTATGACGTGGGTTAAGAGTTAGGTTTTCAAGGTCCCTCAAGTTCGTTTGAGCCTTCTCCGAGGGTTTCCAGGGATGTTGACATAATCAAGGGTGACGATCAAAGGGTTTGAACGGTTAGCAAGGCGGGAGCGAGATAAGACGATTTTGCAACCACTGAGACGAACGTTGCAGTAGAAATATATTTGAACAATTACGAGAGAGAGAGAGAGAGAAAAAAAATGATCAAAATGACGCCATAAAAAATTGTGTCCGGTGTTCGGGGTTGTCCGCTATTTAGACACGTGTCCCGTTATGGTATATAATAATAATAATAATAGTAATAATAGTAATAATTGTACTATTGAATTCGATTTAATAAATATTATTCCGTGATATTATTCCGATACGCGTTCTGTATTTCGCGCGACGGAGACCACGGGGCGCGCGCGCAGCGGACAAACGTTAATTTCACGGTTCGCATTTATTAATATCGTTTTCCGCACATATATAAATATATAATATAGGTTTTTCTTTCTGTTTTTTTCTTCTCCATATCGCGCATATAATATTATTGCGACTCCCGCGGGATATCGCCAAACACTTGTTCGACAACAACATTGGCATCCGCGTATACGTATATATACGACGTACATGATATTATTATACGACTTTAAAAAGCGGTCTATCATGCGCAATGCACCCCCAGCCTCCCCTGCGCCCGTTCGCCTGTGTATTCGTATATATTCGCATCGCTTCCGATCCCGGGCGTGTGCATTGCGTGCGCATTGTGTCAACACTTTAGGGTGTTTTACTGCGGTTATACGTATAAAAGAGTATCCCCTAGCGGACCATTATCAAACAATACCGGTCCCTCGTGTTGACTTAAAAATAAATCTAATTTCCCTCCGTATATACGTGTGTGCGCATTTATATATATATATATATATATAAGCGATATTTCGCTTTGCGCTTATGCGCATAGATATATTATTATTATTATTATTATTATTATTATTATATACGGCGAATATTATACGCGCAGCGTGATGCGGCGGGGCGGAGGGTCGTAATATAATATATAAAAAGGATCGTCGCGGGAGAGAGTGAGAACGGGGGAAAAAAAAAAAAAATAAAATAAAAATAATAATCAAAATCAAAATCAAATCGTAATCATCGTCGTCGTCGTCGTCCGCGCGTATATAATACCCGGGCACCGCCGACCGGCCCGGCGTTAATGATACGGAATCGAACGTTTTATTCGGGTTTTTGTCGCCGGGAATCGTTTTGTCCATCCCCTCGTCCAAATTAACCATCTGCCGCGTTGTATTTCATACGTTTATCCCGGAGACGCGCGTTATATTGCGGCCGATCCGGGGTCTTTCGGGCGCCGCACGCCGACAAAACGTTATATTATTTACAGGCGTATAATTATTATAGAAATACAAGTGTGAAAATGTAACGTATACGAGCAGTTATCTACTACTATTATTATTATTCCGACGTCAATATGCCGTTTATAAACAAACACAATGTTTAGACGAATAATAATACTATCGGGCCCCTCGTCGTCCGCCATAAATAAGTAATATATATATATATATATATATATATACACACACATCTATCGTTATATCATATTATATTATATACTACCTATATTATACGGCCATAATGACTTTGTAGAACATCACCGCGTCATATTAGAGGGTGAACACGATGATTAGAAGTCACGAGACCAGTGCGGCCGCCTTCGAGTTCGAAACTCGTCGTTGTAACGTAATAAATATTAAACAACGTATCGTATACGATACAATAACGGGCGATTCGTCATTATTATTACCAGCATGGTTTTTCACAGCAATTCGGTCTGAATCGATCGTTCGAAATCGTAACAATCAACATACTAACGACAATCTATAACGAATTATTATTAAACATATAGCTCATTTTCTTTTTAAAAACTAAACTAATCGTATCGCGCAATTTGTCGTTCTTGAGTTGTTCGGCTTTCAGTCGTTTTTCCAGCGATACCCTGTGGACGCTTTCGCCATCGTAACTTTTTAATTCGTTCAACAAGTCTCTCTTTTCCCTCTCTAGTATCGCGATCTTGTTTTCGGAGCGTTTTGAATTTTTCTTGTTATCCGCCAACTCTTTTTCAAGCTCGTTCACTTTCAAACGGTCGGTTAAGAACGGGTTTTTCGTCCTTGTGCCCGCGTATAATTTATTATTATCATTATCCAAAACGAGGCCGATTTTTTTCAAATTCCTCTGGCAAACCGCTATTATTTCCGACCCGACAGCATCCGCCCTCTCTCCCTGTTTCAACGCCAAACCAACTTCGAATTTTACATCGACGAGTTTATTTAATTTTTTCGTATCCATAATCTGCGTCAGGCACCGGTAGTAATCGCGGTTGATATTGACCAATGTGATTATATTTCGCCTCAAATGTTCGCCCGTGTCGTTCACAGTTTCGTCTAACTCGAGCGCGTCTGTTGTAAAATCAAAGTTTTTCGGAATCGGCGTGCGATCTACTCGTGCAGGCTTAGCAGTTGGGTTTACCCCGTGCGTCGCAACGGTAAATATTTCAAACACGTGATTTTTTACCTAAACAAAATTATACGAGTATTTTGTTTCGTTAGTAGTGATGATTTTTAAAATTTAATAATGTGATATGATTAAGTTGAAGGGGAAAAAAAAAGGACTTATTGTTTTGTATACTTTACTATTACGGTGAAACCTGTCTTAACGGGCAAAGAACAGTAATTAATATTTCTCCTCCGGTGTAAATAACGATAGTAACGGACAATAATCTTACAGTGAAACCAGAGAAACCCAACCCCCCAACCCCCGCCCCGGCTTCAGGATTTTTTCGAGGAGCCATTTGAAAACCCTAATTGTATTGTACGACGAATTTTATTTCAGCCCTAAGGCTGAATATAAAATGATAGAGAAATTTGTGTTCCGTACCCAGGAATTTTCAATAGGAGGGGATGTAGTTGTTGGTTACCTGAATAATAATCGTCAAAAAAATCGTAGCTTTTTTCCTAACCCGACATTATGAATTTCAAAACCGGACCCGAAAAACGCCAATTTTTATTTAACAAATCGAGCTTTTCATTATAACTGGGCAACATTTTAAGTAGAGCTGGTTAGCGAGGTACCGAATATGAATTTTCGATTAATAACTACGTTTGGCCGAGTACTCGACTTTGGACAAATTCTGGACTTGACTCGAAAAAAATTAATACTATATTTCACTCGATGTCAAAAATCCAGAACTCTCCTAACTCTCTAGTTTTAAGATTAAATTACTAAATACTCATAAATGTTGTGGTTTTTAAGCCAAGTATTTAGGGGGTATAACATTTACCCTTTTCCCGTTGGACACACGTCACTGTCCGTTATAGGCAGGTTTCACTGTATTGTATTATGCAATACACGTATATAACTTACGAAATTCTCGACTTTATCGATCCGTTTCGTATCGCCTTCCATATTCCTGCAGAAATCGTCGTACGATATATTTGAGTTTTCGCAGTCGGTGACGAACGATTTTTTTTTTAAGTTGGCTAGTCCGGCATTAATTAATTTCTCTTGAAACGACCTATGTTTGTCGATCAAAACCTTCACGGACGGCCGGTTTTCCGCGGAAGGTTTTTCGATTTCCACGGGGACGGCGATGACGGCCTCAGCATCCATACAACTTTTGTACGACGATAACGAATGGTCGGAGGACGTGCCTAATATCAATGACGATAATTCGATCATTGTAGGCAACGATTTTGCATTTTCGACCGATTGATTTTGTGACATGATATATATATATATATACACAGTTAGCTGAATATAATTATGTCAAATTATTTTTATCGACGAAATATCTATATTTTCCTACCTTTATACGTTATGTGCGCGTAATTTTTTTTTTTTTTTTTAAATTATATGTGTATAATGTAGGCCTGCACAAATTCAATTTTTAAACGCGAGTAAACTATTATTAAAATTATTATATCGATCGAATGATGATGTGTTTATATTATTTTATACAATACGCGTAATTCTCGCGTGGCAACATATATACCAGTGCCGTTTTTTTATTCTTCATAATTTTCACTATATATATTTATTTATTTTTTGTTAAACGTTATAAAAACATAAAGTGTATACACATCATAATAGTCTGTATGGAGTTTTCATACGATAAATCCCGTTTTATCTGTTGTATATTGTATATATTATATAAAACCGTATAGTTTTCCTCGGCGATAATAATGTAAATTCTACTTATATATTATAGACTTGTCGAAAATCGCTTGAAATAAATTTAACCGAAATATACACATCGGAGTTATAATATATTATATACACGTATTATAGTGGTTATAATAATTAGGCGTACGGAGACATCTTAAGGTTATGCGAGGCCTTTAAATACTTAAATTACGATATATACATAAATTAATTAGTTTTCATTTATTCATCTATTAGATGAAATTCCGCAAAATGTTTTAGCAATGGACTTGTATTTCTTTCGTCTCTAAACTTGTAAAATTTGAGAAAAACAACCAAACAGTTTAATTATTTTATTGTTTGATTTACCACGATTTTTTAACCGAGTTATCTATAATAAGAAAGTAAGTTTTTATTTGGAATTTTTCTCTACCGGAAAACAATGTACTTTCATTAGTCTAAAATTTAGAATCAAATTGCATTATTTTTATGCAAAGCTAATTTCAATATTTTTCGTTCGAGATTCATTTTTAAAACATTTTAAGAAAAAAACAATTTTTAATTATGGTAGGTATTTTGTAAATAATGTAATTTTTGTAAATGTAGGGCCCTAGAAAATCCGGAGCGCCAGGCCTAGGCCCTTCGGACAGCACGGTATGTGTGCGCTGATACACTAAATACAGTTGCATAATGTAATATATTATTATAAAATCGCGTTGTAAACGATTTATTGTCCGCCGGCGGCTGTATTATATTAAATAACCTTCTCTAATTATTATTATAATAAATATTATAATAATCTATATTGATAATTAAGATACGACCGGGCTTAAGTATAGGTACGAAATTAAGATACGGGCTCGATTATCTTTATCCGGCGGACAAACGGTGTCCGCCGGACGTCGCGGTCGGGCGCAGGAGACGCGGCGCGACGGTTGCTCGTGTACGGCGAGGGGTGGCGCGGCTAAACGATCGGCCGGTGCGGCGGCGGCGGCGGCGGCGGCGGCGGCAGCGGCGGCGGACAGTCTACACTCTCTTCCGCGCCGTCTATCGTTCTCTTTCTGGCGAACGCCGGTGCAGGAAACGCCCGTCGCGGAAGAGTAAAGTGCGGTCGTCGTGCCGGCGGCGCGGGGCCCCTGGTGGTCGGGCGGGCGGGCGGGGGGGGGCGATTGTTGATCAACGCCCGGCCGCGGTAATAGCGTGTTACGCGCGCGGCGCGGCGCCGCCGAACGTCGCGCGGAGCAGAAGCGAAAATGTAAAAACGACCGGACGGACGGGCGGACGGGTGGGATAGCGGGGCGGAAAAAAAAACGCGACGACTGCCGGGCCACGCCTACAAATCGTTTGCCCGCCAATTGGGCCGGTGCACGCCCAGAGCGGCGCGGTCGCCTGTCCCTACCCGAAACCGCCGCCGCCGCCGCCGCCGCCGCCGCCGACAACGCCACCGACGCCGCCGACGCCTCAGCCGCGGCAGCCTCACGAGTCCGCCGAGTGTAATATACGCGCGGCACACCGACCGGCACACTGCGCGCGACGTTTATTACTGCTCACGTGTTGATCCGCGCCGTACGCGAACCGAGTTTGATTTTTTTTTTTTTTTGTTTTTCCGTCGCGTCTCCCCCGTAAATCGTTTTATGCCCGTTGTTCGCGAGAAATTGCGCGTCGCTGTAAATACGACACGTGATTACCCGTTAAAATGCAATAATTATACCAGGGCACCGGAAACGCAATGATGACCATGATGATGATGCAGCGTTTGCTCCAGAACAACAACAACAACAACAATAACAACAACAATAATAATAATAATAATAACAATAATAATAACAACGGATACACTGCGGACGACACGAGGCTGAACGGTATCCGTCACCATTCGGCCAGCCCTTTTTCGAAACCGACCGCCGCCGTCGCCGCCGCCGCCGCCGCCGCCGCCACCGTGCAGGCCGTGGCCGCGATGACAACGGCCACGGACAAGGAAACGGCCGGCCACGATCAGACGACGACGCACCATCATCAGCCGCCGCCGTCCTCCTGCACTACTGCCGCCGCAGTGCAGACCGCGGGTATGTGCACCGCGACCGTGGTCACCGTGCAGACCGCAGTACCCGAGCCCGTCGACAGGCTGCAGACGTCCGACGAGGATGACGAGCTGAACGTGGACGAAGATCCGGTGGACCTGACCAACAACCGGTTGCACGGCGGTGGACTGCTGCACCATCAGCAAGACAACTGCGGCAAGGCCGGCACCGCGGCCACCGTCCCGATGGACACCACAGCCGCCAACGATTACGAGACCAGCGCCGGCGCGCCCTGTACCAATAAGGGCCGGTTAGCGTTTTCCGTCGAGAACATACTCGACCCGAACAAGTTCACCAAGAAACTCATCATGGCACCCGCCGCCGTTTTGCCCAGATGGAGGCCGCGAGTTGATTTCGTCACCGACCCTTCCGTTGCCGGTACGTGGTGTTTTTTTTTTTTTTTTTACATTTTATTATTTAATATTTTAGTTATAATATTTGTAAAACAATCAGTAAAATTACATTTGTATACAGATTTTAATCGTGTATAAATTTAAAAAAATAAAATGTCTTAAATGTATAAACCATAAAAAATATTATAATGTCACTGAAAAGAAATTGTTATAGGTTAACTTAATTATTATAACGAATTAATTTTGAATTACACCACGTTAGAGAGAAAATTGATAATTTTCACTTTATTCCAACGCCGTCGTTCATCGTAAAAATTATAATTTTTTTTATTTTTTAATCTGTATTATAATATAATGTTCGATTCCGAAATTATTGATATTAGTCAAGAAGGGACTTTTTGTTACGTCCTGATATTATGTTAGGGGCTAAATCACCACATTGATAACTCCTTGTGTTTAAAATCGGTCATCCTTATTTTCAAAAAAATCACAAAATCTATAAGTTTTATCATTTTCATTACGAAAATAACAATTAACATTTTTACAAAAGAAAACAAATTAACTTAAGTCTATTGACTTGTATCATTTATTAGTTTATACTCCGATACTTATTGTTAACTTTTATCCCAACCAATTTTTTACGTAAACTAATTAAAACTATCCATAGGAAGTTTTTTGCTAAGCAATATGATAATATTATAGAAAATATATAAATTACGGAAATCTAAAATAATTGACCATATTTTCCCATGTAATTCCTATTTTCATCGGTTTAGTCGTACGTAATTTTCTATAGAGCGATTTAAAACGTAACGAGTCATACATCCTGTATAGTTAATAAAATAACGTACCTGTTCTTTCGTGTATTCATTCGTTCACGTAATATCCGCGGTAAACAACATAAGAAAAATAACCGAAAAAAAAATTAATAAATTATTTTTTTTATTATTTATTTGAACGGTTCGCGGTTTTATGCAATTTATATTCCGAAAACGTTGGTTGAATATACCCAAACCTGTGTGTGTGTGTAATATTTTTAAACCGATTGCGCATAGTACACCTGTCATCGCGGTAAACCGTTGGTTTGAAAATAATGTAGTGGAAAGTTAAAAAAAAAAAAAAAAAAAAATCGTATAAACGTAAACAAAACACGTCGGTTGGTTTGTTACAAACGGTTTTTATTTCCATTTTCCGAGAAGCTTTTTTTCATACCAAATCTTTTATCCGAGTTTAAAAACGATTCTTTAACGTCGTTTTAAAGTAAGTATACACTCACCTGTATAGCGACAAAAAATTAAAAAATCAATTATATTAACGCGTATTACAGACGAACCCCCCCGCCCCGCCCCTCATTAAATCCAGTAAAAGTTTAAGTTATTTCGACTCGGGGCGGGTGTTTATTAAGCCGCGCGTTTAATTATTTAGATTTTAACATTTTAATATAATTAAACAGCGCGAGCTACGAGACTTCCAAAGTCTCTTCATTTATTTGTCAATAAGTGTATTTAAATATAATATTGTCTATCGATATAGAAAACAGTGAATAATAATCAACACATAATATAATACGATGGCAATATTTGTGCGTGTACAATATAATATATGTCCCACGATAAATAATGAAAATAATTCCATATGCCTACACAGGAAATGTAAATTAGTAGTAGTTAGGTTATAAAAAAAAAAAAAAAAATATACGTGTAATATATGCCATATGTATAATATTAATATGATGGATATACGACATACAAATAGATTGAGTTTTTAATCGTATAAGTCTTTGAGCGTACTCACGTTTAATTTCACAAACGGAAAACTACAATAGTAAAACAAATTCAATTGCAATTTCCTATTATAAATAACGATTCGTCACATACGTGCTTATTTATTGAAATTTATTTAAAACGGGCATTACAAAATTTAAATAATATACAAAACAAAATAATCGTAATATAAAATTTAACAAAATTGAATTAGAATAAATGCACACGTTGCTCAAAAATCACCATCGAGTACATATGCAAGTATGAAGTAGTTGTACTATTTGTACGTTTTTCTCCGATTGTCTTTTCCGTACATAGGTAGAGCTATAAATACTTGGCATGTGTAGTCGAACTGCGGATAACGGTTTAAAAACTTGTATTATAATAATATAATAAACTTCTTTAATTTAAAACTCAAAAGTTAAATACTACTGGGCCGGCTGCAGGAATATTACTCATCGTAATATATATATATATATATATATATATATCTTTAATATCCATTTAAATATAAACGAAGGGTGGGAAAAATCCGCAATTTCTTTATCTGCACCAGGCGTGAAAAAAAAAAACTTTTTAATCTGATCCGCCCGTAAAATTAATTGAAATAGTTGAACCGAAAAAACGATTGTGTTCCGCACTCGCCGGCCGGTCAAGTAGGGTAATTTTCCGAATTGCTTTTTTTCCCCCTGCGCGTCTGACTTCGACAGCCGAGTCTGACTGCGGATACGCGATTTCATGGAAATAAAAAAAATATATACACCTGAAACCATTTTATCGTAAACGCGCGTTCAATACTTAAAACCAAATCGAATCGCGTATAATTGCGCGAAAAGTTGATAAAACTGTATGGAATTATCGAACGGATACGTATTTTGTTTTCCTTAGATTTAGTGCATTTTTTTTTTTTTTTTTTTTTTTTTATCGGAAAACACTTTTTTGGTTAGTAAAAATGCTCCAGATTGTTCACGTCGTATCTTAACCCGTCGTTGGTACACATATAGTTCGTAACATGATTGCTACACTGTGAGCGCGGCGCTCACACTTCACTTATTATATTATTATTAATTGATCGATTAACTTAAAAAATCAAACCATACCTAGAATTATGTATATTTTTATCCTTTACTAAAAAGTAAATAAATACTTTTTATGTACATTTCATAATTTATAAAATAAAAATAAAAAACTACAATCTTGTTCCGAAAAATAACGCTCGAAATGCTAACTGTGTAAGCAGCGCGCTCACGTGTGTACCAACGACGGGTTAAAAGATGCACATTTTTTTTTTTAGATTATTAACAGTTTTTCTAAAAGGTTAAATAAAATACTGACAACACTAATGCCGATACTTTGATTTTGTTTTTGTTGATTTCACGGTTACCTTGACTGCAAAGGAAAGAAAAAACCCCCCGTGAGCAGCATAGATCAGTCTCACTATACTAGGCCGTCGAATATTTTCTCGTATATTTCGTATAAAATAAAAATATCCATAGTATAACAATAAATTTACCGAATACTAAAATAATACAATAATATCTACTTGTTTCCCTGGTTTTTCGGTCATGGAGATCATACCGCTAAACAAATTCCTCTCCACCCATCCTTTTGTTCTGCTGTTATCTTCAAATGGCGTATCTGATGGCGAATCCTTCGTGGTATGGGAACTTTTTTGATTGTTTCCTCGATAATTTTTGTAACTATTGAACCGATTTTTCTTCATATATATCCCGCCCACGTCCGCCTCCTTTTTTCAATTTCTTTTGTAATGCCCGGTCTTTGGAAGAGTTTTTCGAGAGTTCGTATAATAGTTTTGTCGTTTTCGCCATTCTCCCGTGTGGGGTGTCGATAGCCATAGATTTTCCCAAGTATTCTCCTTTCATACACTTTTATTCTTGTATCCTCTGCTTTCCTAATTGGCCATATACTATAACTATATACTACGTCCAAAAAAAAAAAAAAAAAAACCGTTAGGGACGGTGCTTGAAAGTTTAGACCCCTAAAAAGCACATAATCATATCGATTGATACTAACAGCATGACATATACAAAATTTTATCATCTATATAGAGGAGTCGAAAGGGGTATTCAAAATCAAAAAAAAAAAAACATTCAACTCATTGCAACAACATACTGAAAATCGTAATCAAATTTTACCCCACTTCAATTGTATTTTGTTTTATCTTCAAATTTCTTACCGAAAATTCGACAAAAAACATAACTCACAATAACCTTACCGAGCTCCGCTCAGAATAGATTTATGATTGCAATGATTTATCGTATACTTTCCCGAATTCCCACCGACAATCGTGGCCTACCCGCGGTACAAAAGTAACGCTTTTTTTTTTTTATATTTAAGTTAAATTTAATAATGGTAATATTGTAATAATTTATATTATAATATTACCGTTCGTGCAAAATCGATAAAATGTAAGCGAAATTTAAAGAAAAATAAATATATATATACTTATTTAAAACGTTTTCTTTGTATATTAAACTATTATTATTTAAATAATAATAATAATAATACTGGCGAATGGCTTTTAAGTTATGATAAATAAATAGTATTAATGAAATTATCGCCGCGGTAATGCGTTTTTAATTTTCTATTTAAATTCCCCTAAGTACTTTACTGTTTTGATAACAGTGGTTTAATAAAATCCTTATACCATCATCATTTTATTGACGGATTTTAAACGCCGGTTAACATTTTGTCCCGCTCCCGCCGCGTTGCCGGGAACGCGCGCGCCCCTCTTCCCGTATAATAATATAAAAGACGTCGGCCGGAGGATTTAGACGATTTAAAATCCCGTCCTTCCGTCCTGTTCTCTTTGTACGTATATATATATATATATATATATATATAAAGTGTTCGTTTTACAGAATGCATTCGGGATTTTTCCACCACGGAATCATCAATATATAATATAATACGGTCGCCTTTCGACCGTCGTCCGCACACGGGCGATAAATTGCGATATCAAGCACATGGGAATATATCCGCATACCATATTTCCCTTTTAATGGTACATTGAATTTATAAAATACGATTGTCGGCGCCGTCCCTAGGGCAGGAGGCACGGAGCCCCATCTCGCTTCCAATAGTGATATACAATAACAAAGTCGAGTCGAAGAGCAAAAAAAAAAAAAAAATACGTACATGAATACACTTTTTAAAATAACTAACCCTAACTTATTAAACTAATAACTACATGAGATAATATAAGTTCCCTCCCCGCCCACTCGAATCATTTCTTTTTAATTTTGCAACACGCCGAATACATTCTTGTTAGTTTCTTATTTGTTTGCAATTTGCCCCGGAAATTCTCAGGACGGCCCAGACGACGGTATTATATGTAATAATCGTGTAAAAATTGTAAAACCCAATTTATGTTATTATAAAGAATAACATGTGACCATAATCCGATTGGCGTTTAAAATTTTACCTTAACAGACCCTTATACGTATTATAATTATTATTATAACGAGTTAAAATTTATCCGACAACTAATTGATCAAATTGATGGATCATTTTTTGCACAATATTACGATATCTCGTACAAAGTTTCTATAATAATTTTAGATTCCGAGTGCGGTCAAGTAGCTATATCAGTTTTACTAAATTGTGTTTTTTTTTTTTTTATTCTCTCGGTAAACATTTTTTCGGTCAGTAAAAATATTCTCGGGTTTTTAGGTTTTAAGCGCCTAAATATTTTTTTCAAAAAAAAATTTTTTTTTTTAATTTTACAGTTACGCTACAAATTGTTGAGCATAAAAAATGCGGATTTTTCGACTGGTGTTACTTTATACGGAAAAATGTTCAAGATTTCCAAGAGTTTCTAGTAATATTTCGACGTTATTTCAACAGGAGTTAATATTTTATTACATTTTTTTTTTTTTTTTTGTTTGTTTTGTGGCTAATAATACGTTTCTCGTGTAAATGTTTGCATTATTAATCACCGATAAATTATTGGACTGCGCAGCTGTAAATATATATTATATATATATATGCGTATTTTTGTTTCAGCAAACTATTATTATTGGTGTTGTTGTCGTTAAATCTGTTGTTTTTTTTTTAAACAAGTCGGCGGTAGTATCGACTCATTTTTTTTTCTTTCGCATTTTTTATGTTGTTTTTTTTTTTTTTTTTTTTTTAAAGACAAACGTTTTTTTTTTTCCTATACGCTTTGGACCGCTTACTTAATTTTTGTGTTGCGGCTATATTATAGTAATAATCTGTCTGTGAACCACGCGCTGTCCTCGCAAATTACACATAGTTTAAGATCTCTAGCGACACGTTTACGTCAACATCCGAGTTAATTATGCGTCCGCGCGTGTGTATCGTATACGCGTCTCGTTTGAGTACACTTTATTCACAGCAATTATATATATATATATATATATAATATGCAGAGACGATTTTAGGGAGGGCAGGGACGTGGGCCCCAGATGACAATATTTTAGGGGTGCCGGTTTTTTTTTTTTTTTTTACGGTAAAAATGTATTTGTACATTTTTTTATTATAATTTTTATACAATTATTTCATATTGCTATTGATCATCAACAATCGGTTGTTAAACAAATTTAACGCTTGTTATTACTTAGTTCGTTTAAATATAGTATTAGTTTATTCTCAAGTTGGGGGGGGGGGACGAAAGACGACGAATCTCTAAATACGTCACTGTAACCTAACCAATACACACGTTGGAAACGATAAATAAATTAGAAGTTATAATAACGGGGTAAATAGGTAAAAAAAAAAACGTATTTTATTATTATTTATCGACGAAAATCGAAAGTTTTTTTTTTTTGTTTGTATTAAATACTGCGAATTTATTAATTCAATTGTGAACAAAATTGATAATTGGAACGTTCCTGTTGGGAGTTTATGCAGAACCAGATAATACCCTGCCACCTTCCCTGAAAAATGTATAGGTTTTTTTTTTTTTTAATTGTTTTTTTATTGTTTATAACATCGACTACATTGTTAGCTTAACAGGAAATTTTTGCATTATATAAGGTTATACATTTCTATTTTTTTTTTAAGATAGGAAAGTATGTTTTTGACGTTTGGTACCGGTCCAATTGCATTGTATTGATTGTACGGGATGTTAAATTCCTTTCTGTCCTCGGTGAACTTTTGTACAGTGGATGATCATATGCTTGGTGAAATTGATTGTATTACATGTCGGGCATAGGGATGGTTCCGTCTTATCCATATAATGTCCGTGTAAATATCCGGTGTGACCAATTCTTAGTCGGTTGAGGACTATTACTTCCTTTCTATTTAATTCCCTGTATTTGGGCCAGGGTTCAACAAAGTGTATATCCTTGAATTGCACGTATTCAAAATTATGATTATATTTTAGTGTGATTTTCGTTGCTGTTTTTTAGCCCATAAAATTTTGATGGCAGGAGTGTAATTTGTAATTTTTAGTGAAACACAAGCAGCATTGGTTTTTCATCGGTCGAAACATTTTTTTCTATCGACGTGATTAAATTTATTATGGATAAGCGTAGGTGAAATAATCGTAATTGAAGTCGTAAATAGAAGTAAATATAAATACCTATTAAATGTCCGTAGGAATATTATCATTGTTAACATGTATACAATTTGTGTCTACGAATTACTCATTAACTAAAATTAAAAAAAAAAAAAACTAATAAATTCTATTTGTTCGCGTGCCATTGAAATTTGGCCAACGTGCCACCTTTGGCACGCGTGTCATAAGTTCGCCACCTCTGGTCTATAACGTCATATTCGTCCGTAAAAAGTGGAACGTTTTTTATATATGTGCGGAACGTATTTGAGGTTAGGTAATAATATATTATTGTGTGTAGAAATCGAATAATATTTCGAAAGGCTGCGTTTGTTATAAAATATTAGTGACAAATCGATCGTCCAAATATATACATGGAAATTGTCGGACAAATTTAAGCAAACTCAGTTTCTGCTTTTTTTTTTTTTTTTTTTTTGTAATCATTATGGAACCTCGTTTAAGCTTTGTTTTAACACTATTTTAAATGTTTTTACCTAGTACGAGTATTCACTTTTGATTTTAAAATAACAACACCTCGTTTTAAAAACGAATTCAAAATACGAGAATATTTTTCCTAAAAACGTTGATACGCATAATATCGGAGATTTACCGTGATATGAGTTATATAAACTAGTTTAAAGTTTAAGCCGGATTAGTGTAAGGACTTTGTCATCTGAAAAGTAAAAACAGATAGGTACGAAGTTTATTACCACCCTGCCATATTCTAACCAGTATGGATTTTAATCGAAATTCTACGGCTACGAGCGATTGTGTAGTAGGAGGTATTCATTTTTAATTATATTACGATTTTTTTTTTTACAAGCTGATCCCGCACGGCGTTGCCCATGAAAAATTAAATACCTTGGATTTACCCACTATTCTTCGCCCCTCTATCGGCCCCTACTATATCACGGTCTTTTATTCTTTCTTGTCGTTAATCTATTTAAAAAAGAGGACTTTCTTACGGGGAATCATAGACGTCTTATTATTGATATTATTGGTACATATAAGGATCGTACACTCAAGTAGACAGTTTTTTTTTAAAGATTTTATTCCTAGATTCCTTGCAAAGAACATAGGACCTTTGATCACGTAAAGCAACATTCCCAAGTAAAAACGTTCACTATTATTCGGATGAACTACGTAATATATTCTGCCAAGGTAATCCATTTTTTTTTACTCCGGGATAACCATCGACGATGGTTCCTTGTTTTCTCCGCTGGAATTTTTTGGTGGATTGTCCGGTCTACGTGTGTATAGACCGGACTGGAATTGCTTTATTTAATTTTGAGAGTCTAAAACTAAATGTAGCTTGATCATTGCTTGTATCTTTAAAATTGCAATATCTGTATGTTTGGGCCCGCAAAACTTAAAAAGTAGTTGATGAAATTGAAATTTGAAATTTTGACACAATGTTGCATTCGTATAAACGCATGTTTTTATATATCTAAATAATCGATTTGATCAGTAGAAAGAAAGATAGAGGCCTAAATGTTAAGCTGCTAAAACTAATTTGGAACATTTTCTTTGTCAACCATAGTCAAGTAACCGTATTTTTGTGGAGGAGGATTACCGATTTAGGGTAATTTTACACTTTTTTTTATCTTAACGATTTGGTTACCATGGTAACCAAACTCGCCATTTGATTTTGTACTATTATTATTTATACGGTTTGGTTTCTACGGAAAATTAACAAATGTTTTTCCATCCAAATTTCCGACTTTTCCGGTGGATTTTCCAAAAAATTTCTTTCATACAAACTTTGATCTGATAATTACAAACACAACCAAAAAGAATCAGGTAAATCGGTCGAGCTGTTCCTCAAGTGATGATCTTACATACATGCGTCAATTGATATATATATATAATATATAGATATTCGAGTATATATTGTTTATTATCGATAGAATAAAAAAACATATTGTATATAAAACCGATTTTATATATTTAACACCCGTGCGTGGGGCGCACTTTATGATAATATCATTGTATTTTTAAATTATAAAAAGAAATTTCGTAACGACGAAATAGTGTCTTATTAACATCATATACTGACCTTCGCGGATTCTTTATTTTATTTATCGCCACGTACGTTGACCGTTTGTAATATCTCTTGCTCTCTCTCTCTTTCTCTCTAACGGCTCTATCTCACTCTCCAAGACGAGTTCCGCTACATTGACTTTAAATGCCACTATAATGTATACCACGGTTTAAATGCGTTTTTATCGGATTCTCCGGTCGTATATAAACGACGGTGATAATAATAACAATAATTAAAGATTCCTACCCCTAATATATATATTATATACGTATAGTTAAACGGTTTTGTTCCGAGACCACTTTTCCGAATATTATAGCGTTGGTCAGATTACGTTTATATACACGTTTAAACGATTTCCATTCCGTGTTACACGGAGTTTTTCCGGTCGATCATTTGTTTATCGGACTGTATTCAGTGTACGTATAATACGGTATTGTAGTGCACGACTATTGAATTCAATAGCTCATATCTGTCGTTCAAAGTTGGACGTGTATCAAACCAGCGAATTCGTGACGGATTACGGAACTACAAACGTGTGTCGAATATCGTTTTAAAACCAGGTAAACATTCCGCGGAGACTTTCGAATCGTTGAACGGTAGTTCGACGATAATTTATAATTTTTACTCAAACAAGAGCATTGGATTTTCGTATCGTTCGCGACGTTGGTCGTCTTTTCGATAGAGCCCGGCTTTTTCGGAACGTTTGAACCGGCGACGACTATAAAAGCTAACGTTATCAATTCAAAAGTCTCGTTTACGGATTATGAAACGAAATCGAATACATACGCGTCGCTCTGTAATATTATTATCGATCGGTGAATTCGCCGGTTCGATACAATAGAGGTAACTTTGTCTGACTTTGAATACGTACTGCGAACGACCGATTCGAGATCGACCACTCTAATACTATTGTGTACTAAAATACACCACCAGGAAATTATATGAGCTTGGTTGATTTCGGTGTAATAATATTACACCGATAACACGAAGTCAGTTTATCAGTTATAATATTTCTTATAGTTTGGGTATTTATTGGACACGCCTCGGTATTACTACACAGCGGACATGAATATTATATTATATAGAATGCGTATAGAGAGCACAAATTTAGAACGATTTTCGGACGAGAATCGCGGGTATTTGTTCTCGTCCGTAGACGCTCTATGTACTATGACAGGACTAAAATAAATAAAAGAGAAGAAACGGAAAGCGAAATAAAACAAAGTGGCCCTCGTTGAAGCCGACGAATGAAACCCTAAGCCCTATGTATACAGACACAGCTAACCGCTCTTGTATTTGTTCAACACGGTTTTTAATGAACACGTCGAGACGGATATTTGTAAATTAAAATGACACCGTTGGCCGTATAATTAATGCCACCGAAATGTCTTTTAACGTTTGAACCGTATGAAAAAAAAAAAAAAAAAAAAAAAAGACGGGCGAATATATAGTACGACGCTCGTCCTAAAACTACGGGTACGGGCGGTAAAGGTGTACGGTAGCCAATTAAACACGATCGAACGATATAAACATTAAACTTTTGGCCTTAATAATATTTCGGAAGAGTGTAAAAATAAAATCGTGTTTAATTTAAACACATCGTATTTCGTCGGCTACGACGGGCGGAGTGTGAGGAAGCGGCGCAATGCGAGCGATAAAGAAAAACGATCCGAAACATCTGTGGTGCGCCGCCGGCTTGCGGTGAAATCGTAGCGTCGTCACGCGGTATACCTTTTATTTTATATTATATTGTAAAAAACACGAAATGACAAATTATATTTACAACGCTACGTAATTATTATCGTCGTTTATTACTAATTTCGTGGGCGGCGTGGTCCGCAGTAACCTCCGGAACACACCCCCCTCGATATGCCACCGCGGGCGAATATTTACCTAAATATACCGCGATTACGAGAACAATATAATATAGGGAACACGGTTTTTGGAAACGGGATGATCGCGTTATTCGATCGGACGCGTCTTGGCATGGCCGGCGATAGGAAAAAAAAAAAAAAAAAAAAAAAAGAATGAAAAGTAAAAAAGAACGGTCGGCGTTTCCGACCTCACCTCGGCGGTCGAAAATAAAACTCGGGCGAAATACTCGCCGACTATAAATATACACCGGTGTGCCGCTGCCTTCGCCGCCACTGATGGAAATGCCCGGTAAACGTTATACGTTACTATATTGTTCGAGACGAGCTTCAGTAGCGGTATATACCTATTCTGAAGCTATTTTCAAAATACCTCCCCTAGACACGTACACGAAAAAAAAAATTTAAAACAACTTAACCAAACGTCCATTACGAAGCCTCGAGAAGTCATAATATTATTATACTTTACAAAAAAAAAAAAAAAAAGATAAATACAATATCAAAATCGGTTTTTTTTACTTTGGTAAATTATTATAATTAACGTAGGTCAATTCGTTGTCTATTAAAATATACACCAATTAATTAATACTATTAATCATTTTGCTTTTGGACTGAAAAACTTGCTACGATCCAGAATTTCGTTGACTAGCTTAAAATTACAGTTGTATACGACACTAACACGTCATTATCACTGCTGGTAATGTACGGATTAGAAACCTGGACGCTCCGGAAATTAAACGAAAATACTCTTCAGGTACTCGAAAGGAAAATTCACAGATAGATGTATGGCCTGTGTGGCGACATAATTACGGGCAAATGGCCAATAAGGAAACACCGTGAGCTCGAGGAGTTACACAGGGAACCAAGTGTTATAGAGGAAATTAACAGGAAACGACTTGCTCTAGCTGGTCATGCATGGCTCAAAATAGGGTATCTGCTGAGATTAGTACAGGAGGAGAAGCCGCAAGGAGTAAGGCCGTTAGAGAGACCACAATTAAGATGAGATTAAGAGAAGATGTTATGGGGAAAAGATCCGGTTAGGTTAGAACGGAGAACATAGATGTGTTGGACGGGATGGTTCTAAAGGCCGAGGACACTGAAGAAGAAGAAGAAGAAGAAGATTCACCTTGCTCACATATGTGTATATTTTCTACTTTAGATACAAATTGATGCATTTTAATAGATCGTTTAAACATCTTTTTACACAACGTCCTCCCTCCCATCTTGTTTGACGGGGCCTCCCTAGAGGTCTTTTGCCTGTAATTTGTCCTCGTGTTACTTGTTCGATTCGCTATCCGTACGTGGCTGAAACATTCTATCCTCCTGATTTTACTATACGATAGAATGTCGGGTTTCCCGTAAATGCTTTGTACGTCGGCGTAATGTCTTCTTTGGTAAGTTCTCGTTTCCGTATTGTAAACTGTGACTCATACACATGTAATTTGATGTTATTTTTTCTATTTTTAACTTCTAGACCAATAAATGGCTTTGCCTGCTCCCAAAATTTCTCAAATGGAATCGGATGGATGAAACGGGACGGGGACAGGACGCGAAAATCCGACCGAAAGGCGCGAGTATATACGCGGTAGCGATCGGTTTGCGCATATTACGTTATATAATACAGTCGAACTTGGTCAATTTAAAGTTGAAGGTACTGGCAAAAAAGTTTGAGTTATCCAAGAATTCGAGTTAGCCAAAAAAAAAATAAATAAATAAATTTTAAAACAGTACAATATTTATTATAATATTTACATATATAGGATAATTATTTATTTATTTATTTTTAATACATATTAATTTTCATATCATCAAATTTTTATATATATATAAAATAATAACTAAAAGAAGTATTAGTTTTTGTTGTTGATCGTAACATTCGCTGCCGAATCGTTCAATTGTATTTAAAGCTGAACAAAGTCCGTCGTTGACTTCTTGTTGGTACCGTATCCGGGTTCAGTGCATTCTTGTTCTTCTTCTCCGTCGCATGTGTACAACACGCACTCGTACTCGTTACAGTCGTTACAGATGCACAAATATCCGATAAATTTTCGCACACTTCCAAGTCCACTTGTCACAGTTAACGAAAACGTTAACGGTTTTGTTTTCGTTTTTCTAATTGTATAAATAAAATTGGAATTTCCGAGTTATGCGCGATAACCCAGGGGCGAAACACGATGATTTTATTTTTCGCGTCGTTCGAATTGGAAATTCGATAGGACCGGGGAAAAGTTGGAGGTGTCTTCTGCGATTTCGAGTTAAATAAAGTTCGAGCCGGCCGGGTTCGACTGTATTATTTATAATATTATGTAGCCGTGTACAGTAGTGCTGCTGTGGTAGTTTGCGCGGGCGCGCGTTCGCCACGCACGGTCCAAATTACTGGGCATGAAATTAATTGTCGTACGGCGTTTCCGCTCGCGGGCGACCGGCGGACGCGTGGGGGAGGAGGTCGCGCGCCCGCTCGTTCGCGAGATAAGCTTTGCGCGCTATCAAAGTACAATTGAAAGTTAAGCTACGGGCTGATCCCCGGACCGTGTTATACGATTGTCCCATAAAAATCGTCCCTCCGGTTGTATAGTGTGTGTGTGTATATATATATATATATATAAATATATATATATTATGCACTTCTGCGCACCCGCTTTCTATAAGTCCCCCTTTGCGGGATGACGGTCGCGAGAATCCGCGAGGGTATCTGACTCGGCCTGTTGGCCGCGATGTGTTTCGAGAAGTCCGCGCGATAGACTTCCCGAACAAAAAAAAAAAAAAGTTTCCCCGGTTCTCGGGGCGCCGTGCCGTACGACGCCAATGTAAACGAGGTATAAATGTGATACATAGAGGAATTTCGTTTTCTATTATCCGTACGGAAGACGATTCCGAACCGAACGGTTTATCGTATTTGGAATTTCCCGGATTTTCGTTCAAAATCTTCACTCCCCACGCAAATTAATGGAAAAAAAAAAAAAAAAAGACGTTCCGAATCTCGTGTTTAATTTTCAAGCGTTTCTGCTCGGCCGTAACACAAACTTATCCACACAAAACCATATAAAAACCAAAACAAACGTCGAAATTTGCAAACGCCTATAAATAGCTCAAAAATCGTTATAATATTTATAGCCAAGCAATGGCTTGTTTTAATATTTTAATGGAAATTTTAGGTCTTTACAATAATTTTTAACAAAATTACAAAAAAAATAACAAAATCAAAAACTTCCCTCAACGACTAGATCCAAAATACCGTTTGAAAAAATACTACATTTGAAAATCGGAGCAAGATTTCTGATAGAAAAAAACTTGTTTATAGACATAAAAATAAATAAAACACTCGCCATAGTAAAGTTAATATATTTCTCGCTTCGCTAAAAATCGAAAATGATTACATTACATCCGACTTTTTACTTTTTTACCATTAAGTTTAACTTACGATCGTGTATTTCTGCAGGACCAAAAATTTGTATTCACAAAAATCGGAAAATAATACGAGAATTCCCAGATAATTCCGAACTTTTATAAAAAAAAAAATTTACTTACGGATTTTCAATATTTGTATAAGGTAAAAAGTCGCGCGAATAATTTTCGAGCATTATTGAGAAGTAAGAACAAAATTTAATCTACACAAATATGAAATAAGAACAAAAATAATTCGAAAGTATATTTATTTTATAACATAAAATTATTAATTTTTGGGTATGTTCATATTATAATCGATTTACGGTCAAAATGTATTTGGAATTCTTGACTGCCTATTATGATATAAAAAACCGGCTTTTGGGTTTTGGATTTTTTTATTTTAATTTGAATTGTTTCGTCGCTCCATTTAGAGAACATCGAACGCACGCCGCCGGTTGTAACAGTTAATTTTTTATTACTGTCACCTGTTTTCGTTAAAAAAAAAAAAAAAAATTGTATATGTATATATATTTATTTATTTATTTATACTATTAAATAAAACCACAATACGACGTTATCCCAGCGCCTTTTTTGACGCGAAAAATAATTAAATAATAATAATAATAATAATATAATACGATGCGTTCGTCAGTGCAGCGGGCAGCGGTAATTTGTGTGTACGGCCCGCACATTAATTTGTCGTCGTCGGTTATCCGGACGCATAAAATTGGCCGCACATCAATAAACATAAAAAAAAAAAAAAAAAAAAAAAAAAAAAAAAAAAAATTATATTATTTTAATGTACTGCGTATAGTTATTTTAGTGTGCAACAGTCGTTTTATATATACTGCAAACAGAAATGACGGTAAACAGCGAGTTTATATTACAAAAGTATTATTTTTTTTACGCGCGTACCTACATTATTATTATAAATACCAATTACTATATTATTATTACTACAATCGTTAAACAAAAAAAAAAAAAAAAAAACGCCAAATAAACCTTATTCCGGGTTTCTTTACCTCTAAATTAATTGAATTGGTCATACCGAAAACGGCATAAGTCATTTAATATTAAAATTTTACAGAAATTTTACTGATTTCACATTTTCACCTAGGCATATTTAAGCATTTAATTTGTACGATCGAATTGCAAAATATACAACTCCAATTGGAGAAATCTCGTGTAAAAAATATTTCGAAAAAAACATAGAAAACCTAGAAAAAAAATATTTGAAATAAAAAAAAAAAACATTTTGTATTTATAGGAAAAAATGGCTTAAATATAAGGGTAAATTTATTTTTGAAAATAGGCTAAAATCAGACTGAAATAAGTAGAAAATCACCGGGAACGTACAAATTATTACTACTTGTTGTTCTGTTAATTTCCAGCGGCGATAGAAAAAAAAAGATATTATGTGTTTACTTAACCTATTATTCGCCCGTGATGTATTGCGATAAAATTCGGACGGTATTTCTTTTTTGCGGGGGAAATTTCGTGTACCGCATTTCATACATTTGCGAGATTTCTGAACTCGTTTGGAAATAATAATAATAATAATAATAATAAAAAAAAAATACCGTATTAAAACTCCAGATGCTCGCAGTCGTAGTACACGGTTTTTAACGATATCATTATTTATGCGACGATATTACTAGTAAAGTGTGTGACGGGGAGGAGCGACGACGGCGAATTTCGGAGGGCTGCGTATAATACGGAAACGTATTAAACGGCGCGTGCGGAAGTACGGAAATTCGCCTCGACGACTCGGGCGGGGGCTGCGGTTTGTAAGTTTTCTCTGCGATAAACGCGGGACGGAGGAAATACGGACGACAAAAGCGACGAGCAGATAAACAACATAATAACCCACTGTACGGAATCTAAAGTTCAAACACTCGAACATTTTACTCTTTATTGGTTTGTTTGTTCGTTTGTTTCGTTTAAAATTGTTTTTTTTTTTAAAGGCCGCGGATACCACAACAGGCGAAACACAAAGATAAAAATGTAATATATTCTACTTAATTCGGGTACACGATATTATTTTTTGGATTACTATAGTAAGTACTAATATACTATTAGTAGTTCAGCGGTTATCGTAATCGTTATCCTTTACGTCGTTATCGTAGGAGAGAATTCGGGATTTCGAATTGTGATGGGGTGGAGGAGGAGGGTAGATTAAATATCATTATTGATTATCATGGTCAATATACATTTTTGGGCACCACGATAACAATTAAGATCGAACTGCGCAATCTATCTCTTATAACTTCTCTTACTTCTTCTCTTATCTCTTAATTGACTTTTATAAGCACCCGACTATACAGACATAGGGGCGTGCAAACTGTAGGTGTCCCAAATCACCGTTGTCTTGTGTTCATGTGTCCTGCAACAAAATTAAATAAGGAAGATTAGAATAGAATAGCATCATTTTTTCCCAGTTGTATAGATTTGCCCGAGTGAAAGTATACTTTTTTTTAATTTCATTACTTTAGAGCTTATGGTTTTTTTTTTAAAAAATTGAACTTGTTCAAAATCGATTTTGGTGCGAATTCAATTGTGTCTTACCAAACATCGCCGGGTATATTAGGTTACCGTACTGATAAGGAAACTGCGTTTTTTTTTTTTGACGTACCTCCATTTTCACCGTTGTTCGATATAGACGCAATAATAAACAATATAATAATTTATTTATTTATTTTTTTTTTTTAATTTGTAGTGGGCGGGGGTCACTGGTCACACGACTACCCTTTGTATTCGAGCCTGGAAAAGATACGGGTACAATCTCGTCCGATGATTGTATAACTGTAACGGTGTTTTAAGCGACAACAAGTACGAGTGTACTTTGGTTGTCGGGGTAAATCTCGGGGGAAAAAAAAAAAAAAAGTTTTTTTTTTTTCATCGCAATATCCGTCGCGCGACGACGACGATATCCGGGGGACGAGGATTTTCTTTCAATAAAATCGGATCTCAAAGTTAAGTACCCCTACCCGTATATAACACGCCGTCGCTGTATATAACACCCGATATAACTGCGCGGCGATTATGCAGATTAGACGTCGTCGTTAACGTAATTTATACGTAATATTATTATTATATATATATATGTATTTACCTACCAGAGTTATAAATTATGGAATAGCGTCGACGTGTCGTTAACGTAACTATATATATATATATATATATATATACACCTTACTCTCAAAAACAATAATGTATGTGCGGGGATAACGAAAAAAAACAAAAAAAAAAAAAAAACATTATATACTCGAGGAATAATACTTCCGATGTATACATAAATGTATATATATATATATATATATATATATATTATATAAAGAAAATCCAAATATGTACACGGCGAATATATAAATTTAATATTAAATACACGGCGCGGTGGGGATTATCGACGTTTTTCAAACGCGTTTTTCCCCTCTAATTCGTATAGACTGGCCCGGGCGAGACGATACATTTTTAACTATTTTTTCGTTTATTATTTCTGGGACACGTGGTCTTTAAAAAGCCCGAAACGACCGGTTCCGGAAATCAAACGCGTCTTGCCGACAGCCTGCGGGTGTTGTATACGGTGTCCGTATACTATGGACACGACGACACGTGATTACACTGCTAACGTCTTAAAATTGCACGTTATTGATCTAAGATCCTAGTTATTGTTCGTGATCCCCAGTCCCAGTGGCGACCGGGGCTTCGAAACGTTTTTAATACGGTATGACGGTTATAACGTTTAAACGATTAAATAAAAAAACCAATTGAAATCGATAACGGATAAGAGAAAACGATAAACGATTATAGACAATGTAAACAAACCAAAAGCTATTTCGATTCAGAGTTATGATCTCGAGTAGAAAAAAAAAAAAAAAAAAATGAACATTTCAGCACGTACATCGATGAATTTGTTTGATCATTTTTTCTGCCATTAAATACCATTTTAAAATATCTATTTGAAAAAGCGGGAATACATCCGAATTCCCGGCAGCTTAATCCGCCCCCCGATTATGATTACTATGAAACCTTTCTCAAGAGCCAAGATTAGTAGTTTCGTCTATAATAAAGAATATAAAAACGAATGTTGAAATTTTAAATACAACGGTTAAATGCGAATTATGGTAAATTCTGCGGGGCATTTAACGCTTAGTTTAAAATAATAATAAAATTAAAAAAACCGTTGAAACGTTATACGCTCAAGTGGAGAAACGTTTAAACGCTAAATTGTTCGTAAGGTTAAATGTAAAAATTGTAATAAACGTTTAAGTTCGTTGTTAATAACGTTAAACGCGTTTTGTTATTCGGTTTAGAGCACCGGTAACCCGCAGGTTGGTCGCATTCGACGAAGGATTAAAAAGTCAGAACGGAAAACTAATTTAATTTCCGGACAAATGGAAACAAAACAAAAATCGGTGTATATTATTGTTTTTTCTTTCTTTTTCTCCTGAAAAACCTCTCGTCGCGTTTGCGGGCAGGCGAGCGAGCGAGCGCGCGCGCGCGCGCGGTACTCGGACGTGACGATAAACCCGGCGGGATTTTCTCGGGAACGTCGCGCGCCCGACTTATACTTAAATCCATTCGCCCCACGGGCCGGCGAATGGCGGCGGCGGTATTCCGGGAAAATCCGGTCGAAAGCGTGAGGAGGACGGCCCCTTGGCGTCGGCGGCAATGACGGGCGGGGAACGACGGGGCGCGGGTGGGGTTGGCGGCGGACGACGCGGAGACCTCGCCGGAAAAACAATAGAGACTGTGTAAACAAACGATAACGTCACCATGGCTACCGCGGGCGGCGGCGGGCCCTTACATAAGCGGTAATAATTGTGTTTACCTACGAAATAATAATAATAATTCGTCGGCGTGTGTACGTTTTCTCGCAGTGTGCCTGCGTGTACAATGTGGACTCGGCGGGCACCCCTCCGCGGTGAGCGGCCGGCAGGAAAATCGTTCGCGTGTCGGATTAAAAAAGAAAAAGACAAAAAAAAAAAAAAAAAAAAATACAATAAAATAATGCCGGTTGAAAATGCAACGGTTTTACGCGATATGGTTTTTCGCGTTTTTACCCTGTCTATTTTTAATAAACACCGGGGGGGGGGGAATCCCGCCAATACAAACCAATACGTTTTTTTTTTTTTTTGTACAACCCGTACTGTTTTATTACTGGTAATTTATGGCAGACGACTTGCAGACGACTTGCACGATTTGTTCTCCACGATCAAAACCAAAGTAGCAGAGAAGTAACAAATATACGCTTTACGCCGAGGCCTTTGCTTGATTTCGAATTTTATTTTGCATACAAATGCGTGTTTTGAGTTTTTATTGTTTTGTTTTCCAGAGATATTTTTGCCGTTTTATACTTTTTGAGAAATATTCAACACGATTTTCTCAATATTTCCCCCCCTCCCCATCGACGATTTTATATCATTTAATAATATAACCAAAATTTTGTTGATTTTCAATTGATTTTTATAGTACAATATGATTGTTGACTGTTCGCGGACGCACGTTTTTCACAGGACCGCCGATTAGATCAATTATCTGGTTATTAATTTCATATAAAAACAGTAAACACGTTGTCTATATCATAAAATTCCCGATAGGACGATAACAATTCGAGCGTATTTTTAGTGTACGTATATTATAGGGTTTTTAAGCGCACAAGTGCTTGCATATTTAGTGCTTTTTTTTTAGAGCTCTGCTCTATTAATAATATTATAACGAGGTAAAATTTTTCGATTTGTATGTAGGGGGTAATCTATGGGGTAACGATCGAAATTATTCTAAAAATACATTCGCTAATAGAAAGCTACCCCTGCAGATTTACATAGGCTATATTTTATTTTACATAAAATTAAATCAAAGGTAGCTGATACGGGGTTACTGATATTTTTGGTACGAAAATTGAATTATTTTTGTTGATTTATGAGTATTTCCTCGGTGATTCGGATGAAAAAATAACAGTTGTTGTTATTACCCATTTGATTTAGTTGTCGCGGGGAAGAGAGTCCCGTTTATAAAATTGATTAAAAAGATTTAAAAAAAGTTTTGACCATTTTTAGCGACGATACGTATAATGAACAATAATTGATATTTTTGATTAACCCAGTTGAGTTTTCGTGCTTTTCAAGACGCGTATCAATTGCACGCCGCTGTTTGTTTGAATTCCCTGTGTGTTTAAATTATTTAAAGAAAAATAAGAATCTACATATTATTACAATACTTAATTTCTTAGTAAATTAAAACATTTAATAAAAAAAAAAAAAAAATTGCACAAAAATAATCTGTTCGTATTCGTGGTTCAAATCGCGTACATTGCCTATTGTCTACTAAAACCTACTCTCTCATTTACAACATTGGAAACGAATCTAAATTAAAACAGTGCGTTTTGTAGTGAATTAACGTGAATTATATGATTTTTGGATGTGTTTAATTCTGCTTCGATTGGATCACAACGATTAAGATTCTGAGCGTTCGCTGTACGCAACAACGATTATATTCAAATAAACTCTCATATATAATTGAAGATCCAATTGAAAAATCGCTGTTAATCTAATTTCCGCGTCGGTTTTATTATATTCGATTTTGCTATACTATAATATACGTATGACGATGATGATGCGATTCGACGATTATGCCGCGCGGTCCGCGATAACGGTTTTCCAATATTTTACGTCGTAAATATTATTTAATTCGTTATTGGCGTTTGGCGCTCTTATTGATATATTATTATAAAATATCCGGTAAACAGTAACATTGCAGTGTTTATAATGGTAGTTTAAGGCGATGATGGGAATATTAATAAATTATATTTAACGGCGTTTTATTAATATACGAGCGGTTGGAAAATTATAAACCATTTACGATACTATATAATCGTCGCAGCGTAATATCGTTCATTTTCTTCTCCGGGATACAAACCGACCTCTAGGACCGGCCCTTAATACCTTCTCGGCCTTCCTAGGGGTTTTTTTGTACTGTCGGGTTCTTTCAGTTACGATTTCTCCGGGCGTGCCCCTGCCCATTATTTGTAGTCTTTTATTTCCGCAATGTCCGGTTTCCGATATATCGTGATTCTATAATTCTTGGTTTCAGTCGTTCTCAAGACTTTCCATTCGAAAACAGAAAGTCCACCGTCTCCGTCGGTTTTCCGGTTCTCGGCCAAGTCTCTGCTCCGTAATTAATATAAAATTTTACAATAGGCTGTACCGCGGTAGAAATTATAGTCCGTTCTTTAGATCACTCGACAGGTGGTACACCTACAGCTTCGTTGTAACCCGAAGAAATATTTCGTTTCCAGTCTGTATTCTCGCCTCTGTGTTTCCTTTACCGTTTAATTATTTTCTATTCAAATCGTCCCTATAGGTATTATTGAAACGGTTCCACTCTACCGATATTATATCGACCCATATTAGGGCTTGTTATCAGCGCAATGCCGATGATGTTCAAACGAACCTTTACGACCGTGTTGCTTTCGGCGACGATTTTTAACGTTTCGAAATATTATACAGGCACTACGTATAACGTAGGGTGTATCATTAAGAACGCCAGATTTGAATTACCTGATATTAAAATAAAAAAAACATCCCTCGACTCCGATATCTTTAACGGAATAAAGTCAATTGCTCAAAAGTAAATAATATTATACTGTGTTAACTTTGTTGGGTTTTTTTATATTTTTATTTAACTTATACAAATAATAAGCGAAATTTATATTCCGAGAAAACAAAATTGGATTGTGTATATAGAAATCGAGTTAAGTTGTTTTGGCTTGCAATTTTTTAATGGAATATTTTATTTTTCTTTCCGAGAGAAAAAAGATAACCGAATGAAAAAAAAAAAAAAGTAGAGATTCACACGGCAAAACGGTTTTTTTTTTTATTATTATTATTAGATTATCATTAAGTTTATTTATATATTTATAAATATTATACGGCGTGCCGCAGACAACGAAGCTACGGCATGAAATCTCCGATATAAAAAGTTTATCGGTTAAAATCCCCCTCGTCCAATTCGTTGGGTTTAAGAGATTTTTAATCGAAGCCGCTTTTGGCATTATTGTTGAAACTCTTAGCGCGACAATGACATAGCGAGTTGCAGGACTTACGCCTATACCTATACTTGCACTGGACGGTTATTGCGAGATACGTGATCAGTCAGATTTCGGCATTTGTCGTTTTGTATATATATATATTATGTAAGCAATTTTGCGCCGCGTTTTACGGTAATACTCCCGGGTAATTATTTGCCGAGAGAAACGCGACAAATTGCAATAACTAATATCGTGATAAGTCGTATTTACGTTTACATTCGTACGACGAATATTAAAATATTGATTGTCGGTTGTCGGCAAAGCGAAGAGTCATATCGGTATGGTGTACACGAGACGTCGAGTCATATAATGGTCTTTTAAATAGTAAACATTATCCGTGTAATTCGTGTAGTTCGTCTACACGTGTATTAGTCCGTGTCGTCAATGTTATACGGTGTATTAAAAAAAAAAAAAAAAAAAAAAAAAAAAAAAAAAAAAAAAAAAAAAAAAAAAAAGGTACATTTGTTACCGTATATGATCTTAAGATGTATTAATATGAGCTTTAAAACGTTAGAATTTATTGACAAAATAATATAATTAGTTTTTCCTTTTTCTACATAAAAATAAATTTGAACATTTACCGTGGCATGATCGAACAATATTTATCCACCCTGTTATGTCTATAAACCCTGTATACATTATTTATTATTCTATACGTTATTATCACGAAAATAAAATTTAACAGACCAGTCGGAACGACAAACTGTCTTGTGACAATATCGGGTGTTTTTCACACCAATTTTGATTATTATGTAACTAATCCATTGGGTTGTTGTTCGCAGGCGAAGAGTGTTCGCGCAACTTCATGATGGACGAGGACGACGAGGACATCAGCGTCAGCGGCGACGGTTGTGGTAGCGATATAAGCGACGATCGGGACAAAGTGAGCGTGGACGGGAGTTCGTCGACCGGCGGCGGAGGCAGCGCTAAAAAATCAAAATCGTCCGATCACTGCGGCGGCGGCGGCGGGGGCGGCAACGGCGGCGACGGCGCGATGGGCGGAAGCGGAAGCGGTGGCGGTGGCGGTGGCGGTGGCGGTGGCGGCGGCGGCGGCGGCGGCGGCGGCAGTAGTTCGAAAAACGGCGGCAGCGGAAAACCGCGCCGGGCCCGGACGGCGTTCACGTACGAGCAACTGGTGGCGCTGGAGAACAAGTTCAAGACGACGCGGTACCTGTCGGTGTGCGAACGGCTAAACCTGGCGCTGTCGCTGTCGCTCACCGAGACCCAGGTGAAAATATGGTTCCAGAACAGGCGGACCAAGTGGAAGAAACAGAACCCCGGGCTGGACGTCAACAGCCCGACGGTACCGCCGCCCGGACCGCCGGGGCCGTCCGCGAACGGCGGGCCGCCGTTCTTCCACCCGCTCGCGTATTCCGCGGCGCACCACTACCAGACGCAGAGCTATTCGGCCGCCGCGGCCGCCGCGTACTTTCACCACCTGGGCGCCCATCATTCGACCATCGGCGGACACCATCCGCCGTCGTAATCCGGCGCCGCCGGCCGCCCGCGCCCAACACCGCCACCCAGATCTCAATATACATAATACATAATATACAATATAATAATAAAATAGCCCCGGGACGGTAGGGGTTAGTCCGCCGCCGAGCGTGTACGAATCGTAAATAACCGCCGTATAATGTGTTATATTATGTCCGCGGACTTGTCGATTATCGTACCCATACTGGACGGGCCGCACCTCGGAGACGCCCGGAAACGTTTTGCGCGCGGCTGACGCGTCCCCGCGCCCGCAGAGCAATTTCGATACGAGCCGCCCGATTGGTCGTCCGGCCCGTCGTTTTCAAATGGAAAATCGCGTCGCTGTTTGACGTTGCCAATAATCGGGGGGAAAAAAAATGGTTTTTTTCGGCGGGCCGGACGAACACGACACTCGGGAAGTGGGAAAATATGAAAATCGTATCGAACGATACGACGGTATATTTAATTTTGTGTGACATAATCGGGTCGGGTGTGAACGCGCGCGCGCGCCGGACGTCCCGTGTACGTTGTAAAATCAATGTTTTATCGGTTTTATTTAAACTGATACGACGTTAAATCGACACGGTCGTAGATAATAATATAAAAAGACGTCCGAACGATATATTTTAATAATACGAATATATATATATATATAGTACCTAATCGACGGCGGATCTTGTAAAATCGATCGTTTCGTTTTCGGACCAGACGCGTATCCTCGAAGGCCCGTTTCCACACACGTGTTTTATTATTTCGTTCCGAACAAAATATCAAGGTATACCTATACCGAATACGTTGCGAATTTCATTCGGTATGGAATTGTAAACGCAATAATGCAATAATACCACAATTGCTGTTGGGTCGCGTCAACGTACTTCGACGAAATGGCGAGGTGGCTTTTTAAACATTTTTTTATTATTGTTAATCGGTTCCAAATGACGTACCGATAACGTAATCGAAAACGTTCTCCGGCGTTTCCTCGTCGTAAAATATATTGTGTTTTGTACACCAAAATAACTACTGCACTTCAGCGACACGCCGATATAACCGACCGAATAATCTGCTGGGTTGTTTGTAATTGAAAACCGTACACGACCACAACAATCGCGGTAAATCTATACCGAAAGGTTTATGCAAATGGCAAAAGTGCAAAGGGCGCAATAAAGTTATCCAATGGGTTTATCGATTACACTACGATATAATCATAGGTTACGACGCATCGAACTGTTTTTATAGATCGTTCACGCGGCCCGGGCATAAGAGGACAAACGGTATGGGTTAACCATATCCAATATTCGTTTACGCCATGAATATATTACGTGCGCGACGATATAGAAACGATTTGCGATGAATTTCAATAATTATTGTTCATATGACTGTAGAGATTCAAATTTATCCATAGAGTCGGCTATATATACATATATATATATATAAATAACTGCATCGTTTTATACATCTGCGCAATGGACATTGTAAGATTTCGAACGGATGGAAACGGACCTCGTATAAAATTTGATATACTTATAACCGTGATATAACCAACTAGGTATGTCGGCAACTCGTCCGAGTTGATCCGGGTTGACGATCACGGCCGTTTTCATCAATAACAGTCATTTACCGGCCACCGAGAAAAATATTCCATGGAAAAGAAAAGCAATATTATCGGTTGTCCCGGTGACCACCACCAGCAAACTGGGCGGCCGATATGATGATGACGCACACCCAGTCAGTTATATCACGCCTATAATATAGTACGGACGTATTATTATTGTTATTTTGTTAATCAGCTGTTTTTTACGTTTCTTGTTTAATTTATACTTAGGTACGCAATACTATATTTCGCTGACAAATTTATTTATTATATAAATTGGCAGAGTATTATTATTATTATTATTATTATTATTATTATAATTATTGTTAAATGTAATATTAGTTTTGTCGTTAGTTTTTATTACATCATTATCATTATCATCATCAAAAACCCGTAAACAGCGCAACGCTATTGATTTATTAAACAAATATAATACTATTTTTGTACACGTCGTCATTATACTGTTGAATTATTATTCAAGTCTGAATGTTTAACCTTACATTCTTATTATGTTATTGGTTTTTTTTACATTTTTTTTTATATATATATATATATATATAGTTTTCGGCTTATAACGAAAAAATCAAACATTTACCGTAGACTTTAAACTATTTGTCGAAAGTATTTAATTATGACTTATGATTTTCGAAAAAGCAATAATATTCCGCGTGTTCCTAAACTCTTATCACTGGAATTGTTCAAAAGACTGTTGGAGTCATGGGCATAATAACTAAACGTACCTCTTAGCATCTGATAAGCCAAGCACAAAAAAACGTCTTGTTTTATCCGTGAAAAGTATTGATTTGTCGTAAATAATATTATTGGTACCGCATGTGCGATAAAAAAAAAAAAAAACACGGAGCTATTTGTGATGGTGGATTTTAGCGGGGGAAAAAAAAAAGTATATAATTTCATAATATCCTTTACCCCTATCAGATGCAGTGATTCTGAGTGTGAACGTGAAATGCGACCACGGCGCAGTCCGTATTTTAGTAAATATGTCTGTGTTCTGGTCGATGTTTCTCGTGTCGATGAATCATTTTTTTTTTATTATTTCTTTCTATCGTTTTTGTCGCCATTACTGCTATTGCGTTATATTCGATAACGGGGCCGTGGCTGTTAAAATGATCACGTCGAAAACGACGTCAAATCGTTAATTAGTGTACGTCGCGCCGTCGCCAAACAAATTATAAAAAAAAAAAAAAAAAAAAAAAAAAAAACATACGGAACCGCACGTAACTAAGTACTGCCGTGTAAATAAATGTCCATTGTCCACGCCGATAAAACGAAAATTATTTTGTAAAAAAAAAAAAAAATACGAGTGCATTACTGCTCGTTATAATAACATATATATATTCGTTTGTATACACCTAGACCGCGGTAGAACCGCGTTGGTATTACACAATCTAGATTATAATATGATATATCTATAGGTATTGAATATTGTTATTATTACTATTATTATTATTATTATTATTATTATTCGTTGGGCATTATAATTATTGTAATAATAAGTTTCACTTGTATTATTATTATTATGTATACGTGTAAATAGAACAGAAACGAGAGGAAAAAAAAAAAAAAAATTTTTTTTTGTTTTAAATTTATATCCGTTTGTAAATTTACTTATTATACCATTTGTACAGTGATAAATTATGATAAATAAAAAAAAATATATATATAATATAAATAATATAATAATAAAACGATAAGCACAAATTACGTTCGTGTAACGCACACTTGTTTTCATTTTCAACCCTCTGCGCCGGCCCGAAACCGTGCAGAATTCGCACCGCCCCACAACAATAATAACACCGCGATATATTTTGTAATGCTCGCGCATATATTATGTTGTACCGTGCCGAAAATCATAGACACGCCACACGTGTGCGTCCCGTACGCAAACATTATTAGCGGTTTGTTATTGTAGAATATTACACGCGTACAAAAAAAAAAAAAAAAAAAACCGCGGATTAAACGAGAGCAATTTGAAAAACCAATACGGTAAGAAGACGGGGAGAAAAAAAAAAAAAAACGGTATACCGACCGACAGCCGACGTAATACGGAAACCGCTAAATCGTTTTATTATAATAATAATAATAATAATGATAATAACGATTCGATCAACTCCACTGAATACATTCGCACGAGGATTTGCCGATGTTAAACACTTGGCCGGCGGTTTATCCGGGAGCTCATAGCGTGCTCGTAATTTTTTTTAACGAGATCGATCGAGCGTACCGAAAACAGACCGGTATGTATTATTATAAAGAAAACATAACCGATTTTTCAAGAAACGTTTTTTTTTTTTGTTACCAATAATGGTATTTTTTTTCAAATAAAACAACACAATTATTAACCACAGTAATACTTTTTATTACGTTCACGCATTTATTATACGATTCGTTCGATTATAGACTTTCTGCTATAATAGATCATTTCTTCCTAAATATTCCGCTCGTTTTTTTTTTTTTTTTATTGATCAATAACGAAAAGCTAAACGTAATCGGGGGGGGGGAAGGGTATATATTCGAGAAAAACATTTCAAAAGTTCAAAAATAAAACGTATTTAGAATATGTATTCGTATATATATTTTCTAAAATATCTAGAACAATATTAAACACACAATAAATGTATTGAAATATACTTTTATTCGAATACTTACGAAACTGCGTACAACAATCAGAGTCGAGACACAGATAAGTAAAATGTATCTAGGCGTCAATAAAGATATTAAATACTTAAACTATCTCTATCGATTGGTTACGAATAGATAGGTGAAATCTATCTAGATATATATATATATAAATGTTTTTTTTTTTTTTTTTTAATTGTTTATTGTTGAGAACATATTATAAAACAGAGATGAAAATCTAAACTGTTGAAATAATTCTGTAAACGCAAAGAGTGTGTGGTAACTTCGAAGTTTTGATTAAAAGTAAAATAATACCACCGAATAGGTATTTATTATTTTTTTTTATCATGGGCAAAATTAAATTTTTATAGGTATATTTTGAATTTTGATATGGATAATTACTAAAAAGTTAATTTATCTTTTGTCTTTTAGATAAACTTCAGATAGACATCAAGATTGTCATCTAAAATGAGATAAAAATAACAAAATATTATCTTGATTGTCTATAGAAGTCTCAACACTGATAACAATAGTAATTGGTTTATGATTTCATAAGATATCGTTGTCGTAATAAAATTAAACGATTATTTTTTCTCATAGTCTTTTTTTTTTTTTTTTTTTTTATAACTTTCCGTTTTACGAAGTGTATACATTTTTTTTTCTTCTTTTATATATATATATATATACGACAAAAGTCGTAAAATACAGAACGATTCTCGATATATCTTATTACATTATTATTTCACCCTAAAAAGAAGAAAAAAAATACTATAAAAAATATAAAAAAAAAAATAATAATAATAAAACCAATTATTCATTTGTAATAATAATAATAATTTGCTCGTTTCAACATACGCGACGACGAGTTGGTATATCGTGTTACCGCGATAAGTCCCGAAAGCCGTTTACTATTACAGTGTATTATATACGATATATTATAATATTTAATTTTAAAATTAGGTACCGAAACCTACCCCCCCGGTGGACTCGTCTTTCGTTTGAATTTATTACGTACTTATTCGCATTTAAATATATAGTTGGCTTCTCATTTCTATATACGCAACAATCGACGTCATCGACGGCGTTGCTCACTGCGCGGTGATCCGAACGGCGTTTTATCGTAACGGCCGCGGGGGACGAACGCCGGGGGAGGTTTTGGCCGTGGACACCGCCCCTTCACGAAATATCTGGAAAAATGTTGAAAATAAATTACCGGACCTACGGAATTTAATAGTAATTTCAATCTCCACCGCTGAAACGTAATTAGTATTTATGTATACATACGAGTACCTAAAGATTAATAAAGTACCATATATATGTATATATATATGTGTGTGTGAACATTTTACATTTTTTTTTCAAAAAACGCTCCCCCGAAATTCGTTCACGCGATAAGGTAGTTAATAACTACCGCCAATAATTTCGAAATAAAATCGTTTTCAAATATTAAGTAAAATATCCAAACGTACTTCGGATGAATATAGCATCCAGGTCCTGGTTTTACTAATACGATGTGTGCTTTTTTTTTTCTTCTGTCTGTAAATAACTATTCTACTCGAAATCTTGTTCCGACTTTAAAGTGTACCCCGTCTTTTCTGAAAGCATTTTGGATTTAGTTGGTACAGGAATAATACGGAAAAACGGGGAAATTGATCGACAATAACGGTTTCTTTGTTTTCGATATTGATATTTTTTTTTGTAATTCGGTTAAAAATAATCGTAGACACTTGGAATTCTTACCGAGTATTAATATTAATACTTTCTAGGCGTGAAAACATTTTTAAAACATCTTGAAGACTTTTTTTGGTTATATCAGTCATATAGCTGTTTTAAATTTTCGAGATTTTTAGATTTTTTTTTGATTTAATGGACATTCAATTTTTTGAACGTCTCAAAAATACTCGAAACGTTTACACGAGGCATCATAAGTTGATATGTTGACCATAAGCATGGTTTTTTTTTTTCTTAAGGAAATCGTAAAAATCACGGCATTTTTGTGCGAATAACGTTATTTTGGTCCAATTCGACCCAAGGTTCTTCGTGGGGAAAAATAATAAAATCTAAACGTAACGTAAACAAATTTTCTTTATAACCGTTTAAAGTGCAAATTTTGCACGGAAATCGTAAAGATCACAGCGATTTAAAACACGATTTACCAAACTTTGCTCAAAATCGGTGGGTTTTTTTTTTAAGTCTCCCCGGTTCGAGTATTGCATTTAGTATTTGACGAAATGGCACATTGATGTGATATTATATGTAATATGACGAACAATATAATGTTATTATCCGTGTTTTTAAAAGTTTAGGATCATTACAATCATTTGATTCGATCTTTTTCGTCGTCGCAGTCGATCGATGTTATTAATAAAACCGTATATTTGGTTACAGATTATGGTTTTTTTTATATATATATTTTATTATCGAATCTATTATGTTATCCGATATTTTGTTGGCCCGAGGACATGATTTTTTTTACGGTTTAGTTTTTTGTGTACATACCTTACCGCTATTATACTTATGATGATATTCTGTAGTAGGTATTGTGTTCCAGGAGAAAAAAATGTCGACATTTAATTTTGGACTTTGGTCTAAATGAACTGCGAACGTTTTCGATAAAACTATTACTATTATTATATAAAATAATCGTTAATATTATTCGATACCGATCGGTCATTTCGGTTTTACGAGTGTATTATAATTATTATTATTTTTTTTTTAACGAGTATAAATTATAAAACATGAAACATTTGTACTCGTCTAGGGAATGATTATAAATGATTATAAATACTCGACTATAAGGGCGCGTCTAGGTCTTCGATCTCTCTTATACAAATTTTGAAAACCTTCCGAATTGTCGAAAACTTACACACTGGTATGTGGGTAGATAAATTCTGTTTGTGATTTACGGAGTCGCCGAGTGGCTGATTCAAAGAGTCTTGCGATAATTTCAAATCGATTACATTTCAAACTTAATGATACATATACGATCATTATGTAGTTAGTTTATGTAACTTGTATAAAACGAAATTGTATAGAAACGTAATTATAAAAAATATATAGACTATTTAAGAGATGAGCAGTAATTATATTAGAGAATTACCGGGTGTCGATACGCGGACGAAAATACACGATCCAATTAAACATTGTAAATTGGCATGGCAGGTGCGAAATTGATGTTGTAATAATTTCATATATGTAATAATATTTCTGATGCGGACGAATCGCCGAAAAACGGACGAAATACTATTACACGAGAAAAACGTATTTTATATAATAGGAAAAACGAAAATTGCTTTAGAGATTAACTCTTTGGGCATAGTCACCGGTCAATTTTAGTCGCCCGGCATAATATAGGGGATTACCTTTTGATTTTGCACCGATAGTGATAGAAAAAAAAAAACCACACTATCACCATATTAATACTGTTATCGCTTATGATATCGCGGCGACGGATGGTGTACATAATATGTTTTAAAATTTAATGTTGCGTGTTCTCGAGTTAGCCTGGAAAATAATTTATATATTTATGGACCTAATCGAAAAACGAAAAATATAGTATACCAAGAAGTATTATAGATATGTATTATATGTACCAAAAAGTATTAGAATACATAAAACAACTATCAGTACACCGGTGTTGAATGTTTTTTCCAGCTTCCAGTAGAAATTCATGAATTTCAAATGTAAAATTACTATGTAATCTATGTATCTATGTAGAATTTTCTATCTCAACTGAAAATTCTCAAATTTATCAATAAAATCTTTTCATACGTTTAATTGTTAATTTACGGCTTAAATCAAAATTATTAGGTAACCCAGATGAATCAGTTAGTATATAAATATATATATATGAAATACAAATACATAAAAAAAATATTTAGTCAAAATCGAATAGCTTTTGTCCACTTCGATAACGGGCCGGCGTTTCGTATTTGAATCCCGGACATTCGACGTGGTCAACGGTATGATTACATAAAGCTCGTATAATGTGGCTAGAAAATATCGCAAAATGTCTAAAAAATGAAAATAAAAAAAACCGGACGCGTACAACATTTTCACTCGGCGTCCGCCCCTTTCGCGAGTGCCCGCATCCCGGTGGAGGCGCGCCTCACAGTTTGGGAACCGCTGCATTATTATTATTATTATTATTATACATTATTACTGCTATTATTATTATTATTATTGTTCAGGGGTGGACGACGGCACAAATTCGTTTTGCGCGTTGTAAGGTATCCCGCATACTATTATTATTATTATTATTATATTTATGTTCTCGAGACGCGGATTCGCGATTATCGAAACGGATCGCGGCGCGAGGAGCAAAAACCGTCCAATTAGCGGACGTAGTCGTCGTCGTAGTCGTCGTCGCCGTCGTCGTAGTCGGCGTAGTCGTCGTCGTAGTCGTCGTAGTCGTCGTAGTCGTCGTCGTAGTCGTAGTCGTCGTCGTCGTCGTCGTAGTCGTAGTCGACCCGCCAGACCCTGGCGAATAATAATAATAATAATAATAATAATCGGCGGCGGTGGAAACAAGACGCGCGGAAATAATGCATCGATTGTCGTTTGTTATGATGGTCGTCCGAGGAAATAGCGCGACCGGAAGCAAACGGCGTACGTACGTACGTACGCGTCAGACCCTCGTGCGGCGGCGGCGGCGGCGGTGCGCGACCGTCCCTGGGGTGGCAGTTAGTTATAATTGGCACGTAAGGGTCCCCGTACGGTATATATAATATTATATATTATATATCGTTAATATATATATATATATATATATATATATATATATATATATATATATATATACACTCTTATATACAATCGCGCAATTTAAAGTTGATACTATACTATTAAAATTAATGGACGCACGTATATAAATATATTATCGCGTATACATGTATTATAATACTGTATTATATCCGTGACTAAGCCCTTATCAATATAACACGCCGGGCGGAAATAATACGACGCGGCGCGAGTTCCGCCACCGCCGCCGCCGCCGTCACGGTCCCGTGCTCCGCGCGAAACCGTCTCCCCGGGTTCGGTTAGGTTGCGTTCGGAGGCGCGCCGGTAGCGTTTCGGCCGTTAATACACCACCCATCTGCCCGCCCCACTCGGCCCGCCGGCCGCGTTTAAGCCGGAAATATTATTAGGCGTACACCCACTAAAGATATTCGTATTCCATATTATTGTTTATCGTAGAAAGTCGAAGATACCAATACATATTTACGTGTTATCACTACTACGGCGGTCAATCTTCCTGGGCACGCCGCGACGCGGTGTAGAGTTCTTGTAAATGTGCTGTGGGATTTCGGCAACTCTACCTTAGGTCAGTATAGTTGTACGGCGCAAAACGGTTTTTACAATTTAAAATCGCACGGTGGTGGTGGTGTCGGGAACCCGGGCCTGAAACTCGGACGATATTCCAATACGATTTTCCAGAGCCGAATTCAATAATAAGCGAAACCGAAAACCTTTTTTTTGGAAATCCGTTTTGGAAACCGATTTCGGTCGAATTGATCTTATTGAAATTTGTTTGGTATTTAACGAACGAACGAATCGGTGTCAATTGTCTGTATAGACGATGGGACGACGGTGTGAGTACACCGTTATCTGTACTGTGTAACATCACGCTTAATGATAACAGTGATGGCGGGGCAAAGCGATTAGTGCGGAGATTAAATCGATTCGGTTAGGTTTGGTTAGGCCATTGGCGATGACGCAGTAGGGTTAGGTTAGGTTATTTCCTATGGTTAATACCGAAAACTGATATAATAACACAGGTATTATTTATATACGCAAACGCAATGATGTAAATAATATTCTAAATGTATAAAACAAAAAAGCCTCTCGTATAATATTATATCGTCGGAAAAACGAGTTTATTCGCCGATAGAAGAAGAAAAACAAACCCCGACTGCATTTTGCACTCTTCTGGATTTTCGCAACACCTGGCGGCCACCGCCGCGTACATAACGGATTTGTATATATAAAAAATATACTATCATCGTAAACACTGTAAATATATATATATATATACAGAATAATATAAATATATTTTATTATGTATGTGCGTATTTATTTATTTTACCGGTCCGAAACGGAATAAAAAAAAAAAAAAAGCAAAAGTGCCACCAGAGTGGCTTATTATTCGTTTTCTTAGGAAATATATTTTATATTATTATTATTATTATTATTATTGTTATTATTGTTATTTTATTCTTTTCGTCTCGGTTTAAAAAGCCGGGACCAGCTGCGGCAGCCGCGCGATCGCGCTCGCGGATATTCGTACTCCATCGCGCCGGCGAGTTGAATATTTATAAACGATTGGTAAAAGGTTCAAGTCAGATGCATTTCACGGGATTTAAACCCATTTATAAAAGGGTATTGCCTCTCCCTCATTCCCATCGCCACCGACTTATTCCCTGCCGAATCTCCCTCGCAGCTGGCTGTTCGTATATATATATATATATATATATATATATACGCAGCAGGATTGTTAGTCTTAGATTGACGGCAAAGCTTTGTTTAATGCCATGAGAGCGGTAACAACTGAACTTTTAGATATGTAAATAAGATTTTAACGGGACCCCGCCGCCGCCGCCGCCGTAGTTGTCGGAAAACCTCGTCGACATTATTTCGTTGACCTATACGGTGTATATAAAATGTCGCTTTCGGATACGTGTTGGTATTATTTACTGATTCCCGGTTTAAATATAATCGTGCACATTGAATATTATACGATATTTCGATATGGGGCGGCGAGGGATATTAATAAGCGGTTTAATGGCGCTACGACCAACGGCGCGAGGATTAACCGTTTTTTTTTTTTTTATTTTGCCCCCTTTCGGCCCCTGTTCCTACGGGATCCCGTAACTTTTTCCGTGTTAATTGGTTTCTCGTCGACGACGATTAAAAATCGAATAATAATAATTATTCGATTCGGCGGCACCCCCGAAAACAAAATCAAAAAGCGATCGAACGATATAATAATCGCACATTGTCATTACTAACGTATGGTATATTAAAAAATAACGCGCGACGAGTTTTGGTTTTTTTTCCCTCCCCTTTTGAAATCCAATCGGAGTAAGTACAAAAACCAATTGCAGACGGCCAAGGAAAATAAATAGAAAAACGAAAACAATATTATAATTATAAACAGTCATAATACTTTATAGTATAGTAATATACGTTAGGTTAGTATATTATTACTATAACAATCTGGTTTTTTTTTTTTTTTTTTTAAATTCAAACCGTCATCCGGGTTTGAAGATATTTGTTACGTTTAATTATCATTTTTTTCCATTTTCCGTGTTCGCCTGTCCCGCGCGGGCAGATCTGTTCCTTACACCGATTGGTACCAAAAATAAAAAAAAACTAGTAGTAGCTGCACAGGTTAATAATACATTATTGGTAAACGTATTTTTCTGTTTCACAAAATGTTTTAAACGTCTCAACACCGGTGTAACTATACATATATATATATATATATATATATATATATATATATACGATGCCTCGTGTTACGCCTCGTGTGATGTACGTACACTACGATATTAGTAAAACGGCCTAATTGATCGCCTCGTTGATATATTGTCGTGTAGGAGTTATTAAACAATTTGGCGTGTGCAGTGTACCCTGAAACCCTGAATATTATAATATATATATATATATATATATATATATATATATATATATATACACACACTATACCTATGTTTAAACTCCAGGGTACCGCCCCCGATGCGGGTTTTTTAAATACGCTACATCTATTACGAGTTATAATAAAGCGACTCTTGCTGTGGCAACAGCAGTCTTTATGTGCATAATGGCGACGCACTATCCGGCCCATTAATATAATACCACTAGGTTTTTTTAATTCTATTTTCGCGTCTCTCTAACAATTTTCTTTCTTGCGTTTGTATTTTTTTTTTTTTTTTTTTTTGTTATAATACGCCGACGACGGTATACGAATATATTGGCTATACCGCGAAGAAATATGTTTAATTTGCAATATTACATACACATGTTATATAGTACTATAGGACTAGGTACGTGTTAAATAAATGAAAATTGTCTAGATAAAAAAAAAAAAAAAAAAAAAAAAAAAAACAAACAAACAAACAAAGTGAATTAATAAACGTCACGAGTATAAAAAACAAGCGTTACTAAAAATGTATTTTTATGTCGTTTAGTTTACGGTAAATTGATTATAATTAGAGACCGGAATTATATGCATTTGCATATTCATACTGACGGTATACGCACGACCACCACCAAGACTTTGAAACGCGATCGTTTCAAATAAAACTGATTTCATAGGCAAAATTGTAATTTCCGTATCAATTGCATAGTTGGCATTTATTGTGAGATTCCGATAGTTAAAATTATTAGGAGTATATTAAACGAATACGTCAATAAACCGTGTATTAATATGAACGTAACGAAAATGTGAAAAACGTTTGTCAATAAAATGTACTGTAGTCAATTTATATAGACATAAATAATTCCTCTACAATACAATATTTAGTTGGTAAATTATAATAATATATATATCTGTATAAAGCATTGAAAAATCTTGAGCAAAAAAAGTAAAGTTGTTACGTATAAAGTTGTTTGTAAGTATGATTTATACGAAATAGTTTTGTATAAGAATAAAACGTACGGGTAATATGAGTTTATGACTTACGACGGCTAAAGATCTAAAAATAAAATATTGAGTCGAAAATCTCGATGTAAGGTGCACGGTAAATTTCACAACTAATTTAAAAAAGCGGAACGGTCTTAAATTGAGGTCATTTAGTGAACGTAATTTTTTTTTTTTTTTTTTTTAAAAATAAAATATATATTCCACGTGCGTTCTCGCATTGGCTGATTTTAATTTACCGTAAACATTCAAAAAAAAAAAAAAAAAAATTGAAGCGATGGGCAATATTATATTATTATTATTTTCTTAACAAACTATATGTAATAAAATAAAAGTAACAAAACCGCACAAATTTACGTCAATATTAATTTATTTTTCACGTACTAGTACATATATATAAATAGATATGTAAACCAATATTAATTTTATGTTTTGCGATTCATAACGATAGTGCCCGCACGGAAATTATAAATTGCGGGTGTTATAATAATATATGACTGTTATATAGATAACTAATTATACGAATTTAATAACGATAACGAAGAGCGAGCGTTAATTGACGGAGTATATAGGTGTATAAAGTGTGCGGCTATATAGTGCGTTTAATAAATGAACTAAGGTTAACTTTTTTTTTTCTCTTTTTTTTTTTTTTTTTATGTTTTCCAAAATGGCGCCGTGAAAATTACCGTGATTAATTCGTTTAAAATGAGCTCAGACGAGCTCGAGTTGCGAGGCGAGGAGTGACGATAGAGAGACGAGAGACGAAAGAGAGAGAGAGAGAGAGAGAGCGAGCGAGTGAGAGAGGACCCGGGGTGACTGAGCGCCATTAATTAACAATTTCCATCTCACAAACTTTCGCTAGTGTAAATCCGCTCGGGTACCAAAGTACACGGTTTCCGTAGTAACCGATTAACCAAATTAAAATATTACCGAAACAACATTTTGCGTATAAAACGTAAAAACATTTTAAACGCTGCTTTACATAAAAAAAAAAAAAAAAAATTAAAAAACAATAAAAAAACAACACGATATACTTTACTCGGTTAATTGGATAAAAAAAAAAAAAAAAAAAAAAATGAATATAACGCGAAAAAGGTTTAAATGAGTAAAGCCTCTTTTTTAATTATAATATTAAATTAAACATTTTCGGCGTGTAGTGCATAATATAATACACGTGATGTGCGGTAGATTTAAATTAATTAATTATTTATAAACTGGCTATACCGCAGTTTCGTTCCGGAATCTATCCCGGGGTATCCCGAATAAAAAGAGAACCGGAAGGGTATTTGCATAGGTCGCCAAAGCGACGATGACCGTGCTCGAGGGAAGGGAGTTGTGTTAATCTCGGATAGTTCTGTACGGTCGATTGGACGTGGTCGGACGAACATTATTTTCCAAGGCAAATGACCAATACGATGACATCGCATTATGGGTGGCTCTTCAAAGAAAAATAAAATAATTGTCCGTGTCCGGTTTAAAATAATAACTGATGCGAATTATTCTATTTTTTTTTTTTTATATATATATATATATACGATAACTGCAAATGTCCGTATTGCGTCCGTAGTAGCCGTCACCCGCGCGGTTAACACGTCGTCGTACCGTATGGAATACCACCGGGAAATATATTCCCGTATAATATTACGGTCGTGGTCAATTAAAAATTATAATTATAAATACCGAAATATATATATACATATGAAAACGACGTATTAATTTATATATACCGGTTATCCGGTAAAAACGAAAACTAAAAAAAAAACAACCGATAAACTGACGGAATAGTTTTTGAAAAAAATGTAAAAAATAGTTTTTAAAATTTAGCATTTCTCACGGTAACAAACCATGTTGGGTTTATTTTATAACCTAAATACTTTATTGTTTTAAACGCACGGGAAAAATTATACTTTACTATTTCATACATGTTTTACATTTTGTGAAATTCGTTAAAAACTAAACAATTATCTATTTTTTTTATTTAGATAAAAACGCGGTTTTGTCGTATCGTTGATTTTGATACATTTTTTTTAGTTTCTGTGCGGAACGAGGGGTCTTGCAATGATTGTTGATTTTTCTGTAAACAATTTTTCTACCAGTCGATTTCATCCCATCTATACACTCCTACACTGTTACTGGTAGCAAATATTGTCTAGTTGGTACATTCAAGAAGTAATTTGTCGATATACCTATTAGTTTTTTAACGCAGTAGAAAAAACGACCAAAAAAACGGCAACACTATGTCGTCAAATTCAAGTTTTATTATTTCTTTGTAATTCCGAAAATAATTGTTTTAGAGACCTGAAATTTTCACTTGAAATGTAACTTTATAATAAAATGACGTAAAAAAAAAAACGTCAAAAAATTGATTTCAATTTTGGGCTATATATAGACATTTTGATTTTTTTTTTTTTTGTATGGTTGTTAGTCTTAAGTGGGAAATTTTGGATTTTGATAGGTAATATATTCCAATATAAATACGTGAAATAATCGTTTAAAGTTATATCATAATTTTTTCATAATTTCATCGTACATAACATAGTGTAAAACATGCTCTATATGAAATTGACACTAATAGTCCTATATAATATTACATTTTCGGCTCTGCTCAGAACCGTTGTATTGAAAGAAGTGATTTCCTTCAAATTCAATACCGTCCGCCAAGAGTAACCTATCCGCCGTGCGCCCTTTTTTTTTTTTCTTTAGTGTTATCTGTTATTATTATTTGGTCGAGATAATTTTTTTCGAATTTTCCGCGAGCGACGCTGGGCGGCCCGTGGGGGGGGGGGAGGGAACCGACGCGGACGCAGCCAAACAAACGGTTAAAATTTACAAGTGTTAACAATAAAATTACGATAAAACGAAACGGTAATAACAGACGAGCGGTGCGGTGATGGGTGGGCGGGAAATCGTATATATATATATATATATATATATATATATATATATATATATATAGAGAGAGAAAAAATGAAGGAAAAAAAAGAAGAAGAAAAAAAAAATGAAATGTCAAACAAACGTCCGGAACCGGGCGACGCGTTGACGGGTTTATAATACGCTTCGCCGTGACCCGCGGAGGTGGCGGCGGTAGCGTCGCCCGTAAGACTGCCGATAGTTTTTGGCCGAAGTCCCGAATCGATTGGCCCGACGATTGATTTGTGTACCGTTCGTCCGGCGGCGCGCACGTGAACGGGACATTTTTTTTTTTTATACTATCGGTAACATAATAATAAAAATAATAATCGCGTACACACGCACTGTATATTTATACATACGTGTAATACATACGGTCACACCGCCGCCGTTTATGTAAGGGGGACGTGCAAAACCGTCGGCATAACGAGTCGTGTAGACGAAATCCGATATCGGGCGTATCGACGGCGGTGCGAGGCGCGTGCCCAACGCGGATTAGTATAATACAAATTAAAAAAAAATAATAATAATAATAATAATATAAAAATTATTGTGTTGCCGAATCGGCGGCGTCGTATCGTATAAAAAATTGCAGCGATATTATTATTTTCTTAACAAACTATATGTAATAAAATAATAGTAACAAAACCGCACAAATTTACGTAAATATTAACAATGATATTAAATTTATTTTTTACGTACGAGTACCATATATATATATAGATATGTAAATCAATATTAATTTCATGTTTTACGATTCATAATGATAGTGCCCGCACGAATCGGCGTCGTATCGTATAAAAAATTGTATTATTATTTTTTCTTCTTTTATAATAGACCGTATTTATAATATTACCTATTATATGTCACGTCCAAATAGTTGTTCTTTTCGCGAAAAGGAAACCGTTTTTTGTACACATAATGAAATTGTAAAAATCCGACTATAATGTATACATCCGGTCACTTTGTGAAATATTTTATACCGAATCCCGGGGGCCAATGCAGAGGAAAAAAATTAATTTCTGGGTGAGATTTTCGAAAATAATATTAAATGTTCATAAATATCGTACTTTATTACTCGTATACGTTTAACTTTGAAATAATTATCGAATTTGTAGGTCGGGTATTTTATTTTTAAAAATGATCATGTTGGGTTATGTTAACCTAACCCCCCCCCCAAAAAAAAAAAAACTCTTGACCATATTGTTTTGTTATTACTGGTTACTTTATTATTGTATACGTTTATCGCAACGCTATTGTTCGTTGATCTTATATTCTGGAATTCCGAAATGATTTTATTAACTCTGGCAAAGCTGAAATTTTAGAATACATAAGATCGTAATAGTGCGAATAGAGAACACCGGTGACAGTAAACGATTTCGCGTAGGTCGGAACAAACGTTTCGATAGGATTCAACGAAAACAATATTCCAGAGTGGATCTTTTCGCACGCTACCGCGCAATTATGTCGTAGAATATCTTTGAATATTCCAATTGTACAATTCGTTTGATGAAATATCGCGTTATAATACACCGCAATTGATGGTATGCGTCCACGAATCCAAAATCGAAAAAAAAAAAAAATGTATACCTATAATCGCATAGGCAGTTTTTATACCGTTATGCTGCTCGCAGTGGTCCGAAAACGACATATTATATTGTACGTACTCTCTTTTTCTTTTTCTTTTTTCTATTTTGCAGTCGGTGGTTATAATGGGCGTATAATGGTCGATGACGATGACGTATTATGGTGTAGATCCACGCCTATTTCTGACTTTGAAATTTTGATTAATCGTCTAATACGAAAATCATCGTACATCCATTCCGCGGGAACCGCGCAACAAATGATATTTTAATCGATAAACGCGTGGATCAAACTAAAAACGATATAATAAATAAATATGATAACGATAATTCGTAAACGTAAATTAATTTTGCAATATATAAAAAGAAAAAGTTATTTTTTTTTATAATGCGGATTGATGACTTTTCGTCGTTCTGTTTTTAAAGATTACGAGACAAAGAAATGAAAAAGTATTATAGAGATTAAATTTTTTATTTCATTTCATTTTTTTTTTAATTGCACAGCTTTATACAGTTCTATTTTCTTCCTCTGTTCAGTTAGTAATACCAATCGATTTTCTTATTTATATAACATTATGCTCGTGCAAAATATTTCGATAATCAAATTGTGTTTAAACGTATCATAAATAAAAATGTCCACTTAAAACATTTCGACTTCTCTTATAAAGTTGCAATCTACTACTCAGCGTATCAAAATTTCATAAGTCGTAAAATATTTTAAAACTTCATTCTTGTAAGTTGTGTATAAGTTCCGTTGTGCGTTAATACCATTTTATTTTAAAATCTCTCTCTCTACTTACCAACAAGGAAACGCTGAATATTTTAAGATTATCCTGGGAATATAACATCGCATCGCACGAAGTGCTTTTGTAAAATGTCTTAACCATAAAATCTAACTTACTACGCTTTAGATCCCCGAACTGAGAGTGCCAATTCTCAACGCATAAACACACACTCAAAAGTTTATATAAAGTAGTTATAAACGACACGAAAGATTATATAATACAAAACGGATGACTTTATCGAGACAAAAAGAAAAACGTCGTTTTTTGCTCCAAAACTCTAGATAATAATTAGGCGTCTAAAATTCTAAATTATATAGGGAAAAAATCAATCATTGTGATGTTACATTTGTCGGTTTAAGTATCGAAAGAGCTTATATTTATATGTACTTTAATAACAACGATTTATTTAAAAAAAAATATTTAAACTAGAAAACCTACCCAACATGTATTCGGTTCGACGTACAAATACAATTTTACTGAATAATGCATATTTGTATAATAGTCATAGGTATGGGATACTACATTTGCGCGGTAGCGTGCGATTTATATTTCAGTCGAGTTACAATAAGGATAATCTCGATTTGTTGAATACATTTTGGCGGTTTAAAAAAAAAAAAAAAAAAAAAATATATTCACATTGTTCGCGATTATTATTCAAGTATTATCCATCCGGCGGGTACCACGTGCCGCGCCGTTGAAAATTCCCGGGCACGCCACTGAATTTGTTTTACGTTCGGGGGCCAGGGGGGGGCCCTAACCTAACCTAACCTCTACCGGGGGATGGGGTGGGGGGTTAGAGTATAATTATTACCGGCCGTCGTCGTCGTCGCTGGATTATTGTACACGTGTACAGGAGGTAATTAAATAAAACTTTCTTGTTTCGGCGAGAAACGGACCCGCTATGATAATAATAATAATAATAATAATATTGTATTATAATGACGTTTAAGAATATCGCCGTGCCTTTATTATATTATACAGTAGGTGGTACGTACCGGAGCATAATATAATATAATATAATAATAATATCGTTTCATTACGCCGGTTGTCGGCTGTTAAACACCGCAGCCGCGTCGACGACACACGCACAGCGGGCGGTTCGCGAGTTTAACATTATTATTGTGGCGGTTAAAAGTTTTCGCGTCGCAGATAACATCATTAACGTTTATGTGGATTTAGAGACGTGTACCTAATTTTCTCTCTCTCTCTCTCGTATTTTAGTTATTTAAACAGCTCGTTACGAGGGATTTTTTTTTCTTTTCGCCGAGGAAGAGCAGAAGAAAAAAAATAAAAATAAAAAATTATATACGTATATTATTATTATTATATTGTATATTGGACGGGGGCCGGTGTTTTATTTTATTTATTTTTTTTTTTTTTTTTACCGCATTGTCGTCTGTTTTCAGCGAACAAATTTGTAGATGGATTTTTTTTTTCTTTTTCACTATATATATATATATATATATTACATTTGGGAAAAACTCTATAGCACAATAATACCTATATACCCTCTGCCTCCTAACTAATCTCGATTTGTCGCCTTAAGCGTGTCGATATAATATAAAACGTCGAAAAGACAATACTATTGGGTTTCGTTTTTTTTTTTTTTTTTATTATTATTTTTTTTTTTCCGCCCGTTGCGTTCAGTTAATAATGTCCCCGGGGATAGATTCCGCAGTTAACGCGGACCCTAAACGTAACGCGCAGCCAGAGTGGATACCGTGTGCGGAAAAAAAAAAAAAAATCCATTAGCCGAACGGTATCGGTTATAATACGACACTCGTCACGTCACTCGACACCTAAATAATAATAATAATGATAACCCGACGGCGAAGATTTGATATTTTATACGTGCCGGGTGGTTTCCGCCGCCGGCCGAATCGGACGTAATAAAAAATAATAATAATAATAATAAATAAAAAACCGTATAATACGAGTGATAAAAAAATAAATAAATAAATAAACGAATAGGCCCGTAAATAAACGTCACGGCTATTTGTACGCAATTTTTTTTTATATATATATATAATGCCACCGAACCGTACACTATTGTATACTACGATTTTGTCAGTAGACTACAGGAAAAAATAAAAATAAAATCTGTTCTCTTGTACACTATAATAAATGAACAACCCTTAAAAAATCCAAATCAACACGGAGGAAAAAGAAAATAATAAAGTGGCCGAACGCTATTTTATTTATTCTTTTATTGAGTGCTTTTTCTCCTTTACCCTTCGGGGTATCTTCTAAATATTTAAAACAAAAGAAACGGTTTCCTTTTTTTTTTTCTCCGTCTCCTCTTTCTTATATATATATATATAGTATTTTTTCGCCGTACCATAAGGTTAAAAAAGCTGTTCCGCGAGAGCACAGTCATAATGCGACAATCCCCACATAAACACCACCCTCCGGGGACTTTTATTTTATACTTTAAGTTTTTTAGAGGTTTTTACATTATAATACGAGCTAAGAAACGACACACACCGACCAAATAGGAAAGTTCTCAGATTAAACTTTCATTCTATATACTCTTGTTCACACCCCTAAGATTGCTATACAACACGGCTGCAGACATTGTGTTTCTCTTTTGTTCCCAACATTCGTATATAATAGAACAAATTGTACTTTTCCTTTATATAATATGTATATACAACGCACCCACGCAAACTCTGCGGTTAATGAACACCTCGCGCGTTTTCCCTAAAACCATTATTTATTTTCCTAAAAAAAAAAATAATGAAAACGAAAAAATGAAAAAAAAAGTTCAATTATATCCGTTCTAAAAAAGTATTTTTTTTTTTCTTCAAAAAGTTATCAAGTTTAATTTAGTTTGTTGGTTAACGAAAGTCGACAATTTGAGTTTTATTATGATGTTTTTGTCGTCGCGAGATAATTTTATTAATAACTTTATATAAATACAGAGTAATTGATCTTATTTGAACGAGAAAGCAAATACAATATACTCTTATGTATAATAAAAACGAGCTATTACTCATTTTTTTTTTTTTTTTTTTTTTGCGTACGCGCATACGGGGAACATTTTAAATTAATTAATTAAGTGCAACAGTATCAACAACATAAGTATTATTATTATATTATTAATGCACATTAATCGTTTCTATCCATAATATAGTATATGAATCAATTCGATAGGTAATTAATTGCCTACTTCCTTTGTCGATTACCAGATACATTATAGCAACTTTACCGCCCTGTGTATTTATTTAGTAAACATACGAGTACAGTGAGGAGGAGAAATCCAATAAAAAAAAAAAAAACATTACCCTAATGGATTTCCCGACCTTATTCCTTCGGTAATATACGGGGCGAGTTTCCATTAAACTTTTCGAGATGAGTAAACATTTTAACCACCTAATCAATAATGATTGCAGCGCTACAGAAAATTAGATGCTCGATCGTTTGAGTGCGGTAAAACATTTGTCATGTAAAGTCATGATTTTTGCAACTCGACAATAAATTATAACTGTATACCCGTATTTGATCATAGTATAACATTAATAGTTATGAATATTCATTTAACTAAGAAATCGTCTCGGTCAATCCCGTCCGTCGTAATCGTCGGTTATACGTATTAAAATTGCTTTTCCCGGGCCTTGCCGGGAAATTTGCGAACCTAACCCTCGTATAAAATGTCCGAGTATTTATACGTAGCTAAAACATTTGATAAATAGAAAATCTCAAATAGATCAAAAAACAATACAACACTATCTTAGCTAAAAACTCGTTCCGTTACGGTTCACGGATTCAGAATGTATGCGTTTTATTTTGCAGTTTTAGGCGTTTTTAGCTATAAATACGTTATTTTGTTTTCCAACGTCATTTTTATGGTTGTTCCGTGGTAGGAGGATAAAATGCAACCGACGAAAAACAGCCGGTGTGGAAACTATTCGAAATTCCGTTTTTATGAAGAAATATCAAATGTATTTGTTTTCAGTTGCACGTCAGACGCAAAGGACGAGAGAAACGAATCGATATTTTTTTTTTTTTTTTTTTAGATCGTCCTAGCAATCTGTATATACACAGTCATAATTGTTATTATATTATTACGGATCGGATATTGAACTGCGTCTATCGGGTCGGTCGGGGCGCGATTTCCTATTATTATAATATAATTATAATAATTATATCCTATTTGTACGCGGCCGCACACGCGACCGACAATGCGGCCGCGACGCCCGCCGTCGTCACGGCGGGATAGGGTCTGCCCATCAAAATACGATTTAATTATTTATCTGGACGGACGCACACGCCGCCGCCGCCGCCACCACGTGTCCCCCGAGCCCATCACTCGTGTTTTGTCGATCGGTACACACACGCACACAACCGCGGCCGCACCATACAAATACACGCGGCAATAATAATAAAAACTACCGACGACGACGACGACGACGGCGGCGGGAAAATCATATTCTTTTTTTTTTTATATATATATATATATACGATATTGCGTATATTATACTGGGTCGAATCAATTATCGGACCGTTTGACGGCCCCTGCAGGGGCGGCGTATGTTATAATGATATCGAAGTAAATTTTTTTTTATTTTTTTTATTTTTTAGAACATCGGGGATGGGGGGTGGGCATTGGCGCAGTCAACACGTAATATTATTACAAGAAAAAAAATAAATCGGCACAGTATAATATTCGCCGTACAACTATGCGTGTATTTTACTATGTTTTCACAGAGGGATTTTTTTTTTTTAATATAAATACAGTGGGACGCGGCCTATAAGACTCGTGGATATAGGTTCGGTCGGTTATAAGGACTCAAAACCGCTAGAAACTGTCCGGACGTGTCCAAATACATTAAAAACAGACGGTTGTAAGACCCAAATCTCCTAAAAAAAGAAAAAAAAAACGGTAGACATTTTTGTTAAAATTTTAAATAAATTAGTTTTGGAATTTTATTTGTGTCGTAGTGGTTTCAATTCATATCTTATGGCACTTTACGTTTATCGCAATTATCGTTATTGTAGCGTAATAGTGGTATTTTACACATTTTTGAATAAATAAGGACAACATGTATTACGTAATATGTAAAAGTAATATATGTGAAACGAAAATAGTAAAATAAAGGTAAAACTTAATTCATTTTTTTTTTTCGTTTTTGTGCTTGTCCCAAAGTGAGTCTTACGAATGGTGTCCACTGTATATATCTATTTCCCCCCCCCCAGTCAATCTTTTCATACTTCCGATTAAAAAAAACAAATTGTAGAACGGAAAATATCAAAAAATCCCTCTGCGGAAAGTATACGTTGTCGTCGTCGTGAATTTGATGAAATAATTTCTGCGTTTAAATCTATTACAGTTTATTATTGGTAAACACGAAAATAAATGTTTACTCTATTGTGACGTTCTCATAAAAACCGTTGTCGTTCGAGTATTTACATTTATCTAAAATATTTATAGTATAACAGATACTACACTCCCGGGAACCAGTTAACGTATAGAACATATCGAATTTGTACTATTAAGTATAATTTAAATATTTAAATGTGCAAAGTTAAATCGTATTGCGGCGTATGCATAAAATGTGTTTTATTGTCCAGACCGTTGGCGGGCTTTGGTTTTTGACCGACTGCCCGACACTATATGGATTATAACTTTATTGCGTAAATATCGCCGGTGTTTTTTCCTCAGCGGTTTTCCCATTATCGAGTACAACTACAACGGGTAATCGAAAAATGATCTCCTCGATGCGCCGCCTAGATCCTAATTGCAACGGAAAGCCGAAAATCTTTCTTTTTCTTTTATTATCAGATCAAGATTTCTGGTATAGAAAATCCGTTTGCGGACGCTACGTTCGGAATCTAAAACAATGAGAAGAACGCTAAAGATAAAAGATAGTGAGTATATTTTAAATAGTACCTAGTAGAAAGAAAAAAAACAACAAAGGAGAAATTATGATGTGCGTTCTGTTCTGTACGTACAGCACATGTCGAGAGAAATTACACCGTTCAATAAAATAAAAAAATTGTAATAATATATAATATAATAACGGTGTTGACACATTATATTGTCGTACGTATACAATTAAAAACGTTTACTGATTTATTACAATAATAATTACCATCCGTTTCACACACTGCCGCGGACAACCGCACCATTTGTTTAAAATTAATAAAATATCATTTAAACCGAACAGCGTCGCGCGGTTGCTTCTTTTTTTTTTTATTTTTTATTGTGAACCATTTTATATTATTATATTAAAAAACTTTTCGAGATTCTCGAAAGTATTGGGGATATGTTACACAAGAGTAGAAGAGGCGGACTGGGAACCCACCAAGTTCCTAAGGCCGGGAGATTGAAGTTTATCCAGGCCACATTTTTATTCCCCTGATAATAAAAGGTACCCTAAAATGTTTTTTTTTTCTCGTTGTACTCGATTCTACCGTCAGGTGGTACTTAATTCGATAATTTTTTTCGATATTACCAACAATTTTTCGTCAAAAATTAAGATTAAAATAATTATAATTTTTAAAATTCATGTAATAAAGGGTTATACTATAAAATATAGTGTTTTAATGATTTAGATATAGTAACTTGTACATAGATATTCTATCAAGATCGTAAAACCATCATCGGGCCACCGGATCACAATATGATTCAGGCCATCTGAAAATTTCCCATTTACAGACCGGCCACTCCACCTCTGCATAGGCGAGATTTCCAAGGCGCCCACTTTTTTTTTTTTACACAAACGTCAAATAATTATATTAGATTGTGAGTGTACGGTTTTATTATATGATGTGAATTTTTTTTTTTTGCTCTCTTAATAGTTGCGATTTTACGCAGCACTTTATGCTAATCGCGGTTTTTCTGTTATTTTCGATTTTGTTGTAATTCGGTTTAAAGTAATCGTAGAACTCGGAAATTTTCACCTGCAATATCAGCCTTTTCTAGACGCGGTAAATACTTTTGAACTATTTAAAACCATTTTCAATTTTATTTCGTCCGGCAAAAATGCTCGACAATTTGAATCGTCAGATGCTGCGACATACATATTATTATTTATTTTTGTTAAACGTAAAGCCTACACAATTTCTAAATATTTTATTGCGGGGGTCTAAGCGACTGGTTTTTTCGTGCATTTAGGCCAATAAACGAAAGAAAAATAAACGTACTTCTAGTATGTCCAATATTAATTTTGTAAAATTGGTTATCCTCTAATCTATATTTTGCGAGGAAAACGTTTTCGTTCTCATCGATCCTTTAAAGTACAATAAGTTCGTTTTGAGAAATTAAGTAAATTAATTTGATACCGTACTACTAAAAACTATCACAAAATATCAAAAACGTATTTCTTACTGAACGTAGAAAATAATCTAACCAAATTAAATTATTTTTCAAAATTAAAATCCTGACTCTTACAAGTACGTTTATTTTTCTTTTGCATTTGGGTTGTTATTTGTTGTCACGCGAGTAGAAAAATAATTTAGAGCGTGCCTATGATGACTTGTGCATGCAAAATCCATGTTATAAACCTACTCAGACACGAAATCAAGGAATTTACCGCACTCACACTAACGATCATTTATGACCAACACAAAGTAATCACGGTCGGAGACGACGAGATTAGAAATTGCCTAAATTTTGCTCCTTAAACAATATAGCCACCAATCAACACAATTAATCGAATATAACATAACACACCGAGGTTAGAAATCCGAGCCTGTGTATATCCACTCGATTAATATTCGATAATAATCGCGTATACGATTTTTCTGCAGTTAAATTATTGAGAATATATTTTTTTTCCCCCGGGTACAGCTTCAACAACTAATGTTATTAGCTTACAAAAATATTAAATACTAATGCTACATAGTAGGGTACAATGGTTTTCTTAGATTAAGTTGTACATATTAACATATTTGAGAAATTAGATGATTTTGTTGATGTTGTCTTCGACTGGGTTGAGGGCTTCAAAGAGGTTGTCAAGTATTCCTAGGGTTTTCCTAGTCTCCGTATGGTTTCGACAGTATACAAGAAAATGCTTGACTGTAAGAGGTTCTCCCACAGGTTTGGCACGATTTTGGTTCTTCTCTTCGCATAAGATGACAATGGGACGTGGTTGAGTGACCTATAAGTAGTCGGTTAATAATTACTTCAACTTTGCGGTTGAATGAATGGGGTTTAGGCCGGTATGTGGTAGTATTTTTGATTTCTCTAAGTTTGTTGTTTGGCGTACGCCGCCATTAGGATTCTCATAAATTGGTACAATAGGTGCTAACAATCCTACGGATGTCAATAAGCGAGGAGCAGGTGCGTATTTCTGCCACAGGGTTGTTAATTGTTTCATTAGCTACATTGTCAGCTTTCGCAATTGCGAATATTACATTATTATATCTATCGTTTCGCATATTATTCTATAAAATATATTCGAACAATCCGATATAGGAGATATGTGCAGCAGGCCTACGTCAAAAAAAAAAAAAAACGTATTTTATGCGATACGCGTTATCTATTATACAAAACTCCGTGTACTTATACATTTCAAACAAAAGTACCTCTAAACAAATTATGATATTATTTTCATATATGTTGTACATTTACACCGGCGGCCATGTTGCCCGATAATCCGCGGAGCAATTATTATTGTTATTCAACTGTTTAAGTGGTAAAGAACTCCCTATATACGGACGTCTTTGTGTATATATATATATACATATATGTACACTTATATAGTGTTGTGGGCGTGTGTGCAATTTAGGGTGATAATCAGATAATAATATATAAAGCTCGGGCAGTATAATGGAAAATTGGATTATCTGCGCCGACCGTGCCGACGATGGAAAATCATATATATATATATATAGCCCGTTTAAATCCATCGACGCTCGTTTTCCGCTAGATGACTCTAATGTTTTGTGTTTATAAGCCTACGGGCTATATAATTATACTATCTGTCGGGCGATTATTAAAAGAGAATTGCGTTCACGGTGAATGAATAATAATATCTGTATACGGTTTTTTTTTTTTTTTTTTTCCTAAACGCCCCGCCCGAATTATTTGCGATAACACGAATGAAATAAATTACCGGTATACACGCACGCGCATATTATTATTATTATACGATGATATAATAATAATAACAATATGAATAACTATTATTATTATTATTATCGTACGGTAACCGAAATTAAAACGGTAAAGTTTTCACACTGTACGAGAGTAATAGCCGAGTGTGTACGCGTAAAGTTTACGTAAAGTTTTAATATTCTCCCGCAGTGCGTAATAATAATATTGTAATTATATATAATTATACACTTGTTACCAACTACTATTACTAATAGTCCCCATATATACGACTATTTTCCACTTGCACTATTCGTATACGATAAACCGCAAACCCCGTCTGATAGAACGTTTAGTTTCACGCCTATTTATCCCCGTTATAGATAATAATACGGATGGCCCCCCCCCGCCCCGGGTGATATATTTTGTGGTAGACGGAGAAGCTCCGGAAACCCCATCCCGGATCCGAGAAAGTTCAAATTCATAATATATTATTGCTTTATATTAAAGAAAAAAAGAAAAAAAAAACAACCCAGTATTATAGTCGATAAAATATTATTATATTTTGTTACTAAACATACAAAAATAAATACGAACCGGTTCTCCGACCACTACAAATGTATTTTAATGTTTTAGTTTTAATCATTTTCGCGCGTACGGTTTTTTCCATGACGAATTCACACACAACAATAATAAAACGATAATAATATTTATTATGTAACAAATATATAAATAAATATGTAGAAAAAGGACAAAACAAAGCCTAAAGTGATATATATATATATATATGAGTTGTGTGTAATTACAACCGGTTTAGATTTAAAAAAAAAAACAAAATCTTCATTGGGTAAAATAGAACGGGAAAAGAGAAAAAATAGTACGGCGTGGATATTGATAACAGACCAACCAATCAGCGTGCATTACGCGGTTTACCACTCTCCTGGTTGGTATAGGTTCTCTAGGTAATCTTATTGATCGTGTTATCAAGTTTTGACGGGCGTCTCGATTTGATAATTTGTTGGGGATTAGTATTATTTTTTTAATTCCATTTTTGTGATACGCGCATACCGGGCGGAAGCACAACGAGCGACGGAGAAAATTTCGGCTTTGGCAGATTTTACAGGGTATTTCATACGTTGACCGATTTTCCTACTCGCAGGGCTCTAACATAAACAAATATATTTTTTATATACACTCGTATGTGTGCGTACGACTTGAAAGATAAACGTCAATTGTCCGTGAAATGCAAGCAATTACGACATTAATGCTTTAAATAATTTGCATCCGTTTTTTTTCTTTTTTTTTTTTTTTTTTTTTTTGTGATGTAAACGCGTGCGTACGTGCGCCAAGCTTGTGTGGCACCGCAAACGTTGCGGAATTAATATTATAATATAATTGTATACAATCACGTGACGACAATTACAACGATAATAGTATTATACGCGGGTATATAATATTCGGTAAGTGTTTTATACAGGGCGGTTCTCGTTGTCACGAACCATCTCGACGAAGATCTACGAAGGTTTCGTGTAAATTTAAGGTGAATTAAGGCGGGACGCGTATAGAGGAATTTAATTTGCATTTGTACGCGGCGATAAATCATTGCGAGCAATTCGATTGTCCAAATTCAAACTTAACAAAAAACTATTACACAACGCTCGACTTTGTTCTTTTTGACTATACCGAGTAGATATAACCCCGTGTAAAGTTTCCGGGCGTTTCCGCTAGGCTGGTACAGTTTTATACGAATAAAACCGAATGAAAACCGGAAATAGTCGAAATTTAAATGTCAATAAATAGCTGGAGATTTCACGTCTCCACGTCGGTTGTTACGAACCGAATTAAAAAAACCAAAAAACAAAAAACCCCACGATTTATTGCCAATTTCCCTCCCCCCCCCCGTTAATTAATAAAAACTACAACGAAAAGCGACCCGCTCAAAATACGCGCCGATTATATCGGAAATTCCTTTTCTATACGAATACGGGAGGTGGGGGGGTGGGAACTACTATGCCTATACGCCTGAAAGTCGGACCGGGGGATTGCCGGGGGAAATGGAAATTTCCGATTTCGGTCGTTCACAGACGGAAAAACAAAAAAACGCGCCCGCGACATAGTAAAAACCAATCGCTCCGCCGTTTAGATTCTAATGAAATCTGCACCCTGTATACGATAAAAAAATTATGTTTTACGGTTTTTTTTTTTTCCCCCTCCGGTCGTCCGTCTTTCCAGCTATTATATATATATATATATTAAATGCACATGTGCGCCCGATGGCGAACAAAACCGTGTGCGGTATCATATATATATAATAATGTATATTATATTGTATATTATTATGCGTGCGTTAGCCAAACAATCTTTAATTAGTTGTAAAGATTTAACAGCCCGTGGTTGTCACGACCACGACCGCGACGGCGACGGTGGCGGTGACGGCGTTACGGACCGCTCTCAAAGCGTAATGATAATATTCCGTCGTTAATATAATTTGTACGATATCCGTAGGTAATTAGGCTCTCGGCAATATAATAATAATTATTATTTTTACTATTATTATTATTACTATACGTGTATAATGTGCAACGAGGAGAACGCGAGCGATCATTAACGAACAGCAATTTTTGTTTGTGTTTCGGAAACGCCTATACGGTACGGCTGCAGGCTGCCGCCGGTACGTAAGCCCGGCGATAAAAGCCGACAAAGGGACCCTCAGAAAATGACGTCGTCGGACTTTTTTTTTTTTTTTTTTTTGCTCTCAAACTAGTCCATCTGTTTTCTTTTCTCTCTCTCACACACACACTCTCTCTCGTTTTGAGGATAAATTCGATACGGACCGAATTCCGTTCGTTTTCCTCCTCGACCCGCGCGCACGTATAATATTATATATTTGGATACCTAACATGACACACCGACTCGGATAGTCGAATAAAACGATATTGTCGTTAAGGACATCGTGATCCCCGTCGCACGCTGCAGTAGCGATGAAAACACGACGGCAAACATTTATACGATTTAAATATATAAAATATATTATGTACACGTGCGTCGATTTTTTATTTTTTTATTTTTTTTTTTTGGGGGGGGGGGGGTGTCCAGTGGCTTAAATGAGAGCCCTAAAACTCTAATAAAAAAAAAAAATGTACATATTTTAGGGACCCGTGTGTTTGTGTGTTGCGCCACTGATGGGGTCAGGGCGTGATTTACTTTTAAAATAGTCCAATATTTTCTATTCAATTACAATTAAATTGTCAAATTGCTTTAGCTTTTAATTATTTCAATCGCTATAGCAGTTTAAAATGCACATTATTCATGGTCGACATGAATAAGAATCGCAATTATGATTATAAAACGAAATATTCTCGTTTCGAAGACTATATATGATATAGTTAAATGTTAAAATCAGCCTGCTTTAAAAGATCGAAAACCCGGGGAAAAAAAAACCCGAAATGACACCACTGATCATAAACTACATATTACAACGACGGTTTGAAAATGTTATGTGATTAAATAGTAAAGGGTAAAACCCTTTTAGTATCGGTATTTCGGGGTGAAGGTGGGTTGAAAAAAATGTTACTGTCCCGCAAATAAAAATTGTTTGCACAGCCACTGATTAACGGTTAGGCAATTCCAAGTGATTATTAATTTTTTTTGTTTTTTTTTTTGCATACTTTGATTGCTGTTCAAAGAAGGTCATATATTATTAAAACACATTATAGTTCTAGGATTCGTATAGACTTAGTTGGTAATTCAAATTCTTTAGCCGTGTAATAATCACAAGGTCACAAGGTTCATCAAAAGTTTTGCTTAGTGATAAAAAAAAAAAAAAAAAAACAATTATTGAGCGTAATGTCGTAAATTATTTTTAAAAGCGTTTAGGTTTAAATGTATGACACAATTTGTTTTTAAAAAAAAACGAACAATTGAAATTTATTTTGTAAGTTATTCATTATAATATTTCAATTTATTGAAATTTTAATGTTTAACCGAATTCCCAATTCCGCTCAAAACCGTTTTTCGTTATTTTCTTTATCGTTACACTTTGCTAAACGCTTTCGAGTTCTCGTCTCCATCGAGCATAAAAACAATAATAAATAGCAATTATTAAACGTTTTTAATACGGATTATTTGCATATCGTTTTTATTGTTTGTGTATTGTTTATTTGAAATAAACTTGTATTCGGTAAATATCAGATAGCGTCCCAAACGAATAATAATAATAATAATAATATAATCGATATTGTTGTTTTAAATCAAAATGTAAAACTATAAAAGCCGACGTATCCACTTCGCCGGTCGACCACTGCTGGGAAGCTGGGAAGGTGGGATACATGTAGGTTCATTTCAATTTGATATCTGTACGTGACGATAAATCATTGGAAACGAAAAACGGCACTAAACTCAATAGTGTTTTGATAAGATTAAATTGATAAAATTTGTCATCAACTAGAAAAAAAGAAAAAAATTGCCACACCAATCCGCGATGTCGGCAATGTTGACGATCAAGGGGCAAGATTTCTGGTAAAAACAAATCGTCCACGGACAGAAAAGAAAAATCAAAGAATCTAAAAACAAAAACACGAGCTCATAAAACCGTTATGAGATTTTATTATGGCCAAAACACAATACCTACCCCCGCAATTATACCGTTAACTGCGGTAATAATATTATTAATTGAAATTTTACCCTATGCAATAATATAATACACGGGGCTTGTTTGCGCATTGTTAAAAATGCACGGTTTTCTGTTTTTATTATTAACTAATTTACCTACCTATATATACTCTTGGGGTTTTGTGTAAGTTATACCATTCGAACGATGTCGATAAACCAACAAACCATTAAAAATAAAATCTAATAATAATCACTAAAAGAAATAAAAACATTTTTAAGAGTTTAACGAAGAATGCCATTAATTTATGAGTTTTTCTCTCTCGAAAAACACTTTTACGGTTATTAAAATAAGCCCTTGATATTTTGTCCGCCGCGCTACACCTTAAAAAAAAAAAAAACCAAGATTTTTCGCCCGATGGCACTTTATTTGATACATTTTTTTTTTTTCACAAATCGTCCACGGGTATTCTATAAAATGTGTAAAAAAAACTGGAAAGTAGATACCGTACACGTTCGGTAGACTAAAAGTGTTCTACTTTGTCATTTCAACCGCTAATTAACAAAAATAATTTAAGTCAAAATTGAATTAAGTCAGAATTTCATGTCGAACAAATATATTTATTTTTATATTTGCTGTGACATAATCATTTTGTTCATTGCAATGCTTTATGGCAGTGGTCCCCAACCTACAGCCCGTCAAGCTTTTTGAACAGCCCCGCCGAGAGTTAACTGATGTTCTAATAATTCGTTTTAAGCGCAGTCGAATTGTCGAAAATCCATTTCCGTGACATTTGAAACTCTACCAACGGAGCTTCAGCGTGAAGCTATTGAGCTCATATAAAACAATCGGCTCAAAAACTGTTTCAAGGAAATCAGACTAAAAAAATTGTACGTCACGTTGTCAGAGAACTCTTCCAAACCTCAAAAAAAATGTGAACGTAAAATAATTTCAATATTTAGCTCCACCTACCTATGCGAACTTTTTCGAAAATGAGATACGTCAAATCAAAGTTTTAGAACCAACTTAAGTGATGGACAATTACGAGCGACACTGCTAGTTGGAACAACCAAGTTTAATCAAAACTACCACGAAATTTTCAAAAATAAATTCCAAACTTCTGATTTAGTAACAGTAACCTATCACAATAAAACAATTATTTCCTTTATAAAAAAAAAAAAATTATAGTTAAAGTTAAATAATCCTTATTTATCTTCAGTTTCATCACCACTCTATAGCCGCTTTAAACAAATTTGGCCCGCGATGCCGAAGCGTATCTCAGATATAGTCCGCCGTAAAAAAAAAAAAAAAAAAACGGTTGGAGTCCTCTGCTTTATGATTTACGACATTATTTGTTTTATTGTCTGGTGTGTAAACAAACGCAGCTGATGGTTTTACGTGTTTTCATTTATTATCATAGATAACCCGTACGGTACAGGGACTGCACTACAGTAATTAATAACGGTTTTTTTTTTTCCCATCCGTATACCAAGATATCCCATCGAAAATTATTAGATATTTGTAGCGAAAAACCATTAAAACCGAACTTTGGGGGATGATATTCAACAGGGGGTGGATTTCAATAGCTATAAACTTTCTCCAGACAACGCGGAACATTTTGCATAAAACCGCGTGAAAATTTCTCTAGTAGTTTTTGAGTCTATTAATCTTATACAGACATCCATTTATATAAATCCGAGACGAATGGCCCTACCCTAGCCTTACGTCTCCGTATAATGCCGTTCCGCTGTCGTCTTGCGAATCGCCCTAATTCTCTAATTCTTGCCCTAAATCCGGTAAACGTACCCGGAAATCCGTGGAGGAGGCTCAATACACGCCGGCCACGACGCGCTTAAAGGCTTAAAAAAGCCAACAGACAGCAAACACGGGCAGTAATCGAATAAAATCACGTCTAGTGTGTACCTATAGTAGGTCATAACCTGTACCATCGCATCATGATAAAAAAAAAAACAAACACTTACGGGTCCGTGTTATGCTTACTGTAACCGAATTACAAATTGTATTTATATTCTTATAAATTATAAAAAAAAAAATATATATATATTTTGATATTATACGTTTGACTGTAATATAATATTATGGCGGAGGGGTGGGTGTTCCTACGAAAACGTTTTAAACGTAATTTCGCCATATATATATATATTTTTTTTTTCTCCTTTATTTGAATTTAAACAATCTATACAAATAATATATAATAAGCTGATAAGTGCTAATAATTTAGATTGCTGTCAGATGACATGAAGGAGAAGCCGCCCACTGGTGACACTCCTCATCAGTGTTATAGGGTTAAACTAGAGAAGTAGGTCGCGGCACCACTTTCTTTTTAATCTTTTGGGAGGGTTGCCAGGCATTGGATTGGTTAGATTTTTGGCTAGGATGTTAGGATGGTCGAAGAGAGAGTTGTGGTAACGAGAGTAGGACTTGGTAGCAGTTTCTATCACGGTGTTCATTTTTAGGTCTGAGTGTAAGGTTTGGTTGGATACATAGAAAGGAGCCTTTGTTATTAAACGGAATATATATACGAGGTGTGACAATAAAATAACGAGACTTTTTGAATATAAAAACCTAACTATTAACGTTATCTATAAAACGATTATTGAAATATGATTAGAAAACACTTATCTAAAAGTACTATGAACACTGATGGCATCGATTCATTTTCTTATACGTTAGTAGCCTTGTTATTAGTGCGAGTTCGACTATACTGCCGAAAAATGTTAGATATAAAAATCGAACAACATGTGTTAACATTAAATTTCTTGTTAAATTAAAAAAAACTGCCGCGGAATCGTTTCGTATGTTATGTGAAGTTTATGGTGAAGAATGTTTATCAAGAGCTCGTGTTTTTGAATGGCACAAACGGTTTTGTAGTGGAAGGGAGGACGTCGAAGACGATGATCGTTCTGGATGTCCTATCACGTCTTCAACAAACGAAAACGTTGAAAAAATCGACAAAATTAATGAATCAATATTATTATAAAGAGGTATTAATTAAATTAAGAGAACGTGTCAGAAAAAAGCGGCCAGATCTATGGAAAAATGGCTGGGTTCTTCACCAAGACAATACTCCAGCTCACAGTGCATTTTCAATTCAACGTTTTTTAACTGAAAAAAAAATTTCTGTACTTCAACATCCCCCGTACTCGCCCGACCTTGCTCCTTGTGACTTCTTCTTATTTCTTTTCCCATTTTCAAACAGTTGATGACGTAAAAATGAAAACGGCAGAACTTCTAAAAGGGCTGAATGAAAGCAATTGGCAACACTGTTTTCAAGAATGGCAGCGACGTATGCTACAGTGTATTGATGCTGAGGGAAGGTACTTTGAAGGTGATAATCATTAAATTATAACATTTTTAAAATAAACAACTTTTATTCAAAAAGTCTCGTTATTTTATTGTCGCACCTCGTATATATATATATATTTTTTTTTTTGTATTTTTTTTTTTTAATCTTTTCTCGATTATATATGTTCGGACGGCGTGTATATAAACGCTGACGTTGCGCGGAAATCGTGTGAAAACCGTGTCCGGGTCCGGTGCGGTCCGCAGGGGTGGACATCCGAAATCCATTAGCGCGCGACGGTGGCGGACATATTATGTATAAATCACCCGGAGGCGAACAGCCGCCGCACCGGACCGACTCGACCGGCGCGCCGGCCAATAGCAACGCCGCTAATCGTGACCGGCGGGCCCCGGGGCGCTTCACAGACCCCGTATACGTTACTGCGACCGGACCCGAAAACTCATTCGGCGCCGAGGTTTATTTTTTTCTTCGTTATACAATCGCCGCAGTCGGGTTTTTTTTCTCGAATTGTCTTCGATTTTTTTTTAAAATTATTTTCAACGTTTTAACGGTAATCGGTGGACTTTTTCGCCAACCGATAGCGCCAACGGACGAATTCTCGACAAATTGCGTCGACGGCCGTATATCGCAAAGACCATATTCTGAAATGAAAATATTAAGAAACGGAATTCGATTTTGGTCTGTATAGAAAAGTATTGTTCCTCCGGCCGTACACCGTTCCATAGGATATGATTGAACGAAACAGAAATCAACGCCACTCAATGTGCTCCGAGAAAACCCGTCGGAAATTCGGTAATCCGTACCGAAAGGCCATTGACGAAACGAACATATTTTATCAACACGACAATACCATTATTCGATATCACTTTCAAATTAATTCAAAAGTGACGGTCCCGTAGACGGATAATTGTATAATCGTACAATTTGTTCGATTAACAAAATATACATATATATATATATATATCAAAAAGTCCGACTGCGTAAAAAACGATTAAAAAAATATTGGAACAAGATGAAAGAAAAAAAAAAAATCACAAAATTAATAATTATATAAGCATATTCCTCTCGACTTGAAACGGACACGGTTTTTAGCCTCAACGGGCGAAACGCGATAGGAAAACGCAGTCGTAGACAGTTTAAAAGGCCGATTGAATAAATAATTACCTATAATTGTTAAGATAAAATGCGTTATAAAATTAAGATCGAATTTCTCCGATATTTGATAGAATGAATTTTATCGGGTCCGTTTACGTTTGAACAGTACAATTAGAAACCGTGTTCGTTTCAAGCCAAGCGTATGGTAATTGTTTTCTATTTCATCATATAGTCCCCAGTCTTTGTTTGTTTTTTTTCGTTTTTAAGGTTTTAGCGTTTTTACGCGTCAGCAAGATTGGCGGCGGTATAAACTCAAACATAAATGTATTTTCGGAAATGATCGTGTACAATAAGTGTGTCGTTTTCGTTGCGGAAAAAGTATTGTGAAACAATTTAAACGATAATTAACGTAAGCGGTCGAACCTGGGGCATCGATACATTATGCAATTGGCGAATGAGGTACGAGTCTAGTGTGCCCCACAGCCACCCCCAGCCACACAGATCCCGTCTGCGATGGTGTCTAATACGGCATTATCACTTTGCCTTTGTTTACGAATAGGTCGATGAGTCGTGACTGTTATCTCGTTTGTTTTATGGCGATAACATTTAATAATAATTAATTATTTCAATCGTGCACCGGCGTTAGATGAGGACGCGCAGACGAACCGCAGCCATTTATGACGCGGGTAAAAAAAAAAAAAATAACGTTTCGGAGCCGCTCGTTTCTTATACGGATTGTCGAAAAAAAAAAAAAACTTTCCGAGACTTTCCGAGTGGTCGCCGTATATATATATATATTATACAGGGCCCCTCTGGTCGTCGAACGATAAGTCGGGAATATTAAAAAGTATCCGAGTGAAAACCGAATAAAATATATTATATTATACAATATAAATATAGGAAAACTCGTCGTAAGTATATGCCGGCGCATAATAAAGTCGCGCCGGAAGAAGGAAGAGGCGTCGGTGGCGGCGCGCGCGCGCCGGCCGGCCGGCCGACCGACCGACCGACCGAACGACCGGCCATCGCGCGGCTAAAAGTTTATAGAACAATCAATTTGTAGTTTGCCGTGTACTTTTTGGGCGGGCGGCGCGGGCCGCGGGGAGCGCGGTACATAATATTATATACGAGTGGACGGCGAGCAGGAGTTGGGTACCGATCGCGTAATATACGGACGGCGGAAGAGCGAGGACCGAGCGGCAGAGTGAGCGCGAGACGGCGAGCGACAAACCGGGCGACAAAGAGCGGGCGAGAGCGGGCGGCCGGCGAGCGACGCGGAAACGCCGGGCCGCGGTAGAGGGGTGGTAGGCCGACGCATTATTATGGAATTAGCGACCCTCGAGTGTTGTAGCTGTCGTGTCTTCGGTTTAACGCCGCCGCCGCCGCCGCCCCTACGCGCGGATATCGCTTTATACGAACGGTCCCGCGTATATACGCGTATACATTTATATACATGTACGCGGGGCAGTCCCGTGCGGCGAATATGTATACACGCGCGCGCGCGCGCGTATATTCTTACGGGCTTAACGTACGTACGCGTAACAGCTGCGCCGGGCCCCGACCCTCCGCGCGCGTAAAACATTATTATATAATATTTAATTATACGAATAACAAAAAAAAAATAAAATAATAATAATATCCGACCGACGCCACCATCTATTCGGCACAATAAAACCGGTTTGCATTATTTTAATAACGTAAACGCGTAACACTCGTCCACTTTGTATTATTATTGTTATTATTATTATTGTTGTTTAAATCCAACGGCAATAATCATTGGAGAACCCAAGACGTGAGAATAGGGACAAAAGACCGATAGCCGCCAATGGCCGCGCTCAAGACGGGCGAATTCGTGCGAGGAGGGGTGTAGGTACGAAGCGGTGGATGAATTAGGGCCAATTAACGAAATTGGTCTTGCAGCCAAGACCAATTATTGTAATCGTACTAATAGTAGTATTCTGTGGACAGTTTAGCGATATTGCAAAACTATTGCATTGTCGGTCATTATTTCGTCTTGGTCTTGTTAATTTCGATCATCACAAGGTTGACGACAGTGCGAGACGAACAGGAGAGTTTGTTTCACGGAACGGTTTAAAGACCGGAAACCAATTGCAGCCGTTCGTGTTTTTCCGTCTCGAAAGTTCCTCAAGAAAAATCCGTTTACTTTGTACGGTGATTTAAACTTTGTTTTTCTTTCTTTCTTTTTGGCGGGGTTTCGTCTGGCGGTATTTCGTCCGGACACTGTAAATAAATAATTTAACGAATACCACGTTTACCGCGAGTTGCGGCCACCTGTTGCCGTTGACCGTTTGTCAACTAATCTCCCGACGGTCATGTGGATGAAATTGCAAAACACTAAAAAAAAAATGATCTCGTTTAGAGACGATAGAGCACACACACACACACACACACACACACTAATCGTGCGAATAAAACAATTTAGTTATGCTACTTAAAAAATAATCGATAATATTCTACCGTTTTGTGTCTTTGTGTATACCGAGTGCAGGCGGCAAATATAGAGAAACCGGTCATCAATTGATGCAGTTATATTATGCAGTTAAACTTGCACACCGACTGTACTCGTTGATCATCCCTTTAGCGTGTAATTAATAGAATAAGTCTAATGTAATTTTTAAATCACGGTCGGAAATTATCATATCGATTTATTAGCGTGATCGCTGATGTAAAATGTAAATTCTTTATTTTAATTTTAAATATTTGGGTTCCACTAGCAATTTTATTTTCAACGATACCCCACAAGCATTACAACGGGAACAATTTTCACCACTAAATTCGGTTAGTCGTATAATTCAATTGCCGTGAGTTATACGATTATGTCATAAAAATTTGATCTTAAGGGCTTTGAACGATTATATATATATATATATATTTTAAATAAAACCTATTGCATTACGCTCGACTTGTTTCTTTTTTTACTATTGAGTAAAAACACCGTAACATGGTGTACTTCGTGTGAAATTTTCGAGAATTATTGAGAAGCCGAACGAATTAAATCCACATGAAACCAAACAAAAACTAAAAAAACTCGAAAATTCCAAATGTCTGTAAATAACTCAAATAACGTGAGAACGATTCGTACGTTTTACCGTATTTAGTAAACGGTAATATGAGTATTCGGTGAAAATTTGATTTCTATTAACTGAAACAAAAACAAAATCGAAAATAACAGTAAACCGTTATTGCGTATAAATTCCCGTTTTTTCATCACTATTAGAGAAAATACAAGGAATAACTTTCTGAACGCACCGACCGTTGATCAAAAATCTATCTTATCCTTTGTTTTTGATTGGAGCACGATTTTTCTGGTAGAGAAAAATTGTAAACAAACACAAAAAAAAAAAAAACCTGTAAAGTTAATAAATTCCTTGGCACGCTCAGAATCTAAAATAATAATAACAACGTCATCGCGGAATAGATAGTAACAAACGGCTTATATAAGACACAATATTAATAATACTCCCATGATTTATTGTCATGAAACAATCGATTTACGTTCGTGGCGTGGTCTATATAATAATAATATTATTTCAATTGTATTTGTTAAAAGCCCGTCGTCATCATACAATGATAGAATAGTCCCGCCATCTATCGGTCAAATATTAGTTTTAACGTCGTGCAAACAACGCGCGACTAGGCAGCGCTCTACCAATAAAACTCAAAAATCAATTTTCGTGATAAAAATTTAAACCGTTGATATCGATGAGCGGTAGTGGTAGATAATGGTAACAATGGTTAATAAACACTGGTGTACTAGTGACGAAACGATAATAATAATTATTGGTACGATTTAAACAATTGTATCGTTTAAAGTTTAAAAAATACGACAACGATCACGTCCACAGGTTTTAATAATTAATATTTAATCACTTGTAAGCCGGTAAAATAAAATCGTTTTCGATATTTTATTACAGAATATTTTAAAATAACAACAAGAATAACTACATACATTTTTTTTTTTATATTTTTTTGTTGTTTTATGTATCTTATCTTAGCCGCATTTAATGTTTTATGGGAAATTTAAATAGACGTTTTTAAAAACGTTATTGGTAATATTGAGAAAAGTTAAAATAAATCTTTATTATTTATGAATGATTGTATTCAGTGTAACGTGGATTTTTCAGTATAAATCACAGCAGATATATAAAAATATATACATTTTTAGTCCGGGTACGTTTTATGGAGGATTTTTGATGAAAAATGTAACCGCTAGATGGCGCACGAGTTACCGAAAGCTGTAAATAACTTTTTCAAACCAGTAGTTCCAAAGTTGAACAACAGATATCGTTCAAACATTTAAAAATGTTCAATTTAGAAATAATATTCTGAGCGTAACGAGGAATGTATTGGTTTCGCCGTGGTGCTATGCAGTGGCGGCTCATGGGCTTTGAAAGTAGGAGGACGATGAAAAAATGTATGTACCAATTTAAAAAGATATTTATAAATTACAAATTAATAAGTAACAATATTATCGGAACATAGATAATAGAAAAACAAAAATACATTTATAAAAAAAAAAAAAAAAAAAAAAAAAAAAAAAAAAAAACTCAAATGTTTTTATACTTAAAATCTAATCTAACCTCATATTTTATTTCACTAAACATATCAATAACTTTTTGTTAAAGTCGACGTCATTGGAAATCATATCATTTTCAATATTTATCATTGCTAGACCGTTTAACGTTTCCTATCCCATTGTGCTCCGTAAAAACGTTTTTATTCGTTTGACTGTTGTAAAACATCTTTCCGTTTCAGATGAGGTCATAGGAGTTATTATTATTCATATTTTTAACAATACGAGGACTTCTCTAAAAATATCATTCATATCATTCGCTAATATATATTTAAGAGTTGGGGGATTACACTATTCAAAGTTTGAAAGTAATTTCGAAATAACAACGCATAATGGAAGAGGTTCTTCTTCATTTCCCGTCCGAAAAATACCAAAACTTAAATAATCGTCAGCATACTTACGTATAACTTTAGGTTTATTCGCCGAATTAATTATTTTATTTGATTTCTCCGCGCTATTATCGTCCATACGACGTTTATGAATAATACATTTATCCATTTTATTGGAATTACTGTATTTTAATTATTTTAAATGTATATACCAGTGATTACCAACCTTTTTAGACGGCGGTGGCCTTTTTTTTTAGAAATATTGAGCGGCGGTGCCCTCCTGTTAAAACCACGAAGAAATTTAAACTTAAAACATTTATGGAAAAAAAAAATAAAATAAAAATAACAACATAATCCACAATTTATTTTTACCATTCGGTACAACGTCATAATGAACCTCGTCCAAAATTTTCGTGCATTTTTACGGGGGACATAAAACCCAGAAAGTGCTGAATTAAAAAAAAATATACCGAATCGAAATAAACATTAACCGTTACATTTTGTGTATGGCTCTTTTTCCGGTATAAAAAAAATACACCAGCTAGACAAAACGTTCACTAAAAACCGTCTATGATGGTGTTGTTGATTGGTGGGCAAGATTTCTGGCCAACAAGTTATTTACAGACAGATAGAAAAAAAAGTACACATCATAGTACGTTCTTTGTTCAGGTTAGGTTAGGTCATTGTAAATATATATTATTTATTTTTTTTTTTTTCATCTGTGTCACGGTGCCCTTGTAATGGGTTCATGGTACCCCCAGGGCACCGCGGCACACCAGTTGAGAAACACTGCAGTATACATACGCCAGTATTTCTTAAACTGTGATCGCTTAAAGGTTCCGCGAAACTTGAGTGATTTTTTTTTCATAATATCCAAATCTCTACCAACACGTAAATATTTAGTCTTGCAGACAAAACAATACCATGGCGCAACTGTGTTGATATCTGTACCGGTGGAGCTACGAGCTAGTAGAAGTGATAGAACTAATGGAGCTGTACAGCGTACTAAAAATATTGCCAAAAACTGTTTCTAGTGGCCACTGCCATGATACATCGACAGGCACTCGCTGTAAAAAAGTTATCTACCAGTCTTATAAGAATGTTCTTGATAAGGCCGTGGAAATCATAAACTTAGTGTACAATTGCACATACTTCTCTTCTTTTACATACTGAGGTCAGGTGGTTATCTCGAGGAAAGATACTCGTATTTTTGAGCTAAGAGAAGAGGTGCGTGCCTTTTTTTTTTTTTTTTTGGACATAATTTCGAATTAAAAGATAGATTTCTTGATCAAATTCGGCTACTTAAAATTGCCCATTTAAATGGCATTTTTTCAAAGATCAATGAGTATAATTTCACTTAATTATTGTCAATTTTGTTGCAAATATTCCTTATACAAAATGTCGCATTAAAACTATTGAAATAAATTAGGGGTTCCGCGATAAAAGTGGATATAAAAAATTGGCTCCACTGATAAATAATCATTATGAAACGCTATTACCTACGTTGGCCACATTATATTTATAAACTACGAATTCTGTGTTCGTGATAATTAAAAAAAACAATTTTTACATTGATATTAAGAAAATGCATTCCGTTGTAAATATAAATAATTGCTAACATTTAAATCGATATCCTAACTTGATAATAAGCAATCTGTTAGAGTTTAGCAGGGAGGACCACCGACCCATCGCCCCTATACACGAGCCGCCACTGGTGGTATGTGTGCATGTGAGTTTTTTTTGTGTAAATATATACTTGTCTTCTTTATGTGAACAACTTTCCTACCAGAAATATAGCTCCGATCATGAACTTAGGGATAGTTTCTGGTAGCTCGTTTTGTCATTTTGATTTATCGATCACTCTGGCGTTTTTTGCGTTAAGTATATAGCAAAAGTTTTAAATTGTATTAAATTTTTATTTGATTTTTTTTACTGATCAAATTTTTTTAGTTTTCAAACAATGTTTGAAATTCCACACAAAGTTCATCACATGCTGTTTTTAAGGCTATATAAAAATATTTATAAAATAATATCAATGTATAAAACTAATTTAATTAGTTTTTTTTTTATTATCGTTTAGAAGTGTCGAAATGTCGCATAAAATCGTCGAAATCTCGCGTACTGTTTTCCGGCGTGTGTGGATAAAAAAAAACATTACTCGACTCGACTCAAAAAAAAAAAAAAAAACAACGTTTCGAGACGATGGAAAAACACGAACGGTCGAAGCATATTTTGTAGTTACAAGCAAATATAAATTTATTAAAACTTGCTCGCATAATCGTTTACCGTGTATACGACGATTTATCCGTTGCGCGCGCGGACAATAAATAGACACTAGATTACTCGAATCTTTTCCCGGCGTTATTTTATGTTATATATTTCGAGGTGTTCCCGTAACGCGGGTTCCTGCGGTTAAAATCAAACTCCGCGGCAACACCGAGATGATTATTATCCGAAATTGGTATTTATATACCAACAACGCGTTTTGATATTATAGAGGCGACCGAGGTGAAAGAAAGAAAGAAAGAAAGAAAGAAAGAAAAATTAATGTTTGTTCGCGACGATACGCGCGCCTGATTTGTGGTTATGAATTCGCGCCGCGGAGCTTCAAACGGCCCTAAGTCGCTAAGTCTAATAACGAGTGTAGAACGGCTGGGTGGGTTATATAATATATTATTATTATTATTATTATTATTATTATTATTATTATAGCTCGGGTATATACATAACGGCCTGTAAAGACTTTGCCAATGATGTATATATATATATTATATAAACGCATAGACACGTATAAAAGTAGATATAAAAAAAAAAAAAAAAACCGTCGTCGCCGCGTATAGTCAGATTCCGCGGGGGTCGTCGAGCGAGAGTAGGTCCCCGGGGAAATATACCCGCAACGGTTGGCGGTATACGGGCTCAGCAATATATCCACGGTAAAAGCGTCTCCGGGTGATTTTCTCTTAAAACTTATACTCTCTCGACGACACAATACAAAAAAAAAATATATATATATATATATACGTGACGACAACGTAGTTCCAGAGTATCCGCGGAAAACGGCGCGAACGACGACGACGACGACGACGATAATGCGGCGTCTGAAAAGTAAATTACACGAGTATTAAATTTATATACATAATTCCGGGTCCGTATTTGGTTGGGGGTGTGGGACGGGTAGGTCGATGGCGGTCATGTGTACCCTTTTTTCTTTTTTCTTTTTTTTTGGTCGAGCCGGCAATACACCCGCCTCCCGGAAACGCCGTAAAGCACTACTTCGACGGGGCGGGTCGCCATCATTTATTAAAATCAACAACATATATAATTAATTACGCATACGAAAATCCCGTTTTCCCCTAAGGCAGGGCGGGCTCGTATAAAAATTACAAATTCTTGCCCTACCGTGGGAACGAGCAGTAGCCGGGCCGAAGCCCACTTGACGCCCTCACAAAAGCAGTGGGTGGGGACACTTCCTACCGGCCTCCCGGCTGGCGGTCTAGTGACTACGGAGCCGCGAGATCAACGACGGCGGCGATGCGCTTGAAGAAGGCGCACGCCGACTCCTTCTCCGTGACGACGGCCTCGGCGAAGTCGACCACGGCTTCCCAACGGTCTGGCGACTCTAACATGAACGACACCGAGTCGCCCGTTTCGAACGGCGCCCCTATTCCCGTTCGAACGCCTCGCAGCGCATCAGGGTATGGAGAGCGTCGGCGTCCACCTCGTTCTCCTCATTGGGAAACCCGCAGTGAGGACACCCGGAGGACGGAGCTCGCCCGATCCGGTGAAGGAACGAGTTGAAGCATCCGCGCCCCGTGAATAACTGAGTGAGGCGGTATGTCATGGAACACTGGCGTTCTCGTAACCCACCGCACCAGCGCATCGGGGGGGTTAACGAGTTAACGCGCGTCCACACCCCTCCGGCGCTTCCGTGGTTCGGATCCGACGCGCCCATCTGGTCGCTATGCGGATCTTCGTACGGAGCGCTGACGGGCGGGATACGTCGCCCGCCGTAGCCCCCAACGCGCGCAAAGCGTCAAACGCCTTGCGCCTGCGAGAGGCCAACAGATCGACGAGAGGCAGTCCCGCTACGATTAACGGTCGTGTGTACCTTGTAGCCCGTATTTGCGACAATTCGTCTAGTCGGCCGGTAAATCTATAATATTGATAATTTACAAGTAAAAATGATATACAGTAGAACCCTCTCCCGAGGACCAGTTAAAATTATCGTATCGGCCGGCAAAATCAATATTTCAAAAACGATTTTAATGTGAATATTCACGGGCAAGGGGATTTTCTGGTATCCATCTACGAGCGATACTCGTGCCGGGTTCCAAAGCCTATTTATTCGGCGTTAAAACCACTCTGCTACCGGCAAATCTCGTCAAAATATACTTTATCTAAAAATCGGAAGTGGAAAAACTTTTAATCTGTGTGCCCGTAAAAGTCCTATATATACTTGTGAAGATCTCACCCGCACGCATTAAACAACAACAGAGTTCCGATCGTTTATTAAAATTTTTTATAATTAAACCAATTCGAAAAATGCATACCAGCAGATCCAAATTCAGAAATTTGCGGTCGGCATTGATAGGAGCGCAATTTATCGACGTCAGCTTATGATCTCCTGGTATGTAATTTTCGAATATTCCTTAAAATTAAAATGTTTACATTTTAAGGAATATTCGAAAATTGAGTACTAGGAGACCAGAAGCTGACGACGGTAATTTGCGCACGGGAGGACACCTGTTGTCAGGCAGACGGTCTGGTCTCCTGGTACCTTTATTCCGATTTTCGGACGGCACTTCAGGTTTATTATTAAAATCGTATACAATTTGTAGTTGTTTTTTTTTTTTTTTTTGATGGGTAACTATAACAATAAAAATTAAAGCTTAGGTCGTCGGTTCCCAAACTGGTCTGAAAATTTATGATTGTAACTTGCAGAAGTAGTATTGGTTGTTTTTTTTTTTTTTGCAAATTATTAACTATTGAACTATGTATGTAAAGTGGTGTTATAGTGGTGTGGGGGGCAAACCCCCCTCCGACCGTGATTGGTCGAGTTAAATAACTGCAAGGTACGCTAATTTTTTTTTCCCAACAATTCGATGCATTGTTGCAGATTTACATATTTCGGTATTTTACTGTTATAACAGTATTGCGATGGTTTAAACTTATAATTACTCCGATTTTAGGATCTAGAATTCAAACTGCAGGTAAACGAATGATTTTGTTAAAAAAAAAAAAAATAAATAATATTACAACTTTTACATTATTATTACATTTTAGAAAAGAACAAGAGACGGGAAAACTGTAAATTCAAATTCGAAAATATCGTTGTTTGATATTATTATAATAACGCGTATCGTCGTAATAAAAACGAAATGTTTAGTATAGATGCGGGAACGTATATGAAAACTCGTACATGTCGAACGAAAACATACGGATTTTAAAGAGATAATATACTTCTACGTAGGTATGTACTGTATGAAAATATTGATTTTCAAAGCAAGCGAAATAAGAAAATGTAATAAATGGAAAATAGCGAATGTACCTATATATATACGTATACACGAGTATAATAAAATAAAAGTTTCATAAATAATACAATAAATTACATTTTTACACAGTAAAAACAGTATAGTTTTAAAACTTTTTTTTATCCCTCAAGTTAATAATAAAAAAAAAAAAATAAAAAATTCCGCGTAACCTTATAAGAACCGGGAATATTGACTTCAATAATAATATATTATGGAATCATATATAAAACTACACCACCCCGTGCTTAAGGTACTTTTTTTTTCTTTTTTCTTTTTCTTTTATGATTTATATAAAATATATACGAGCAACGAGCTAATATAGTGTCTGCACGACCTTTAATAAAAATGAAATATTCTCAAATGAATCGATTCGACTGTTCGAAATAATCGTCTGTAGGTTTCGTTTTTATCAAGCAATAAAGAGATAAATAGAAGGATTTACGTTTAAATAATGTATCCCACGAATCGTGTATAGTTGTGAAAATATCGAAGGATCGCAAGAAAAACCAGTTTTCACTGTTTTCCATCAATTCAAGATTTTTACTCGTTGCAAATACAGAAATACGTTTAACGTTTTTTTTAAATTCGCCACTCGTTGTTAATTTAAAACTGCCGGGAACGGGACAGGATTAAGAATGTTTACAGGGCCTGGAACCCGGTAGTCCGAAGAGCTCTTAACTATTTATTACCAATAAACTCAATTTTATATATTTTAAAAAATAATTCTACAAATTAATTGGTTATAGAGTATATATTTTGTGTCGGTTGTTAAAGAAGAATAAAAAAAATGCCAAGAAATGTATACAATCGTAGGTATTTAGTCCGATTAGAATTTTTATGTAACTATCGAAAATTATTGCTCATACGCCGGGACACTATTCTACGGGGAAATAAAATTATCTATTATAAAAATAGCGGTACTTATACCTTATTAAAAAATATTTTCATATTTTACTTTTTGTCGCTTAGCGGCTTCATTATCAAATTGTTGATACATTATACGTGTTTTAGCGCTGTAACCGCGAATGATTTGCCTGTTCACTGATTTCATGATTTTAATAACCGGCTATTTCGACTCGATCTGAAATCAGTTTTCTGATTCACGGTTACTAAAATGGGCTGCTAATAATTGTAAATTATGATATTAAATATTACGATAATAAATTAATTTTACTATTTTTACTATTATGAAAATAGTATTTCACCCAAGTATTACTAACAATTTTATTGCACCGCAAACGATATGAATTGTTGTGCTATTTTTCTCAACGACAGTTACTCACTCCTTAGTATTATCTATATTCTATTGCATGGGCCTCACGTTTTCGTTTAAAATTGTATTATTTTATACGTTTTGGTCAGTTTTATAAACGTGGTATATTAAATAAAAATAATTGTTTTCTGTTCTTTAGTCTCGCGCGTGTGGAATTGTTTTACAATCGATTTTAAACGTCTCGAAGTGATTATGTCAAAGACACATCATTGACGTGACAAATTTTCGGTTATTTTTTTTAAAAACTCATTGGAGTCCAATTCTGGGCTACGTTTATAAACGTCGATTCTCTAGCCGGTCGGGTTGAAGTCGGTTTCAAATCGATTGCCGACAAATGTACCGAACACAGACGGACAAGAGTTAATAAAAACGTTACGAATTCGTTCTGCGAAAGCCTGGCACCGATCTGGAATATTAACGAAATACGATTATATACCCGATGTCGCGTGCTCTTTTTTGTGGATTTTCTTGTGGTTGTATATATATATCGGTTTTTATGTTATATTTCGATATCCGCTGTACCGTACGCCGGAATCCTTTTAACCGGCCCGATATATAAATATTATATATTTATACGGACAATAATAATAATAATAATAATAATTATTACAATGGCGTACTGCTGCTGCAGGGTTAACGGTGTACCACTATAATACACTACACCGCGGGCGTCGGCGGCGGTGAAAATAAGGCATAAAGGCGGCGTCTATAATATTAGTATTATTATTCCGCAGTCTGGTCGAAATCGGACACTACATAAAACGCGCCGGCCGGGTATAGGCCTTTTATGACGAGGCTCAGCTCCCTCGCCGCCGCCGCCGCCGCGTCATCGGCGCTCATCATCGTCGTCGTCGTCGTCGTCCGAAGGCTTATATCGATCGATTAAAAGCTATAATCAAACTCACCTCCCCACCCCCACCACACACACACACCCCTATTCCCCGGCAATGTGTCTCTTTTATCTATTTTATATATTATATACATATATATATATTTATATATAGAGTGAGAAAGAGAGAGCACTCGGTTGTGCGCGTGTAGCTTCTGAATCCGCTATTTTATATATAGCGGGCAGTCTTATAGACCAATGACGACGACGACTACCGCGGTGACTTTGTGCGTTGTATTCGGTTACACACACACACACACACACACGCACACATGCCGGGGCCGGGGGTCGACGTAAAATTAATGCCCGCGCGATGCCTTTGTGACCGCATCAAAGTCTCCCGCGTTTAATATTATATTTCCCCGCTATTCACTTTCACTCTCTCTCTCTCTCTCTCACACACACTATATACCGCAGCGCTATATCCTACCGGTTATCCTTTTTTTTTTTTTTTTTTTTTTTTTTTGTCACAACACACCACCCCTATCGGCGGTAGGCTTTAAAATCGTATGTCCTTGATTAATTTTTTTTTTTTTTTTTTTTTTTCCCTATCCGTTTTCGCCGGCCGCCGGTCGCACGCGCCAACAGAAAATTAGTCGTCGGTATAATATTATACGCGCCGTGTGGCCGCCGTCATTATTATAAATATTGTACCGCGGTTCTAAACGGGAAATATCGTCGTACCGGCCGTATTTAAAATGGGGGGGAGGGGTCATTTACGGCGAAATTTATGAAAAAGAAATAGAAGAAGAAAAAAAATGGTAATTTATCAACGCGAAAATATTCAATTTCGCACTATTGAAACAAAAACGCACAAGTAACTGTGTCTCCCGCTGTCGTTATCACGAGTATTTTTTTTTCGTGACATAAAATAATTACGAAAAACCGTTTGGCGCGGCACTCTTTCCGCATTCATAGTGAAACTATCGAAATTTCGTCGATAACATAAATACAACATCGACGAGTTATTAGTTTGAAAACGTTATTTTGGTGTTTTAATTTACTTAAGAAAAAAAAAGGGGGCGCGCTAAGACACAGATAAAGTTCTTCTAAACGTGATGTGAAATTTTAATAACTACTCAATAGAATCTACTGTATGGATTTTATTAAAATTCGGCAATGCAATTGAAAAAAATTAATTTTATCAAAGTCGATTTCAAGCCCGGGTCCCTGCAAACCTTGAGAGAACGTTTATCCCCTGTGGTTCGATTGTAAAAACTGTTTTGCTCGGAACAACTATGCTCTTTCCATATTTACAGTAGAGTTGCCAACATTAAAAAGAACTTTATCAGTGTCGTAGCGTGCTCTTTTTTTTCCTTAAAGCATTACCCAATAATTTTGTATGAGTAAATTAAAACACCAAAATAACCGAACGGTTATAAAGCTAATAGCTTTGACTATATTTATTTTATCAAAAAAAAAAGGCGCACGCTATGACACAGATAAAGTTCTTTTTAATTTGCTGTGAAATTTTCGTAATTCTACCGTGAGTATAGTACTCTGGAAGCGAATCTGGAACGCGGAGGATAAAGTTCTTTAAGGACTGCTTCAAAAGGACATCGAGGTGCAACCGGTAAAAAAAAACGTCATCAAAGGCCAAAGGATACAATACGGCTCAAAATTGGAAACTGGCGTCGAAAACTATACTCGTAGAGTAATAAAAAAAAAAAAAACAAAAAAACCCGACAACTCCGGTAAAAATGGACTTTGCGCGTGTTTATACTTTTTTTCTCGAAAATAAACGGAATACGGATATTTATATATATATAATTATTATAGGTTTTATTACCGTATGTTTAAGTCTGTATAGTGAAAAAAATCGTATTTGAATTGCCCGCCTCGTCGAGTTTCAAACACAGTTATTATGTTCCCTTTTCATTGATCGACCACTATACCTTTCGATTGACATGAACAATTTATTTTATATTTCTCGTCGTAAGATATTATCTTTACAAATATTTAGGAACCCGAATCACTATACCTAAATTGTTATTATACGAATAAACCGCATGGTTTATCTACAATAATGTCGATTTAATCGAAATTGTGTACAATATGTACATGTACGGACGACGATTCGGGTTTTTCAACGATTACTACATTATTTTCAATTTGTTCTAATGGATTTCGTATTAAAACTGTCGACAAAACCCGATTGCTATAAATTGATATTGGTATAACAAATGCTATTGCGTTTAAAATGTTGAATAATTCGATGGTTGCAACATTCGCATAAATGTTCGTTTCAAGTGAAAAACTTGGTTGTCCTTAAAATATTACAAACGATTAGAAAAATATAAAAAAAACCCCGGATAATTTTCATTAATATTGTTTTATACGGTACGTTTTTAACGAGACGAAATCTAATAAATTAAAAAACCGGGGCGTGACCGGTAGACGAGGGGAGTCTACACAATACGTAATTTCCTAATTTGTATTTTTTCGATCGTATTTTATGATCGAAGTTAAGTATTGTAATTATTGTGTTAAGTGGCGAAAAATTCCTTACGAAGAATCTGGATCATAGATTGTAAATAAACATTAAAAAAAAAAATGTCAATATTTTTTTTTTTTATTACTTAGTTTTTATTTCCACAATCTGTTACATAATTTGAACAATAAGTGAAATTGATGAATTTGATATTTATGGCGTGGACGACGGATTAAAAGGTACCTTCCGGTGGGAAGGCACTTTTACCGTTTAAAAAAAAAATGTCAGGAAGTATTAGAAGAGGAAAGATAAATAAGAATAACAAAAAGTAGATATCGAAAGGAGAACAACAAAGGGTATTTAGTAATTGGTCTTGACTAGTAGGTCCTATTTCAATATAAAATATTTAATCAAATAAAAGTACATTTTCATTTATATATATATATATATTAGCCGTAATAATTGAAATGGAATATTACGTCGAGATGATAAATTTATTGATAATATATCCCGGTGGGCGCCCGCTGATATATTTTATATGAACCGATTCGATCGGTGTTGATGGCCCGTCTACGACGTACGAGGTAGGTAGGTAACATTTAAACGACCTTTTTCGGTTCGCGCGGGACAGCCAGTTTATAAATTAATCGATTCCAAGCCGTATATATAAAAAAAAAAAATAATAATAAAAAAAAAAAACAAAAAACTTTTTAAATTACTGTAGCGTTTTTCTGACACCCGCCCCCGCGGGTTTCGCGCGCTGAGAAATAATCGCGAGAAACATCCCTCAAACAGTTATTATGAAAAACCACTCAGATAAATTAGAAGTGGCGGGGAATCGACGGGACGGTAAAAGCGCCGGGCCGTTAATATAATACCGCAGGTGAAACCGATCGATATTACGACAAACACTGCGCCCGGGGTTCGGTTGTAAGACGTAAATCCGGAATCGGATGAACGTAATACAACAACAATAGAGTAGATTATTGTTATTCCGAAACAGCGGCCGAGATTAACCGAGCACAAATTATTTTACCAATAATAATTATTGTAATAATCCCGATTAAAATTAAAAAAAAAAATAATAAAAAAAAAAACGCGATTAATATTTTAGCGACGAGCATACTATAGCACGCACATTGGAAATCCCTCCGATTAAATCGCATTAATCATTTAACTCCATATTCCAGAGTAATCGGTAACGATGATTACATTTTTTTTTTTTTTTTTTTGTAATCGTTAACCGTTTAATTACAATTAGTTTGTTTATGAAACAGGAATCATTTTTTCCCTATAACGAAATATGTGGTTTTTCTATATTTAAGCAATGTCGTTGTTAAATTTATTCCTTTTTTTTTTCTTCGCAATATCCTGATTATAACGAATAAGTATAAGTAAATAGAACGTACATTAAAATTATTGAAATATCATTTAATCGTGATAAGAAATTAATATATGTTATCGTCATCATATTACTGTGATTACGTTAATCGTTTAAAATAATAATTTTTGTATTGCGATTGTTGTTAAACAATACAGATTGTAATCCGTAATTTTTCATCATCAATCGCCCGACAATTTGCGCGTGCGTAAAAATAACCGCGACCCACTAATTTCACGTATATTTTATTTATTTTTATTTTACCGATTACCGGTTAGGTTTATAGGCTTGTTCGGTAATCCTTAATGTTTTATCCATCTATATAAATAAAAGTGAAATGCCGTTGGCTGGTAAGCGGCATCACTCGAGACCGTTCTCTAGACCGATTTGAATCGATTTTTTTGTTTTTTTTTTTTTTTTTTTTTTTTTAAACGAAAAATCGGTATAAATCGCCCGGGAAATTCGGGAAAAACGTTTATTGTGTATTGCGCCGTCACCCGTCGCCTGCATTCGCGAACATTCTATGCTGTTGCAATCGAAATCCAAAACGTGCAAATAGAACACGTTGAGATTCGTTGTGATTTCAAATTTAACCGCAGAGAAATTCTGAATTTGATTCGTTATTGTGATTTGTATTTTGGAACAAAATCGCACGTGGGGTCCGGCGGCAAGCGGACCGCACGTTCCGGGCACGTCACGCATTTCCAGCGTCTAGGCGGTGTACCGCCGCCCATAGAATTCATATAAACCGACGAATATCCACGGGCACGATCGTCAATAGACGATACTCGACGATCGCTGGGAAACATCCTTTTTTTTTTTTTTTTTTTGTTTCTCTCTCGTTTCTGCCTCTGGCGATTGTACATTGTTTACCGATAGCTTTTCGCGAATTCACAAGACGGATCGCGTACCCGTTTCATTGAAATTCGGACGGGAACCCGGCCGACCCTAACATTACTATTATTGTCATCGACGACGATGACAGGCGCGTCGCCGTGTAAAAACAACTCAGCGGAGGCGGCGGCGGCGGCGGCGGCGGTGCTATACGACTATTTATAACTATTATTATTATCGTCGTCATTGTGCGTATTATACCTGTGCATTGTGAATGCTATTGTAGTATTAGTTTTGGGCCCGTACGGAGACGGCAAACGACGTGTTTATTCGGGAAAAAAAATAAATAATAAATAATAATAATAATAATAATAATAATACAATAATACGATACCGGCGAGCCTGTGGTGGTCGGTCGGTCGGTCGGCCAGTCGTCCGTATTATTATAATAATATAGTAGGTACACACACTGGGCTTGTCGAAAAAAAACCCGCGCGTTAGCCTCTACCGCCGCGTATAAATACTTATACTCTACTCTATTATAAATGACTAATACCACGGGTCGGCGGCCGGTGCCCGGGGGGGGGGGGGCAGTGGGTACGGACGCGATGAAAACCCACTGTCCCGAGCTACCGTTTTTTCTTTTTTTTTTTTTTTTTTTTGTTTGATTGACACCGGCCGGGATAAGACGGGTAGTTTACAATCCGTTCCACGAAACCGGGTTATAATGTCCCGGAGAACAACAAACGCGTTAGTGGCGTGTCTTCTGTAAAAGATTACGGGAACGAAACCCCCTCCGTCCGACCCGACGGTACTCCCGCATACCGCGGCCGCGGGACGGCCACACCGCCCGCTCGCTCGGGTATTATTATTGTCCCGTGTTTTCCTGTCCGCCGGACCGTGCGCCGAGTGTCGTTTTCGGATTATTGACAGTTTTATCGGCCCGAGGCGCCATACACCACCGCAGGGCCTATACCGATATCAATACGAAAGCCCGGTAGTCTTCACTAAAACGCTATGCATGTGTGCGTTGTGCGCGACACACGGGCCAGTCTTGTGAACCTATTATAATTCCATCGACTACCTTATATTGTTAAATATCGGCTGAGCCGCCGCCGCCGTCTCGGCACGTATTGGAAAAAAAAAAAAAAAGTAAATAATAGAAATTCGCGCGGAACAACTCGAAAATTATATTATTATATAAATAAACAGGGGCTGACGGGAGCCGGGTAGAATCCATTAGTGTCTGTTGTTGTATATACCGATCCGTATTATACACGCTCGTATTATAATATTGTCGTATTCCCTGTATACAGCGATAATAAAATACACGTCCTTTAAAAACCATTGCCCGACACTGCGGCAGCGGTTTGACCGGTTGGGGCGGGCCTGCGCGGGTCGGGTGTGTCCCGATGTCGTTTTTACTGCGCGCGCGGACGTACAGAACCGACGAGAAAACCTCTCCGTGTGCCCGATCGTACGGCGAATTCTATGCCCGTACAGTCGAAAACCATAGACGACGACGATAAATAATTACATTCGACATGTAAGCCGAAGTTGGTTATGCCGTGCGCGTAATTATTCCCGTCGTTTCATTGTGACCGGCTGGAGACACACTTTTATTCGACCGTTTAATCATTCGGTTACGTACGTTGTTTCCCGTTTATTATTCCCACAACTATAATCGATAACGGTCAAATATGGTCCAAGGAGATGCACCCTCCCTCCCCACACCCATTCGTTTGGTCCAAATTCCAAAAACGATTACGGCAATAACGAAACCATTGCCGTACATTTCCCCGGTTTTCCCCAAATTAATCATAACGAAAACTACGATAATCGAAAAATGATCCACCTCCCCGGACTAGATACACAACGATCTGAGAAAAGGTGCTACACTTGAAAATCGGAGCAGAATGTCCGGTGGAAATGTTCCACACATCACAGTGAAAACATTTCATACGACCCACCAATGGTAATCCCGGGACCCACCAGCGAGTCGCAAAACCTACCCAACCTAACGTATTAATATATTCGTTAACCGAAAACCCACGAGGCGTCGAGCGCGTTACTAGGAGTCTAGTAAACGTCTATAACTTTTGTGTCGGCCGGCTATAATAATAACGACGTCGGTCTAAACGCGCAACAATATGGGAGGACGGAAAACGGCTCGTTGGGTTTCAGGGGTGTAAAAATTTTACACTCTCCGCGCAAACGGTTATAAAATTGTTTTAATGACGTCACGATCACGATATCTATCTATATCAACGCGCGTACACGGATATATTATTATATACATCACGTAGCAGCAGCAGCAGCAGCAGCAGCAGCAGCAGCAGCAGCAGCAGGAGCAGCAGCAGCAGCAGCAGCAGCAGCAGGAGCAGCAGCAGCAGTAACAGCGACAGCAGCGATGCGATCTCCCAAAGCGCCGCCGCTCGTAACGCTCTCCGGCCGGGACCGTCGGCCCGTCGCGGCGAACGAGGGAGACCTCGCCCGATCGCGCGGGCGCGCGCGCGCTCGCTCGCTCTCTCCCGGTCCCGGCGTGGTCGCCGTCGTCGCGTACACCTCCTAATGGAATGTGTTTACGGCCCGTCGCCGCCGTATACCAGTAATGAGTCCCACGCGACCCGCCGCCGCTATTATATTATTATTATTATTATTATTATTATTATATCAGCGGTATAAATACATATACGTTTATATATATATATATATAAATAGGGACGCTCGCAAAAGGGGAAACTTTATTATATACGTATTACACCATTATTATTATTATTATTATTAGCGTCATCATCGGCGTGGCTATATTATCGTATATATATATATATATATATATAGGGCGAGCGGGCCGCGCGGTGCGGTTAGGTTAGCCGATCGCGAAATCGGTTTACGAAACGCGCGCGCGGAAGCGGCGGCTCTGCGGTTTAAAATTTACACGCGCGCGCGCGCTCGCCCGTTCCCCGCGCGACGGCGGCCCACCGACGACGGTTAATGGACCGAAACGGTTACTTTTACTCGCCCGGCCCCCGAACGAAAATTTGAAAAACGGCCATCCATCAGAACCCCGCGACAAAAAATACACTATATATGCACATATATATATATATATATAACAATACCCGTAGTCTGCGGGCGTATGTTGTAATATAAATGTTATTATCGTTGCGCGCGGGTGACATGCCGGCGCGTGATCACCGGCCGGCCGGCGGATATTTTATATTACAGAAAAACATACTCGAGAGTGTCCGGGGCCGTATCGTCGTTATTGTTGCGCGCGCGAGCCGCCGGGCTACCAAAACGTTTTCCATTGTCGACGACGACGACGACGACGACGCCGTGTACGCGTACGCGCCCCGTTAAGTGCTCCGGCCGGGACCCGCCCGTACGGTTGAAAAAAATATAATAATAAGGTATAAAAAAAAAAAAAATCGTAGAAAACGCGCGCATATTCTCGTATACAAAACGTCGCGGTATAATAATATACGTTTTCTTCGCGGCCAGCCCCTGTTTTTTTTTTTTTTTTTTCACAATTTTTTTTTTTATACAAATTCGTACTACACATTTTGCCGGGTGCATTGAAAATAATACAGAGTCGTAGCCCATTCCCCTCGTACCGCCTTTACGACTACTTCCATACCCAATAATCTTTAATTTGTTCTATAAAAACGTTTTGTGCAGGACATTGTTTTAATTACTCGCCGGTAATTGATTCGTTTCAACGAGCTAATGTTTTTTTTGGTTTTCAAAACAAATCTTGTAAACGCATTGGAAAAAAATTGTCCATATGTCGCCAGACATGTTTTATGCGAAAACCGTATAAATAAATCAAAATAACCGTACGGCCATAGTACTGTATCGTACAATAGAAATCTGCAAAAATATCGTATACTACCGTAGCGAGTTTTTACCATTTCATAACATTTTATCAATTTATTCTCTGTAGTTTGTCGATAACCATTTAAAAATTTTAGGCAGTCGCCTTCTATGCCTATTTAGAAATACGACCCTACAAATTGTCTCTTTTCACATTTCGAGCGTTGCAAGGAATGTATTTTGGTTTTACTAAATGTTGACATGTGCTTTTATTTCTATTTTATTCTGTCTGTGAAGTGGTGGTTTCTGATATCAAATTTTGTCTTGTACATTATCCTTGTAGTTTCCTTAACAATGGGAAAAAACAAAAATATTCACGTTATAACGGTTTCTGTTATTTTCGATTTTTAAATTTTTTGTTATAATTGCATTCAAATTTATCGTAGAGGCCACAGTTTTCACCTAATGCTTGTCTAGATATGGTATAATTTTCAAAATATTCCGTCGTTTATTTTGGTTTTTATTTAGATTCAACATTTTTGCATCTCAAAAATTATCAATAAACTGTGGTCGCGATTATTATTTTTTTTTTTTTTTGTACAAGCGTTTGAAGTTCAGGTTCTGGCGGAAAACGCAAAAACCACTTTCTGTTTAATATAATGTTCAACTAAAGTAGCATTTTTAAGTGAAAAGTATTCACAAGATTAAGTGAAAATAAAAGCATGTATTATATATTATGTATTAATACAAGGGATGTGAATTTGAATAAATGATATAAAAAAAAAAAAAAACCTAGAGCTGCGGCTTTTTACATCTACTTTTGTATTATACGATTATAATGTTATTATGATTATGGCCGCTAAGTAAATAGCAATTCTCATGCACTTAATGTTTTACCCTAAATTTAATTTTATATAAGCATCGTGACGGGTGTATTATATTTCGTATTTTTTTTTTTCTATAGGTACGTTGATTTTTGTCCGCTATTAACTTTACTGCACCTGGAGCGGATGAAAGTTTTTATTTAAAGCCCCGAAGAAAAGTTTCGTTTAAAATTACCCCGTGATACCTTATACCTACATATATATATATATATATATATATATATATGTAGGTATATATATATACACTGCACTGTTATTCGTCCGTTTTTCTCTACCACTTATCATTCACCCCTCTTATTATATATAGTCTTTGTTGGATTCCCTTTTTCTTTTCGCGCGCGCGACCCTCCGACAGAATAGTATTATTATCTTGTATACATTTCGGCGTAAAAACAGCTTATATCTAATACTAGGACTAAAATCAGTAAATCACAGGGGAATTGCGGGGGGGTTTTTTTTTTTGTCTTTAAATTGCCGACTTTATATATAATTTTCGCGTTGATGGACTAAAAATCCGAACATTTCACCAAATATTTTATTACGACGTACATCAAACTAGTTTATCATATCCGTCGCAGTTAACGGTCCCGTCTCATTCGGCATATCCGTTGAAATATTTTTATCGTTTATACCATGCGACGTTTCCCTATTTGTAATTATATTTGTGTTTGTGGTTCAAAAGTGAACGTGTTAATGTTTTACGCGCGTATATTGTTGTACGTATCGAGAAACTCCACAAATAGGAAGACTACGGGAGAACATTTGACAACAGTGGAGGGCATGCCCAAATACACTGCGTACTCCATTGTTAAACGAGCTAAAATAACTAAAGATTTTTTTTTTCAATTTTCAACAATAAATACAAAATAAAATATGTATCGTTGTTGTACATTAAATATTCGTAGTTTTAATCGATATAAAAACCAATTGATTTTTTTAAAAATCAAATCTCCACGATAGTTAACCCTGCCGATAATATTATAAATGCCCGATACTGTCCGGCGGTATTATCCGTTAATGGTGTAGTTATTCCTCACCGCTTCCCTAGTTAAATTCAGTCTAAACTAACGATAAGAAAATTATACTACTGGACATCAATTGTGTCACTGGACCAATTGTAGTTTCCATCGATAATAACGTTGAGGGGTTTTTTCGATTGTGACGAAAGCGATTTGTGGCAACTCGTTTTGACGGATTTCGCGTTTTAACTGTAACGTGTGTATGTATATATATATATATTAGTATTATTATATAACATGTAATATACCTTCGCATAGGTGTAGACACGCGAAAGAAAGTCTCGGGCCCGCGCTGTCGGGAAAATCGGAAAGAGGCGAAAAACATTTCCAATTATATACTTTCCGATTGTGTTTACCGAAAAGTTGTTTTTCCCGCCGTACGTATACATAATAATAATAATAATAATAATAATAATGATAATAATAATAGTAGTAGTAGTAGTAGTAATAATAATACGTCCGGTATAAACAGCGGCAGCAGGTGATGACGGCAGAAGCAATTTTTCGGGTCGCTGAACCGCAAAACGGCATTGTATATTGCGGAGCAAGTGTGTGGCGGCGGCGGCGACGGCGGCGTCGGCGGCGGCGGCGGCGGCGGAAAACAAACGAGGCGACACGAAAACCGTAATCAGCGCGCGTATACCCCGCGGACGGTTCTCCAGGGACAATTAGCAATTCGGCGCTCGTACACGCGCGCGCACACGTATAGACACGCTGCCAGAGAGCAGTCACAAGTTTTCCCCTTTTTTTTTTTTCTTTTTTCGCCTTTGCTTATCTGACTTATCCGTCCGCGAAAACGGTCATCATTGTTATTCAAACGCCGCAACCGTCGCCGCCGGAGAAACTGCGAATCCGTTTGATTTGAAAAATAATGACATTTTTTTTTTTTTTTTTTTTTTTTTTTGCCTCCTTCACATAATAGTATTATATATATATATATATATATATACGATATTTTATTTCGCGTTCAATTCCGTGACGCGGAGGCAGTGAAAAAAAAAAATGAAGGAGAATAATCATAAACTTTTGCCGGGTTTTATATAACGCGCGAGACGGTTCCGCGGACGAGAACACGGGACGACACGTCGTATATTTGATAATAATATTTTATAAACGCGATGCGGAGTTTTGACGGTTTTTACAATTTATATATATATATATACATATATTCTATATCGAGTTATTTTTCAAGAGTTTTCCGAAAGTCCAATACGAATAAAATAATATTATAAAGCATCGACAGACAATTTTAATAAAAAAAGTGTTCGTGAACGTCGCGTGTCTAAATGCGAATGTAATGCATTATACCGACGTTTTATCATTCGAATATTACCCTTTCTGCGCGAGACATAGATAAAAAAAATCATATAATAATTATTACGTAAAAAAAATTAATATATAATAAACAATATATTTTTTATTACGAAATTAAATTCAATAATAGTCTATAATTCAAAATCATCATTGCAAAGTTTTTTTTTCTTATGTACAGTTGATTTTATGTATACACGACTTATATATTATTACACAATAATAAGTAAAAAATCGTATGCTTATCTTGATAAATAATAAATTATATGACACTTTCACCAGCACTTCTTCTTAAACACGTTTTTATCCTTATAAACCATAAGTTCAACACCGAAACGTATAATTTTTTTTTTTTTTTTTAATTCTAAATGGAACGTTAAAGTCCCGACAGGCATTACCAACGTTTTATTATAAATGGACGATTTTACGTTATTTTTATATTTTTTTCCTGGGACTTGAAAGTACCGTCAGTCTACAAAGGGATAAGCGACAACGGAACATATTATAACAATAATAATTTATTATCATTTTAATAATGTTCACAATAAAAAAAAATTGCTTTTAACCAAATATATTGGTAGATGAATATAATAAAAAATTACTACTCGTGGGCGGGCCACTGTTGGTAGGCGGGAAGTTGTAAAGGTAGGAGTTGTTGATGGTAATTTAAAATTCCGTAGATTGTACGATTTTTATCAAAATTTAAAGCACAAACGCTTAAAAAAATAAAATGTGCCGACGGATTTTCAATATTTCTTTGTGGCCAAAAGATAAACTTATTACGAACCGCGTGTAAAATTTATTTTATCATTTTTAAATAGCCAAACATATTTAAATCGCATAAAACCAAATAAAAACTCAACAATTTCAAATGGCAAAAAATAACTTAAAAATATTGCCAAAACGTTTTGAACATTTTACCACGTTTAGAAAGTCGTAATATAAGTATTTGGTGAAAATTTCAAGTCTTTACGATTTATTTCAACTGAATAACTACAAAAAAAAAAAAACAAAATCGAAATTAACAGAAATTTGTTATTGCGTAAATATTCCCGTTTTCTCCATTATTTAGGAAACTACCAAGGAAAATCAAAAAATGGACTCCTCGATTGTACCGAATAAATCCAAAATTCAACAAAATAGCTTACTTATCGTTTATTGATTGGAGTGTGATTTCCGGTGAAAACGTTGTTAACTAGATATACGAAAAAATCACACATAATAGTAAAACCAATATATATGCTCAGAACCTATAAAAGTCTGTACTAGTATATTTTTAAGGGATTTTATTTCGAATTATTTTGTCGTTTCAATCGCCGAGTTGACCGAAAAACGCCCGCGGTTTGTATATTATACTAAATATTGTTTTTATAATATTAGTATACTCCGCGTTCGCTTCTTAAAGCTGCTCTCGTACTTTTGCAACGGGTATATTATTATCAAAGGCCGAAATGAAAAAAAAAAAAAAAAAAAAAATGTATAATTTTAACTACGAGTGAATACCCGATATAAACGACGATACGACGATAATGCGATCGACAATGTAACAGTGGGACCCACTGCGGTGCGGCCGAGAGATTGGTGAACCCAAGTCCGCTTAACAGAGCCATCTGTTGCGTTTAAAACCCATTATTATTATTATAATAATACATCGATTTCTTTTGATATTTTTAATATATAGATCGTCCGTAAAAAAATTAATCTCTACGGATACACAGGGTATAATAAAAATATACCTACGCTGATGATAATATCAGCATATGACGATATTATTTTTTTATTAAAATTCAGTTATACCTGTTATATTATCTGCGTGTTAACGTGTACAAATATGTAATACTATTATAATCAAAACTATTATATTATTATAGTCATACACAATATTGGTATGATAATAATAATAATATTATATTATATTAAGTATTGGCCACGGTGGAGACCTTTTTTTTTCGTACTACGTATATGTTACAATGTATTACTAGTGACAACTTTGTCTGGTTAAAACTAGAATTAACCGGGACTCTGAACGTTGGAACTAGTCAAAACTACAACTATTTAGTGGAAATTGATTTTCAGAAGAAATGTTTATATTGTTGGTTTAAAATAGGGGAATTGTAGAAATAAGTACGTATTAGAATAACTATAGAAATTCATTGATGTTTGGAACAGGATAATCTGACATTGTTATTTGTTTCAACAATCCACATTGGCATTATGAATCTCAAATTTTCGAGATTTTTCGATAAATCAAACACATAAAACCAAATAAAAGTATTTACTGAATAAACCTCGACAATTTAAAATAGCTATATATAATATTCTGTATTTGAGTAATTATTTGCCTGTTAATTGTACAAAAAAAAAATAAAAAAAATATTGGTTCATTTGATCTATTGAAATATAAAAATAAATAAAATAATTAAGAATTCGCCAGAATATTTTGAAAATTTTACCAATGCCTACAACGATTTTTAACTGAAAAAATCATAAAATGATCACAATTAATAACCGACTAAATAATATTCCATACCAGTAAAATCACCCCTGATGATGGATGAGAAGAGCAAGATTCCCACGAGAAAAGTTCGTAAATTACATTTTTAGAAATAACTTACATTATAACAAAATAATAACTAAGTTAAGTTAAAACTAATTATCAAAAGAAAAATAACCAAGTTATTAACTAAATGGGTTTTGTTTTCTAACATATTTTTATTTATTTTATTTTATTTTTTTTTTAGTTAACTTATCAAAAAAAAAAAGTAACTTTTAACTTTTTAACTTGTTGCCGATGCTTAGATTTGAATACTTTTAACATAATATAATATACACACTACATTATACATGTTTAAAAAAAGTAAAACTTGTCCGCGTTAATATTTAATACGATAAAAATTAAATTAGATTCCGTTTTATGGTTTCGTTATCGTATAGCATGTCAATCGGGGCTTCTTTTATCTCATAATCGCAAATCATAAAATATAGTAGAATAACAAGTTAACAATAGGTAGATTTTACTTTAAGCCGGGATAAAAGATTAACGAGAACTTATTAAATTTCGCAAATTGCTTACGCAGCGTAGTAGCTTTATATACATAACTGTCGATCTTATTTAATTCGATTTAATCGGTTACATTTTTTTTGAAAATTTTTTTTTTTTATGCATCGTCGTTATTATTATAATATAGCACTACTAAATCGAAAGCGAAAATGTATTGTTATTTTTTTTCTTATTTAAATTATAAATTACTCGCCTATTCAGTTGTTACTAATAAATGATTAACTACGCAAAAATAACTATGGCCACTTTATTATAAATTTAATATCACGAGAAACTACTGACGTTTTTCGTTCCTTCGTATAGCCAAAACAAAATTATAACTCCCAATTACCTATTCTGCGTTTCATTTTTTTAATTTTTTATTAATGTTAAAGCCTCGGTAGCTGGGTCGTTTTATTCGTTTTATAAATAAAACGATTTTCACATTTTGCGGTTGTTCGAAAATTCAATATAAAAGTGTATTCGGTACCTATAGATCGAAAATACAACAATTTTTGGAAGATTAAACGCGACTGTATCCGTTATACAGACGAGTTCAAATTAAGTTTTATATTTTCGATCAAATTTCGGTTTAGTTATTGCTATTTGCACAAATATATATATATATATATATATATTTTTTTTTTTTATAGCGTCCCCTTACTTATTTTTTCCTATTGAGACGAAGAGACGAGAGACGGTACGTCTCCTTTTGAAAATAATGTTTAATATTTTCAATATACATCAACTCGGATATATTGTAATACATTTTTTTTTTTTTTTTAGAATTTAATATTTATAGTCCAGTCATACAAAATCGTTCACTTTCGGTCGAAGAAAGTTTTCAAGCATCACACAATAACGATTAGAGGTCACCGTTGCCGTAACGCCGTCTTCTTCAAAGAAGTACGGACTCCACACCAAACTGTTACCTGAGGACTATGGAGTCGCTGATGAAGTTCTGATGAAGGATATTGTTGTGACCAGTACCGAAAGTTTTGTTTATTAACCGTACCTGAAAGGTGAAAATGTGCCTCGTCCGTAAAAGCATAACGTCTGTTAGAGGAACATTCCGAAGGAGATCTCGACACGATGTTGTACGGGTTTCCCATCTCTTTCACTTAATTCCTGAGTGATTACAATTTCGTAAAGGTGCATTTTTAATTCCTCGTGCAAAATGACTGCGATCGGATAACTGTGGGGCAGCCGCATGTTTCCGTGCAGAACGCTGCGGAGATTTATCAACTGAAGCTTTCACAGCAGCCACGTTTTCCAGTCCTGTTACGTACGGTCTTAGGTCGACCAGTGTTTTTAGTGCTGAACCTATTGGTCTAAAATTTGAAGCCCAATTTTGAATAGTTTTGCGGTCGGGGACGGGATCGTGTCGACCAAGCGCGAACCGAACACGAAACGCACGCTGGGTCGATATCAGTGAACCGCCGTTTTTAATAAATTCCTCGACAACAAACGCACGATGTTCTCCCGACCAAGCCATGATAAGTGCTAATAACGGCACAAATAAAGCTTTCTATCGAAGTAAATTCCATTAGTTTATCACAATCCGAACCCAGATTACAATCTTATGAAACTAGGGAGTTATTTCTGCCGCACCTTGTATATTATTATTATTATTATTTGTATATTGTCTGTATTGGACTTTTGCCTTGCGTCATAACAAAGTACCCAAGTATAATTTAATTAAAATCTAAACGTAATTATTATTTTTTTTTTTTTTTTTTACAAGAAAAACGAGAAACATATTTATAACAAATAAAATAAATACAGCCTGCACCAGGAGTATTTTTTTGTAAATAATAATTAATTATTGAATTATGTTTGAAAAGCGGTGCGGGTAGCAGCGAAGCCCCCCGCGAGTTCGCGGGTATCGAGTTCAATATTCGCGAAGGGCGCTATTTTTTTTTTTTTTTAAATCCCGTACAATAATTGGTCCCTCTTTTTTTATTTGTCCAATTCGAACGCGGCCGCGTATTATACGCCTAATATATATATATATATATATACACACACACATCATATTTAATAGGTGTTTGTGATGACACGTAAACCGTACGGTGTGTGCGTGTGCGTGTATATTATACGCACACCGGCTTCTTAAAAACGATCCGCGTCCGTCGGCCATGTTTGTTCGGTGACCAATCGCGACGGCGGGGTCTTTGCGGACTATGTCGCGCGCGGCATACCGCGGGCGCGCGACACACGACGCGTCTTACAGACTTTGGCCGCCGTCGACCACTGACCGCGCTATCTATCGTTGTGCATGCCGAGTATCTACGTTTATCGTCACGACAGCTGATATTACGATAATAATAACTATTATTTTTTTTTTTTTTTTTTTTTTTAATATGTTAAACAAATGATACCGTCTAAATTCAGTCGGACTCGGCGCCGCTATTCGTCAAATATATATATTACAGTTAAAACCCGAAATCCGTCAGGTTTTTAAATGATGACGGGTCTGTCGAAACTAATATCTAAAATCATATCCCGTGTTATTCTAAACGTCGCCATAGTCTATCCTGCCGATACAAATAACGACGTTAGATCGTCCTGTTCCGAACAATAATTAACTGCCTATAAACTTAACGGAATTATTCTAATATATGTAGTCAATTCATACTTTTCTCTAGTTCAAACTGTCGGTATGAAAATTACTTCTGGTTATCGAATTTACATGAATATATATAGGTTCATATTAACGTTCCAATGCCGAGGATCCGGATCATTAATTCTAGTTGTAATTAGACGAAACCAGTTGCGACGAAATGGGTTTGTGGTAACTAATTTTCACTAGTTAAAATCTTGTTTTGACGGATTTCGGGTTTCAACTGTTATATATATATATATATATATATATACGTACAGTGGCGGGACAAACCCGGGGTGCTAGAGTGAAATCGCACCCAGGACCGCGACTTAACAATTGTAGCAGAGAACAAATCAAATGTAGGACAATGATCATATAGATAAAGTGCACCTTTAAATATGAAACTATGTATATTATTATAAACACTTGGTAAATTGCCCGCACCCCGGCACGTTTTTATCTCGGTCCGCCACCGTATACGTGTACATGTATAGGGTTTACCGGCTATACAACTATTGCTGCCCCCGTCACTGTCCACACTGGTAAACATCACGCACACATACACTAAAATCGATATTCGATTTACACTCGTTTTGGTTACACGCACGACTATATTTATACCTTTGGTAAGTACCTACCGTGTATATATTGTGTGTAGACCGTGTATAGAGGCTAATATACGTGCCCGATCGACTGCGATGCATTGACGAGTTCGACGACAATGCCTACACACCCGTATCGGAAACGAAATCGAAACCCCTTGTGTATGCCGTGTCTGCTGTATTCTGGTGGATACTATACACGGACACAGTTATCGATTTTGAGACCAACATAACCAAACGTTAACCAGAAGGTTAAAAGCGAATAAAATACGTAGCGGTATACTGCAACGCTGTCAATACGAATACTGCACGAAGTATACTTGTGTACACATTATTGTTAATTGCGCAGTTACTCCACGGTGTAAAACAGTCGAAAAAAAAATATATATATTTTAATACATACGTGCCGTTTTAATGATTTTACTTTTATACAAAGAGGAAATGAAAACTACGTTGGGTATCTGTATAATAGGGGTAATTTTTTTTTTCCTCTCAATACCCAACTCGTTTGAAATCTTTGATAATTTTATCGAAACCCATAATATGTTGTCTCATAATAATGTTGGTAATCCTATTGCAGACTGCACGATTAATGCAACACAATAAAGCGAACGGGCTAAACTAATGTAATGTGTTTCTGTACATAATCTAAAAAGTAGGGATTATAACTTATTATACAAGATTGATTCGATATCATGTAAAGAATAATATTTTTTAAAAAAAAAAATAACAATAATGAAAAGGGAGATTTTAATCCTTAAAACTCCCTTTGGTTACGCGTACTTATACCATCGTTCTTATTCAATTTGACGAGTAAATTCACAAAACACGTCTAATATATTAATATTCATTTTGTTGAAATTAAATATCGACTAACAATTTGAATTTTCAAAAATCACGCTGAATTCGACAAAATTAATATTATAATATTACGCGTAACATTAGAAAAGTATAAAATAGTAACGGCATAACAATTTTTGTTCAAACGGTTTGGTCTAGATGAATTCATTGTTTTATTTAATAAAAAAATTGATTTTTTTTTTTTTTTTTTTTTTTTCACAGAGTTTATTACTTTTTCCTATTGTCACGCGAATTATAAATATTGGTCATCCTCATTATTATACCGTTTAACAATTAACAATACTGAACTCGACCGACCCAATTTTTCTATTTATTCTTATTACTACGGTACTTACACAATATAATAGTACTCGCGTACAAATTAAAAACATCTGCAACACGAAAACAGTTGGACAAGTTTTATTATATATAAGTATATAGGTACATATATATATATTATTATTTTTAGAATTTATTACGGTTTTTTGTGAAACAATAAAACAACGTACCTCGAATATACGAAATGTATATAATATTGCATACGTCGTCGTAAAATTTCGGCGGGTAAAACGCAATTCGGCTGTATATAATAATCACCTCCTATATTATTATTACAATAGTATATAAGAGGCGGGTATTTTACTTTTCGAGTGTTGCGCAGGTGAAATGTAGCTACGGTCTAGTAGTGAAAATCGTCTTTTCTCCGGTAATTCGCCGTTGACGTAGTATAATATTGCCTCCTAACATTGAAATCGCAAACAAAGCCGCGGAAAAGAGAAACGAGAGAAAAAATAACTATAACATCCCTGCGTGCGTTCACGGGGTGTTTTTTTTTTTCCCCCGTTTTTTGTCGGTTCTCTCGTTAGTATATTTATATATTTGCGGTTTACATAGTAATGCTCGCGCGATAATACGAGGACGGGGGGACGGGTGAAATACGCGCGCCGCCGGCGAACTCGAGAGACTCTTGAACGCGATCATTATTATGATTACTATATAGGTACCGTATAATATGTATACGAAACGCGTGCCACCCATTTTGTAACATTCAATAATACCAGTAATAATAATAGTAATAATAATAATAATAATAATAATAAACATATTTTCCACTTATCAGACCGCGGGGTAATGCGTATACTTAGAGCCCGTTTATCCCTCGAGTAGGGGGTGTCGGCGTATCGTCGGCAAATTGGATTAAACCCTTGAGTTTTTATTCCATACGCATACACGTACGTGTGTACGCGTGTATATGGTGTATACAATTTTTTTTTTTTTTTTTTTTCCTACCAGTTATTATATTATATATTAGTCAAAAGGTATACCTACTTGCATTTTGTTACGGATCGAAAGGTTTTGTATAACCCCGGGGGCTAAACGATTCTCACGCTTGTTTGTTCGCTTATTTGTTTCGTTTTTTTTTTTTTTTTTTTTTTCGGTTACCAGTAGTTACTTCTCTCGAATTAAAACGTCCCTCGTCCCTCCGGGGCACGAGAAGTAAAAAAAAAAAAATTAAAATATTCTCGACCATTATATAAATCTCCGTTTGTTTTTGGGAGAAAAAAAAAAAAACATTATTTTCCAATGAAACATTTCGAATAATATCCGTGTACCTACATTATATTATTTGTCCACGATTTATACAAATGCTGAAAAACGAACAGTATTCGGCTATCGTAACATCAAGGCGGTTTCTATTATCTAATTAGTCCGTTTAAAAAAAAAAAAAATAAAAACACTCAGATTTATGACAATTTTCTTTTTATTAAAAATTATCCGATTTAATGAAAAATGATAAAATTTATTGTACTCATGCTCTATTATTTATTAGTTGAATAAACATACTGATTAATGTTGAAAAAACTTTTTCGGTTTGTAAAATGATCTAATTTTTTCACAGAGTACCTCCAAAGATGCTACGAATTTCTGCTAGGTTGGACTTTTTGCTCGGTAATATTTTATATGGAAACGTTTTGTATATTCCTAAATTTTTCTAAAAAATTTAAACAACAAATGCCGGTAAATCGATATTACTTCTGTTGATTTCTGGGACACCTGATATTGTTCAGAATCATTTTAATCGCTTTTTTTTTTCTATTACAATCGATGTATCGTTGCTTTCAGCAAATAAATTAAATTACCCTATACCATTCAAACTATCCATCTATTACAGCGGTCTACCCACGCACCCGTGTTGCGAAGTACCTCCGGATTTTATATATTGATCGTGTTTGGTATTTAGAAATTACGAGCGTTTTATAGAACAATAAATGTGTACCAGTTACACAGACGGAAAAAAAAAAACCGCGTTACACATCAGGATAATTGTCAATAATAAATTATATAAATTGTATCGTTAGAGTATTATTAGACAACGAAAGTTGGCAACAAAATGCAATATAATAAACCGGAAATTGTAAATTTTCCAATATTCGAATAGTTATTTGCTGGCTATATACCGCTATGTCTACAGGGTTTGGCGGAGGTATAAATGTGCACGTAAAATATTAGCTATTTTAGACATTTAATCCGATTTCTATCCGTGTTGAATAGAAATGCCAAATATGTTTGCCCTAGGGCGCCAATGATAGTACCGCAGTATGGTATATTATAGGTAATATTATATGATATTGCGCTGTCGTGTTAATTAGAAACAGTCGAATTAATTTTGTATATAGATTTAATCTATAATACGCGAGGGCCTTTAGTTAATCATCCCGAATATAACTAATGGGTGTATATAATATAATAATAACGGTGGAATTATATTAACAAACTCGAGTGCATTTGACAGTTATCTCATCTGCGAGCCGGTATGATTTCACTGTGCCCGGGGGTTAATATAAAAAACGTGGTTTTTTTTTTTTTTTGTTTAACGTTTAAGCAATATATGTACCTATTTTATATTTCAAACAGTTTCGAACGTTTTCCAGCCCCCAACCCTCGAAAAATCAGTTTTTTACAGAGTTTTAAATCAATTAAGTATAGTATCCATGTTATAAATTCATTACATTTATATTTTTCTCAATATCAATTTTATAACTAATCGATTTAGTTTTAAATAATAAGTTAGCGATTGTAGTTTTTACGTTACTTGTCGGTTATTTATACCGATACGCTAATATTGTTTTATTAAACATACAGTAAAAGGGTTTTTATTTTTTTTAAATAAAAATAACCCGTCCAAACATTGTACGAATTGTATTTTCTAAAGTAAGTAAAAATCGTGTAATCCAAAGATTTGCTGAGCGGAAATATTGAACCAATTTATCCAAAAAAAAATTTTAAATTTAAATTTATTTTGTAAATTCGAATGAAGCTATTATATTATAATAGTAAAATTTATAATTTCAAAAATCTGTATTGGTGTAGTACCTTCAACAGCTGTATTAAAGGTAAATCAACAATAATATAACAATCGATTAGTCCGTTAAAACTGACTACCTATGAACTCCGAGAAACAGACGGCCTACGAAAAGAGGGCCAAAGCTAAAAAAAAAAAAAAAAAAATATAGCCTATTAATATAAAATGTATTATTGAGTTGTAGCTCGATTAAAAAAAAATATTTGATAAATAAACGATTGCAAATAAACTTTGATTAACTAATGATGTAATTTTATATGTGTTTTACTCGTATAAACAAAATAAAATGTTGAACGTTAAATATAATTAGAAGTTATATATAATTACGTGTATAATATAACAAATAGTTTACGAACCCGTTAAATTTAACACTAACCGAGTATTATTTAAAAATAGTTATACGTTGTGATCATTTATCACATACGCATTAATAATAATTAGTATACGCGAATAAATAGCGATATGGTATAATTATACGCACAGTTAATGTCAAACATAAACTCGATAAAAAAAAAAATTGTTTTCAAAAGTACCTACGATATGAAAGGCGATTTTTTCAATCAGCGCCCGGGGCCCACGGACGGCTTAATCCAGTCCCGGGGGCACCCGCGTCGTTCTGTGGCTTGTTAATTTCGACCGTGATGTCGGTTATAAATTATAATAACTTAAATTGTTATTGATGATTACTGGGCCCGCCGAAAAGTTAACCTTTTCCCCTTTTCCACCACTACGGGTTTTCGCCAAAAATCATATTGACCGATTTCTTTCGAAACAATTTTCCATATCCAATACCCACTGTTGTGTAGAAAAATCGCAGTTATTTTAAACTTTTACGCGGTCGCCGCGAGTCTGGAACACGTGGAAAAACCCGGAGAATTTTAAAATAGCCTGAGAAATCGCGAAAACCTCAGGGAATTTGCGATTTTTACCGGAATTTCTAATATTGGTTTTGGTACACGTTTCGCGTAATCCGCACCGCAGCCGCGTATTGATAGTTGTGAATTTTTTTAGATTCTGAGCGGAGCGAGGAGTCTTGTGGTATTACAATGATATTTATTTATTTTTTATTTTTCTGTATATACTTCTGTATTCACCAGAAGACTTCTCTATATCTGTACTGTTTCCGGGGAAAAAAATGTTGTTAGTTGGTACTTTAAAGAGGTAATGTTTCGGTTTATCTATTAATTTTTTAATGCCTCAGAAAAAACCACCAACAAAATGACGAAAAACGGCAAAAACACGATTTCGTCAAATTCAAGTTTTATTATTTCTTTTTTTTTTTTTTATGTTGATTTCTGATTTACCGTGGCAACAATGAAAAAAAATACTTTGCTCAGAATCGTTTTTCGTTTGCAATTTATCGTTGCATACAAATGAAAATTAAATTCCTATCTATGCCTTCTCAATTTCCTATCTATACCAGTGACCTGACGGTGCGAAGTATGTACGGTTTTTTTTTCATCGTGGCCGGGTGTGGAAAATGGTCCGGCGAACGCGGCAAGAGTCGGGGAATTTTAAAAATTCAAACGTGTGCGGGGGGCACAGGTTACAGAAACTGTTTCGATGGAAATTGAATCATGTCTTTGTGGTCGAAACGCGGACGTCGGCCGATGGCTCCGTCTTCGGCGGAAAACGGACGGGTCCGTTTCGGCGGAAATAATATTTCCATCGGCGGCGGCGGCGGCGGCGGCTGGAGTGCGACGCGGGTACCGAACGCGTATTATCGTTATTGACAGCGCGTTTAAAAAGAAACTGGGAAATTATTACGCGGCTAAACATCTAATGGACAGGAAATCAAAAAAAAAAAATCAAAAAAAAATAATACGCGCTACTTAATATTTCGCGGTCCTATTAAACGAAACACGCGTCCGGAGGAGGAAATACAAACCCTCTTGGGCCTGGCGTACACATCACAATGCGCAGTATGTATACGCGTACACAACCCAAGGGTCACTTCAGCGTTTTTTTTTTTTTGTTTTTTTTCGTACCCCTCGGTCTGCCCATTGTTTTGCGCTCTGGTAGTCGTCGATCATTACAAAAGGCCACCCCGGGAGTCTCTGGCAACTGTATTACTATTATTTTTATTATTATACCGTACACTACTGCACACGCACACTTTTTGTATCCTCTTATACACAATATCCATAACAACAACAATTATTATGATTATTATTACGATACATTAAAGTCCGGCCGAGCGTGTTTTTTTTTTTTTTTTCCGCGCGGAAGAGCGATAGAGAGAGGTGCGCAGAGTCGCCTTGTACGTTTTTTTTTTTTTTTCTTTTTTTTTTCTCGCAGTATATTATAATATGTATTTTTATACTATTATATATACTTGTATTTTTTTTTTTTTTTTATCCCCGCTACTCGTCCTCTCTCGCTCCGACCACCGCCGCCGCCGTGATCCGATTATGGAGACGGCAGAGTTTTCCCGGCGTACCTAAACACGCGGCGGCGTTTATTCGGGCATTGTAAACGGAACAACAATACAATAATAATAATAATAATAATAATAATAATAATAATAATAATATATAATATTATAATGTTGTATATTATATAATAATCTAGTGTTCCGCGGCGGCGTCCCGCGGCGAATCGGTTGCATTCGGCCGAGGATTTATGACGGATTATCGTCGTTTTATTTTGATGTTTCAATGGGCGTTTCGCGCACCGTATTTAAGTACGACGAATAACGATAACGATAACGATAATAGCTACGCCGGTAATACGCAGTCGCGCCGCGGTCCGTGTGAAGATCGCCTGGGCCGGCGGCGGCGGCGGCGATGGCAGCGGTACCGACGACGACGACGAGCGCATAACTATAACAAATAATAATTAAGCTGACGGTCGGTTTATCTTTTTCTCCAGTAACACTGCCGGTTTCGAATTTCAACACCAAACCCCGGACAGTATTTTTTGTACAATATTCCGAGGGAAAAAAAAATATATATATATATATATATATATTTCCTACAACACTTTGAACACGTTAAAACACGTTTCCTTTTTATGTGCGTGCGCCGGAGAAACGTTTCGCCAGCGCTCGCGTTGCCAAATTTTTGATAAAATACGATTTTAATCGATACAGTAGAATTACCGAAACTTCACTGCACGTAATAATTATATCTGTATTGTGTTGCCGTGCCCTTTTTTTTTTTTTTTTTATGATACCACTTCCCGATAATTAGTTATAAGTAAATCAAAACACCGAAATAACCGAAAGTTTTCATACTGATAACTATTATATTGTATTTAAAAACAAAAACGGCATACTACGACACGGATAAAGTTGTTCTGAACGTGCTATAAAATTTTGGTCGTTTCACTACGAATACGGAAAGAGATAAAAAAAAAAATAATATTTGTTCCACGCCAAAACGTTTTTGGTATACATTTAAATTTTTTTTTCACGATTGCTAAAAAAAAAAAAATACAAGTGGTAATGACTACACTCGTACGTATTATTTGATAGTGAATTTAAATGTTTTTGAATTGATGAATTACCATTTATTTATTTTTGTTTTTTAAATTGCCGCAACCTCTTAACGTCGAACACAAACGCGATATTATAATAATAGTTTTATATATAAACACCGGCCATTTAATACTGCCGACTATAGAATAGGATTATTATATTATTATACCGCGCCGGGCGAGGTTAATTATTCTATTGGGTATTTACGCTATTCCGACATAAACCGACATAATAGGCACTATTATCGGCCCATAGGGAAAATTTTGAGGGGGGCTTGAGGGACCAAGTCCCCTCATAATGTACAAACAGAGAATTAAGCCACCCCCACCCCCCTTAAATATACTCAAATGTTATTTGATAAATGTTACACACTCGTGTACGTGTACGGATACAGGACGTCTAAAATAAATCATAGGTACTGGGTTTTTGCACGGAGAGCATCTTTGATTTACGGTAAAATATTTTAAATATCAGTCCCTCCCCCCCCCTTTAAAATTATTGCGAATTTTCGCCCAATAAATCGGCCGGATCGTTTAGAAACCCGAAAAGTACAATCGTACAGAAAATAAAATGGCCGGCGAGTGTAATCACAGAAATACTTTCAAGTATAGTTTAACGGAACACGTATACAATATATATGTATCCATAAAGTGATACCAATATCGCATTTATCGAATGAAGGTGCCCGAAGTCCCAGACGGAGCAATATTGGAACGTTTTGAAGTTATATATGGTTTGTTTTTTTTTTTTTCAAATCGGGTTTATGGAGTAAAGAACTGAGTTACAGACTATTATACAATGTTTTTATTTAAATCTATCAAAACACGTTTAACCGAAATTCGCCCAGAAAACGTTTATGAAAACTACGAATTATCCTATTTAAATACTAACTTTCCGCCAAAATTTCACCAACAATGCAGTGGCGCGATATAAGTTGATTTTAGAAAAACCAAAAAAAAAAAAATATTTTATTATGTTATTTATGAGGATAATATTATATTAGTGAATATAAAATATCCGTTTATCAATATAATGATATACGATGTATAATGTATATGTATATATAGAACGGAATCGCCGCCCATCAAGACCGCGCACCGACTGAAAGATTTAACAGCTGATGTTGTGACAATAATATAATTCAGTTTTTTCCGCCTAACCTAACATCATTGCCAGTGTGACTGTTTTATATGTACAGTAAAACCTCTTAATAACGGAATCGCCAGTGAACAGCATATTTTTCGGTTATAAAGAGTTTTCCGTTATATAGAGGATGAAAAAAATAAAAATAAATAAAGTTTCTAGAATCTATATACGTATTGAAAAAAAAAAAAAAAGAATGATATTTTAAGTATGTAAATAATTCGTACAACGTAAATTTATACTTGATGATTATAATGTATGAATACTATGCTTAAATGTGTTTTGTGTATAATACTAGAGAATTAAAACTAAGAAATAAAAGAAGAAAAAAAAAACATATTACACATTACCTTTTTTATAATTAAGAAAAATAATTCTAAATATTTGACAGCTTTTTGTGACTAAGTCGGCAACACGCGTTCAGCAGATTCTCGTGGTTTTGTCGTTAAATCGAATAGCTTTGAATTTGAAATTGTGACTGAAAATGTTTGTAATTCGTCTGAACATGAGACAACGATAAGGTTCGGATTACCAGTTATTTCCAATGCATCGCATATTGTAAATATCCATATCATTGAATAGTTTTATATTCCGTCGTAGGGAGTATTTTAAATAGGTAATTAAATTACGCGAAATGTTTCGGTCGCGGTCCGATTTCGCTAAACAATTCGAACCGGGACTATTGGACGCGTCCAGTAACAAGGAGGATTCCGCCTTATGCGGGGTCCGTCGTTACGGAGGCGGTTTTACTCGTACTGTGTACGTATAATATACCGGCGGGGAAGTCATATTATATCGGCGTCCGTCCGGTGATGGATACCGCCCGCCCGTGTCCGCGGCGCGTATATTTCAATATTTCAACGCGCTTAACGCTCCCGAAACCCGGTAAATTCGCGAACCAGACCCGCGGCGGCGGCGGGATCGCACCTATTGTCGTTATGATTTCCGTGTAATTCGCGGCAAATATTATTTATTCGAACGAAAATAATACTATAATATTATATAATAATAATAATAATAATATATACAATGCGGGCCGCGGCGCGTATATTATTATATCGCACGCTGAGCGCGGGATATTTGAAGAGGGATTTTCTTATTCGCTGCTCTAAACACCACTCGTCGTCGTCGCCGCCGCCGCCACGACTAAAGAGCTCATCCCTACCTCTCTCCCGCACACCGCCCCCGGGGTATATTTTCGAAACAATCGCATTACAGTGCGTGCCGGCATGCGGGCGACGTGCTTATACGTATATAAATACAGCCGTAGTGCGGCTTTTGACCGGCTTAAGGTGTTTTGCGGACATTTGTCGCCGGGCACGTCCAGCACAATATATTTATACGGCGGGCGCGTATAACATTATAATATTATATGCCGCCCGGGCTCGAAAAGGTAAACCGATTACTTTTGTTAAAGTGCATATTTACTGTATTTTATTGTACATACGGTATTACATACCGAGCGTAATATTATAATATACTCACTGGCCCACTGGTGGTATACCGCGGTAAATCTATAGCCTGCGGTCGTCGTCGTCGTCGTCGTCGTATATCGTATCCCGGCGTTTATCATAAAACACAAATACTCGCCGTTCCGTGCGTTTCAACAGTGGCGCCCGAGGGGGTAAACGCGGAACCGACCGATTAAGGGCGGGCGGGCGTCGTCGGTTAGACAAATACCAGCCCTCGACGTTTCAATAAAGCGTTCGTGTTCAGACCAATATCGAACACCGGTGTGTAGCAGCAGCAGCCGGGATAATCAGCTATACAAGCTATAATTGCGTACAACTATTGCGTTCATAGTCAACCGTAGACTAGATCATAGATCAGTGGCGTAATTGAGAGAGGTAATCGGGTGGGCCCCCCACGCCAATTTGGGGCCCTTGTCTAATTACTCCCGAAAGTAAATTCAACTCAAAAAAAAAAAAAAAAAAAACATTGAAGAATTATCTTTTTTACCGGGTTGTGGCGGAGGGGAGGGGAGGTGTTACGCCACTGTCGTAGACGAACATATATTATCAGTATATAATAGAATAGAAACAGTCGAAAAGGAGAAATTGTGAATTTGGGCGAAATTTTATTAATTTATTAATGTATTAACATCCACGGTATTGAGTACATTTGTTGTGTATTTAAATTAGTAAACTACATCATTAAAAATAATAAAATTAAGGAATTGGTTTATATAATGTATATATATAAAAAGATGTATTCCAATTTTGTTTGTTTTTATCCTGAAAACAAACGGATTCTAATAATACCTAAGCAATTCATTGGATTAATTAAACGTAGAAACATCTAATTGAGAACAATCACTTAGGTGACATTTATTTATTAAGTCGTGTCGGAAAAAAAATAGTACCGGAACATGGCGTTTAAAACTCAAAATGAGAAAAGGAATAACAGAATGGTTTGTAACTAGTTCAATGAGTAGAGTTAATTATCGAAAAATAAATAAATAACTAATAAGCTAGGTTTAAGTCGATTTTAAAAATATTATTGAATTCAAGTGACTCTAATTTGAGTTACACGTGTTCAGGAAAACACTTAGGTGTTTTGACACTTGACACTCGACACTTGACAATTCAAAATTGTCCTTAACAGAGTGTGACCACTCTGCAGAAACACGGATTTCGTACTATAGTTATTTACTATAATATTCTAATTTTTTCTCACTAGTAAATTTAAACGTTATTAATATATAAACTTAACTTTTATGTTTGTAATACTGCCCGGCATTGGTTGTTTTATTGAAAACAACATCAATTTTTATTTTTCAACAATATTATTAACGACATTATATTATTATACTAGTTTGATTTACTGAATATTTTCAAAGTCTAATACATTACCATCACCCAATGTAATACAATAATAGTAAGTAAACAACATTAAAAAAAAAAAAAAAAAAAACGAGTGTACGATTAGTTCGTAATTGTTATTTAGTGTAGCGTAGATCTATAGTCGATCGAGTGAAGATAATTATTCCAATTTTATAATACAAATAAATGACCGGGAGGGGGGGGGCACACAATAATATTAGTCTTGTCTATAGCGATAGTGGTGTGTAAAGGACATTACGCCAAGTGCACTTTACGGATAATGTTTTATGAAATAAGATAATAACATCGTAAAACATAAGAATACAATTATTGTTTCTTAAAATTGTTCCGAAATCTTCTAGGTAATGTCAGCGGAGCGACCAAAATTTCGTATATGTTTGTGCGGGCGCCCAAAAATATAATCGTTTTAACATCGAGAACCCAATTAGATGTTATGTCATAATGCGAATATAATTCGGTTATACCGGTCGTAGGGAGTCCGAACGAATTTTGAACTGTGTCGAAAACAAACGACGGCGTACTAAACGGATAGCTCAATATCGAAAAACGAGGAATGGTTAACGTTATCGTGTTGATTATGTCGTACCGCCGTATAGTACGCCGACGGCGATATAGAATTCGGTATGAAAGGTTTCGAGCTTTTCAGACGAGATATATATCTCCGGAAATATAATATATATATATATATTATCTCAGTTTGCGCGAATGCAAATTAAACTATAATAATGTGTATATATATATATATTTCGCGTGACGGGGGGATGAAACATTTTCATTGAACCTAGTTAAAAAGAATCCAAAGTGGATGATAAAGTTGATGAAAAGCCGTGTTTAAAGATATGTCCCTCGGTAACCCTTTACGAGCGTTCGTAAAAGGTTTCGACAACTTGTACGCTATATATATATATATATATGTATGTAAGTATATACATAGTTTCTTAAACATATACAAAACAGCAGCAGTTTTCCACCGCGGATCGTTCGGTACGATATGACCGCGCGCGCTTTTCTTCTTCTTCGTCTTCTTCTCCGCGTCGTCTTTTCCTCCGCGGCTATACACTGCCGCGCGCGGTTCAATTTATTTTAATTAGCCCGTTCAAAAAGAGAAGAGACGAACACACTATAATATATATATATATATATATATATAAGAAACTGCGCGAAAATGACGAGCTTTCTAGTTTTACGTTAATTAATCCAACGGCCAACAGCTCTCTCGCCGCTATACTACGACGTAGATATTATACACTTTTCTAGTATATAATGCCGGCGAGCTCTATACATCGCACGACCGACGCTTTTAGCTCGGCCAACTTTATTTCAAACGAACGGCTCTATATACGGCTGACGATGGTTCGGCGGCCGCGGAAAACACGAACGCAATAATATATTCGTTTCCGTAACAAATTGCAATTAGATTACGACGAATAACTGCCGTCACAGTCGAATAATATTAACAATATATATATATAATACCGGCGAGTGTATGTCGCATAAAGTAATCGGAATTTTTCACCAACCACGTGTCCATGTTGCCGACATCGATATCGGGAACGCTACCGAAACAAAACGATTTACAAGCCGTTTTTATTGGCCCGGTCGCGAAACGTTTTGCAAAATGAAAACCATTGTTATAACATTAATTATCACTGTAGTGATGAACCGATACGTCGGTTGAAAACGCTATATTTTTCCAGTTTTTTTTTTGAACCTAACCTACTCACCGCTAATAATTAGTGCTTAAACCGGAAACAAATTACGGACGGGTTAAAATAGATATCACGTAGTACCTATGATGAGCTAAGTGTTTATATTTACGTACATCATGTCCATTATGAAAATTGCATAGGGCGCGTTCAGTGCCGTTAAAACCGCATTAAAATATTTTGAAAAAAATATGTACTTCGCCCCCACCTCCACCAATTTGAGCACTCCAATTTTTTCAAATCCATTTGCGTTTCGTGATAGTATTTCATTATTTTATTATTATATATGAATTTCCTGTCCATGTTTAATAATATGTTATCTAGAGTTACAACTGTTTTATGCGATTTCATGCGACGATACCGATATTTTTTATTGTAATTTATAGTTTTGTAAGAACTACTGTTTAAAATCTATTTAAGGTTAGGACTAAGAAAAACTAAGTAGTGACAGTAACGAGAAAGTTGTAATTAAACGATAAGGCTGCAATTTTTACAGTACTGAAAGCACCTCAACAACTTATCGGTTCGATAACTTTGTTTTTCATAACATTTATTAAATATACAGGACGATTTTAAATTTCGCAGAACCGATAGTCTGTTATCGGTCATGTATTGTTCCGTGCAATCAATGTATATATCAGTGGTTCTCAACCGGGGTGACAAGAAAATCTTGGAAAAAGTTTAAAAATTTATTATTTTTCTGCTTACTGTATTTTTTATAGGGCTTGTATTTTATATTATTATTATTTTGATGTTAGGGAGACGTAGTGTTGGGTTATCGTAGATGAGGGTGACATGAATCCAAAAAGGTTGAGAACCACTGGTATATATATATATATATTTTTTTTTTGTTTTTTTATATAATTTACACGTCACGCAGGTAACTTTTCGTAAAATGTTTTTATTTTTAATCAAAATGATTAACGTAGCAAATGGGACGACAAGTACATAATCAGAAGAAAATATGTAAACAAGATAACTTTTCACCGATAAAAACTAATTCTACGCACGTTGACTTTTCAAACATAAACGCGAAAAAGTGGCTTAAATGGCATATTATAGAAGTCCTGATATTATTTTATTTTACACATTACGTTTATTACCTATTACCCGTTTCGTATATGATTTTGTTAGAATATTTACAGAACGTGGCAAAGTTATACCGGTACAACATAAATGTTCAGAAAAAGAAATTACGTCGGTAAGTAAACGGATACGATTCGCGTTCTGAACGAAATTCGCGAAACGGATCCGATCCGATCCGGGAAAAGTTCGATTACAATCGTGTATATATTTTTACTTTATGCCACCGACGCCCGTTAAGGTGTATATAGAAAGTTTGTCGGCGGTGTATATTAAAAATTCCACTTGCGGAACTTAAAAAAAAAAAAAAAATAATAAATAATTTATAATAGCGCAGCGACGAACGAGTAAGGGCGAAATAAAAAAAAAAAAAAAAAAAAAAAACTCTGTACGAGTCGGTATATAATATTATATACCTATACTTACTGTATACATACGTATTATATACGTCTATTATATTATATACGTTTTCGATAGACCCTCCGCTGCGGAACGATTCATACCCAGCAATCGGGTGAATAGACGGATGATTAGCTTTCTCTTATATATATATATATAAATATATATAAGAGCTGGCCTATTCTCCGTTCTGTTGTGTCCGGGAGTCGGTGAATTGGCCGAGGGTCGGAATGTAATCGCGCCGCGAGTATATAATACGCCGCCGCCGCCGCCGCCGCTGTAGGAATAATATACGTATATTCCCGTTCGAGCTTACGTCGTCGTACTCGTATAATACTATACCTGTACTATACATGCACATGCTGCACTGTGTATAATAATAATAATAAATAGGAGAAAATGTCCGGGGCCGATAAAAGATCAATTGTGATTTTTCTGCGCAGCGAGATCGTCCGATTACTATTATTATAATAGTTTACAATGCCGTACATAATATACCCGGTCTATACCGCCGGCCGACCTTCCATATACGTATATTCCGTTTGCGAAAACTTTAATTCCGCCATCGAAATCCCGAATTGATAAAAAAAAAAATCAAAAAACCAAAATATAGATCAGACGGGGACGAAGAAAAGTTCTCTAGGAGGAACTCTATTTGAACCGAAAATATGAATAAAACAAACTTTTTTGACAAAGTCTGACAAATAAAATTGGAACAATAACAAAAAAGTTGTATTATTTTATTAGAGCCATTTTAATATATTTTCTTTAGTTATCCACTAAAAAAAAGTAAAACAAATAAAACTGATAAACTTATTAGGTTAACTTACTAAATTATTAGTAATTTACTCTATTTTTACTCACTTTAAATAGTGAGATAAAATAAAAAAAAATAATTAAAGGTAACGGAAATTATAAAAACGTACAGATTACGAATTCGTTTATTTAGATTTGATGTAATTAGCGAATCTACAGTTAAAGACTCATTAATAAGTTTTATTCGATTATTTGCTCGACTTTTAGTGATAATAAAATATATGAACGTATCTCGTCACAGAAATCGTTTGTCGTTTTAAGTATATTTATGTAAAAAATAATTTTACTAAAATAATGTATTCGTTTTTATTGTTCCGGGACATTTAATTTAAAATCTACTAGAATCGTGTCCGTCACATGAAATCGGAAACATAGAATCCGTAACGTTAAAATGTTAAAAGCTCTATACGTACGGCGACACGCTCATCCCCTTTATCCATTAATAATTGATTACGTTTATCAAAAGATCGTGTGATTTTTTTTTTTTTTTCCCCATCCAAGTGGATTACGTTTGAAGTCTTCGTGTAATCGTATTACATCATATAGCTTGTCATCGACAATATAAAGATTACATTATTTTTTATAAACATCAGAGATCATCATACGTTTGGCGGTTTTTCACGCAAAAAATATAAAATATTAAACTCGTTAAATTTTAACAAATATCGTAATATATACAAGACGATAAAACAATTATTATTTTTAAACATTACACGACGAGACGATTTAATTTGCGGAAGTTTCGCGTTCATTCGCCGGGTCGTCGAATCCAATCAATTTTTCCCTTTAGGATTTATATAGGAAAAAAATAACTCTGTATAAAGCTCCTCCGAACAAATCGATTCGAATGATATAAAAAAAAAAAAAAAAGTAGTTTTCTTTTCGTACATAAAACTCGCGGTTTTCGTGTTTTTTTTTTTTTTTTTTTTCATTCGAAAAACCAAATGTATTTGAAAACGTATGGGTTAAAAAAGCGTATACGGACAACGGGCCCGGCTATAACGCGGCGAGTACATAGGTAGTTAATGTAATAGTTTAAACACGACATTGATGTTACACAAAAGAGTTTGGTCGTGTATACGGTAAACCGAAAATGTCGGTTTTTTTTATTTTTATTTTTATTATTTGTATTTTATTATTATTATTATTTTTTTTTTTTTTTTTTTACCCGGTCTAGGGAATATATAACTCTATAAAAGAGCTGTATACAGATCAAAGGGCGTATTGACTACGCGGATACTGTGTACGGCAACGCGTTTTCCGACCCGCGCGTAAAACTTTTAATAAAATAAACTACATTCGTAATACAAAGCACTATGAGCAGAAAAAAAAAAAAGAAGAAAAAAAGAGAGAGAGAGAGAGAGAGAGACCCGATGAAAGTACACATATATTATATTATAATGACGGGCATTGCCATTATATATTATTATTATATTATGATGGGGAGGGGGGAAAAAAATCTATACGATTGTACCGTATAATAATATTATTATAGTGGCTATCCGACCGAAAAAAAAACCTCGCGGTCAAAAGTTAAACTCAAAAACCTCGTTTAATAATAGTAGGGGAAAAAAAAAATTCCTTCACAAACGGAAACGTAATGTATTATACGGTTTCAAATTGATTATATTAATAATGTGTATACTATCGTGTTTGTATTGTAAATGGATAATATATTAATAATAGAACAAAAATCGGTTTCGGTTTTTTTTTTTAGATAAATGTATCGAATGAATGGAATGAATATTATAAGTGTATATTTTCGACACGTGATGTTAGCGATTAATATTTGTACGGATTTACCCGGTATAAATATAGTAATGACAGTATAACATTTTCTTGTAGAGTCGTGTACGTGGAATAATTGGTTGGGCATGAAGGTGTTTAGTCCCTTCACTGTGGATTTTTTTTTTTTAATCGAAAATATCGTAAAAATGAATTTAATGTTAAAATTAATTAAAAAGACGTGACGATACCAACGCACGACAGCTAATTCGAGTTTAGCAAGAATTGTATTGGTTTTAATATTATAGTGTGAATTGGCCAACGAATAAACTTAAAGGTTTTACCGGCTTATTTTCTCTCGATTTTTTAATGTTTAATCTAGTCGTTCACATGCTCGGAAAACCCGACGTGAAATATCGTCCTCATAACCACGAACTTGAATAAACTGAAAGCTCGAGTTTAATAAGGAATTCAATCAGAAATTAAAACCTCTTACCGCTCGGTGCCGCGTTCTTTGATCACTCCAGAAAAAAAAAAAAAAAAAAAAAAAAAAAAAATCGCGTATTTTCTAAAATATATTTATTAAGCAATTTATTATTGATATATTCGCAGCTATAGTTAAATAATAATAATAAATGTACTAGTATATATATTTTTTTTTTGCGGCGGCGGAGGGGGAAATTTAAAACTCAATTCGACACTGTGCAGTGTTATATATGCGAACGTACAAGAATCCGTTTTTCTACAAAACGCGACGATTGATGTTTACGATATACCGGTGGTATATAATAGGTATCATATAATAATAAATACGTATGCATATACATATAAGTGGTTGAATCGAATAGTTTCGGGTTTCACTATATGCTCGCGTATAATAATCTGCAAAACACGTTTAAAACGAATAACGTAATATTATAACAGCGACGAGCGAGGGTCGTGTGGATTTCACTTCGGCGTACATTATATTGCCCTTTATAGATATCGGATACAAAGCGGTTAGAGTAAATTATTAAATGAAAAAAAAGAATCGTAATTTAACCAAAACAGCTGTCCCACACAACTCGACACTTGGTCGTTCGATTTGATATTATACCTATCCCCCCCCCCCGGGAATGGGCGTTTTTTTTCTTTTCTTTTTTGCCCCAACAACGTAAGGTGTCGCAACCGACAATTATATATTATACCTATCGGTCGGCGGTGTTTTTTTTTTTTTTCAAATTTTTATTATTGTTGTTATATCAATCGCGTTTTTCACACGTTTCCATTTCCCCGGTCGCCGCGGCCGTACCCCACACGCGCATTATAAGTTATGCGGAAATCAGCCCGTTTCCTCGGGGGCAATGCCTATGTAATAAACATAATAATATCGTATGCAAACGGAACGCCTCCAGAAACCAGCGCATTGTGTTGAAAACGGTTTATATCAGAAACGCCTCGGAGCGTACGGGTAAAATAATACATACTACGCGTATGGTTACACGAGTGTGAAATATTTCATTTGAAATTTGCGCGTTCGACATATTTAAATCGTGACATTTTCCACGCTCTTCGAAATATTTCAATAAATTACAGTTGGGTATATATAATTCGCATAACCCAGCTCTATGAGACGCAATCCTTTCTATACCGGAAAATGTCAATAGACCTGGATCGAAATAGTAGTGAAATTGACCTCGTTAAGAACGAACCTCTAAATATACGGAAACGGAAACATTTTCGTAATTTAATTAGTGAAAATACTTAGAATAATAAAACTATTTAAAGATGAATATTGTATGTAATGTATTGGAATTAACATAATCTGAACTCTGTCATTAGCTCATATTTAGAAATACATGACAATTTGACACGAGGTCGTTCTTGATAGCAAAAGAGAAAAAAAAATCGAGCAGTTATCTTTTAATAAGTGCAAATTTTTAGGTAGATTATTAAAATCCCGGCGTTTCAAAACATGATGACTATAACAGAAAATAAAATCGTCGAAAAACCGGAAAATCGATTTTTTTTTTCAATGAGTTAGTCACAGATAGAGAGGACACGGGAATTTCCGAGGTTTTTCTCGATTTCTGTTGACTAAAAATGCTATTGACAGCGTATAATAACGCTCGACGAAGCCCGGAAACACCTTTTAATAGTAAACAAAACAAAAAAAAAAAATCGAGCATTACGTCACTTTTTATGTTTTGTTATTTGTTTGTCACAAGCGTTCCCGGCAAAGACGTTTCGACGAAACGCACGTACGTTCAATTCGGTTTCGATTTTGGTCCACATTTTTCGTTTTCAATAATCTCTGCGGTTTCCCATCGCCTATACCGTAATATTAAATATGTAAACGTTTTTTTTTTTTTTTTTTCGTTTTAACCGTAACGTTGCCGCGCCTCGTGTATCCGAGCCGTGGTTGTACAAATATAATATGGTCCGGGGGCGGGGGGAGAAAAAAAAAAAAAAAGGTTCTATATGGTAGTCGAAGGTATAATATGATGCAGTCTGCGAAATCGGTTTATCTCCGTCGGCCGGCGGCGCGGCGCCTTCAAAACCGGGGACCGTTTACGCGTACCGACACCGCAATAAATATTTCTTATACATACGTATATATATTGGATGACGCCGAAAACCGGGTGTGCTGTTACTACTCATACAGCGTGATCGACTAAACGCAAAACGCTCGTTGCCACCAGACGGTATATTGGCTTATCGCGGATTTTTTTTTTTTTTTTTTTTTTTTGACAATTTGAAAAACGCGCGGGCTCTCGTTAAAACCGATATTTTTCGGGACGGTGAAACCGTCGCCCGCAGCCCGTGATTTTTAAACGGTACGTGTAACCTCGGGAATTGGGACCGGAAACGTTTAGAGGCGAATTTCAAAATAAGAAATTCAACGTTTTGAAAATTTGTCCACGCCTAGATGATATTTTGTGAATATCGCAGGACTCGGCGAGGAATATTTAATCGAGTTACAACACAAAAAAAAAAAAAAAAAATTAATCGAACATTTTCCCGTTGTTTTCACGATTAATTAAGATAACTACAACGAAAATCAAAAACACTGACTTTCTCAATGCACCGCGCGACTGGGATCCGAAACGGTTTCGGGAAAGACGCTACACTTAAAAATCGAAGATTTGTTCACAGACCGAAAACAAAAATACACACAACATCATTGTTATCGTAAATATGTCATGTAACTGAAATTTATATTAACTTAAACTTCATACGTTTAAAGGATTTGTAATAGAGATTGCTATTTTTTTTTTTTTTTTTTTAAATCAATACGTTTAGTTGCCGGATACGTTTCTTAAATTGTCAAAAAAAAAAAAATCCGAAATGACGAGCGTTGCGCGTTTAGTCGATCACCCTGTATATAATATTAATAATTTTTTTTTCGCATAAAATGTTCGGAGTTTGCGCTTATTTCCGCCGTATCGTTATTCTTGTTCGAGACACCGTAAACACCGTCGGTTATTGCGCAAGTTCCCGGTCATTACAACAATTGTATTGTATATTATATTGTTATTATTATTATTATTATTATTATTATTATTCACTACAGTCTGGTTCCTATATAGACGTCTGGTCGTAGGATTTGATTATATTTTTTTTTGCCGGCGCCGCATCACCGTTTGGACCGATGCACTTGCCGTTTGTTTCTCGCCACCCGCGCCCCGTTAACCGTAAAATTAATTCTATTAACAGAAGAAGAAAAAAAAAAAAAAAAGCAACAAAACAAAAAAAAAAAGACCACACGCAGTTTGTTACGCATCGTTTTAAAACCCTCCAGAGTCTTATACTACAATAATAATAATATATTATATAAATCATCCGATGCCGGGCAGGAACAGCCCGAGAGAAATCAACGTTCACGGACGAAAAGGCATACGATATAATATGCAATCTCGTCATCTACGTGGGGTTTTTGTTTCCCACAATATATATTTACACGCAGTCGGACTTGGTCAACTCAAAGTCTAAGGCGAAAAAGTTCGAATTAGCCAAACGAAAAAAAAAAAAAATTTACATGTGTAGTATAATTGTTTATTGTTTTATTATTAATACATATTATTGTAGCGGCGTTTGCTGTGGACCGTTCGATTTTATTTTTGGAACTTTGAGTTATCCACAGTGATATTCGAGTTAAAAACGATTCGTTTGCATTGTTTAAATAGGAAATAATAGGGACCTGGTGAAATAGTTCGAAGGTATCGACGATTTTGAGTTTAAAAAAAAAAGTTCGAGTTAACCAAGTTGGACTATATATATATATATATATATTATACTTTCCAACGACTTAAAGCACTCTTGTTACACCCGACCTACTTGGAAAACAATTTCGATTATCTCATATATATATATATATATACGTACGTCTAGGTACCGCGGCGCGATGATGGTTTTTTTTTTTTTTTTGATTTGGCTTTTGGTTTTCTCTATAGAAATAAGATAATGCGCCAGGGAAATTTTTAAGTGCTCGATAGCGCGACGATAGTATAGGTTTTCGCGCGTTTCGCGAACGAACTTTTTTCCGGTGTCCTTTGGGGACACCGTACCTCTTATATATATATATTTATAAACGCATTGATTTTTTTTTTCCTTCTCGTCGTCCCGTTCGCCGTTATAGTACCGCGAGAAACGTATCCGAACCGGATCTGAGTGCTTGCTAAAAACCGCGCGAGACCTTTTTGGCGTACGCTCGGAGGAGGCTGACCCGCCGTCATCCAATTATTCGGACGGCGGCGGCGGTGGTGACGACGACGACGACGACGACGACTACGACGACGACGTCGCCCGTCGCACGTGTGCGCGCGGCCATAAGTGGATTCCGAGACGGGCTTTTAGAGAGGACACTGCGAAATAATATACAACGGTAATGGCGGACCCGTTTACAAAAGATAGGAGGTAGGTATGTATGTATATAGTGTTTATACCGTAGCCAAGACTTACGGCGCAAAGGCCCGAGAGGTTCGAATATATATTCAATTTGGACGGGATCCGCGAAACGACCTTTTATACGCTCGTTTTTGTATTTTTCGCGTTAGATACGGTTTGTTAAATTATATTATCGCCGTCCCTTTTGCCGGAAATTGACATCGATTCACCGCGCCCTATTATACAATGTCTTCGTTTAAGGGGATTCCACACAGACGATGTGTCGAAATAATAAAAGTCATACAGGTATATACAGGGTAATAATTCATTTATCCGTCTCGCGTTCTCACCAGACTTTGGTTTTCTCGTAAATGTATACTTGAAATTATTTTTATAAAATTAACATTTTCGAAATATTCTACGCGGTTTTCGTATAATTTCAAACGGTAATTTTACCATAAAATATGCAAATAGCAACTATATATATATATAGTTAAATTATGTTCGTGGTATTTCTATTTATATAGTTCAACACATGGGATATGTTTAAAACGTATAAATATAAGTTTACCCCACTATTGTACAACTTATTGAACAAAATGCCATCATATTGTACAACATTAGAAAGTTTAAAAGCTTTTTATAATAATATTATGTACACAGCGTTTCGAAAATGCATACACATTCATTATCACACACACACACACACACAACAAAATTTAATATTTAATACGTTAAAAAATTAATAACTTATAATAAGTCGTTAAGTGTATATTTTCAACACAGTTGTAAATTATAAATGTTCGTGTGTGTGTATATATATATATATATTAACTTATTAAATTCCTGTTTAGGAATTTGCGTTTAATCTCCATATTATATATTACGGTCAATTCAAATGGTGATTAACTGAATTCGGCTCAGAATCGTTTTTCGTTAGCGACGATTTATTACCGTTGCGTACGATTAGATAAATTAAATTTCCCCGGTTATTCCGCCTTACTTTCCCGACTTTTCGCCGACAACAGTGGTCCGCCCGCGGTCCTATGTATTTTATTATATATACTAATAATATAAAGAGTGAAAATTTATTAGTTTGCGAATTTGTATGTCAGGAGTAATCTCCGGAATTAAATATCCGCTTTTGAAATTTCATTCGCTCGAACGCTATAGGCTATATAAATTATATATGTAGAGTGCTACATATATAATTCATAGTCTATAGAGTAGTAAGTTTTAGCCGACCTATCACGGTTTTTAAACAATGGGTATCTACGTATATAAAATAAAGATGTCCGATACACTCAATGAGTGAATGAGTATTCATTCGCCGATTAACACCCAGGCTAAACCGCTGGATCTAGAGACTAGAAATGTTGATAAAGAATATATCACTTATGCCGTGATGTTGAGATAAGAGAAGATTTTTGGAAATTCATCGTTTAAAAGGGTGCTCCGACACGAATTTCGCCGAAAATTGAATTTCTGAAAAAAAAAAAAAAACCATTTGTTATTATTCGATTTGTTTGTCGCGGACAAACGAGTTTTCTTTTTAGTATAGACTGTCGAGAAGAAAGAATAAAATACCGCGATAGGGCCGATAAGAGTTGGATGGGAGGGGGGGGGGTTAAATCAAAAGGGGGCATTTGATTTTTTCACGGGCATCGTCGGCGTGCGGGACACAGCTAGTACATATGTATAGTATAAATACGAAGACGGACGGACACGAGAAACTACCCCCTAATAACGATGACGATGTTATGATAATAATAACGATAAGATAGGAGGTCGTCCCGGAGCGGGACAATATTTATCGTATAGACGGACGATTGGCCGCGGGCGGACGGTAGCGGTGTACCCCGGAGCAATTTCCCATTGTTCGGCGGCGTTCGGTCCGCCGCGTATTAACACCGGATCGCCGCGAGTACCGGTTTTGTCGTTTTTGTCGCCGCCGTCGCCTGCGGTACGCGTTTGTGCACAAGAAACGGTAATACATAGTATTATCACTACTATTATTATTATTATTATTATTTATCATTATTTTTACAGTAGCCCGCGTGTATATTGGTACGACACGCGATTTCTCGCCGTATTCACCTCGTGGCCGCGCGCCCGCGTTTCGGGGCGCGATAAACGCATATAGTATAAATATAATAGGCGCGCGACGGGCACCTACGTTTTAGGCGCTAATCCGCCGCGTGTCTGACGACGTCCCATAATATGGTATACACATTATAATATCCTATTCGAGTGGGTACCGGGTAAAATCGGATTTCGCCGGAGCGTAGGTAATATTTATAATAAACACGATGCCGCCGTGGGACGGTCGCGGGGCGTCGGGACAATGGGCCGACGGAGAAATCGTGGTCGCCGTCGCCGCAGCCGTCGGTTCGGGGAAAATGACCCGGCCGCGTGCCGACGAGTCCCCGCGGCCGCGGCGAACAACGAGATTTTTTCACGCGTCGCTGTATCGCCGATACGCATCTCCGCGCCTCCGCCGCAACCGAGGCCGCGCGTCTTTCTCGCTTGTACCTGCGGATATTTTGCTGGCACTTTGTCGCCGACCCCGACGGATTTCCACGGCGTCGCCATTGTTCACGTGTTTACCGAATTTACACGCCGAGGCGCGCGTTTATTATACCCGCGGTCAGTCGAGTTATTATTGTATTCTGTCGGCGATGAACGTTGCACACGCAATTTGGATTGTGTATCGAAGAACAAGACAGGCGTCGTAGACAAAAACAACGACGTTTTTGTGTTTTAAAATCGTATTTTACAAAATAGACTTACCCCAAGCTTGTGGTAATACGCTCTATCCGAGTCAACGGGAATTCTGTACATAAAGTTTTCGACTACTTCGGGACGGTTAGTTAATAACATATTAGTTTTTTTTTTTTCTTTCTTCGGTGTCACTCGGGGTCACAAAAAAATGTCTCGAAAAAACGTTTAACGTCTGTCGTGCGAACGGTTTATAAATCTCTGGCCGGTTTATCACGTCGTCGGCCCCGGATTCTGGGAGTGGGCCAAATCGCGCGGATATGGAAAACCGGCGACGATCCAAAACCCGTGGCCCGGAATCCCGGGGAACGGGATTATTATTATTATTATTTTATTACGACCCCTCTGACGCGGCGGCGGCGGCGGTGGCGCGTATAGTACCGGGGGGGGGGGGAGCAGTAATAGCGGCGCAGTCGACGAGAAAAAGCTTTTAATAGCTCTGATGATCGAGTGCCGACCCCGAACGGTGCCGCGACTCCCGCCGCCGTCGTCGTCGTCGTCGTCGTCGTTATCGTTGTCGTCGTATATTCGCCGCCCCGAGATTGGGTATATTTATTAATACACCCGCGTACACGGGCCCGGCGGTAAGAGATGGAAATAAGGGATGTTTTGCAGCCACTCTTTTCCGCGTCCCTCGGCCGCGGCCCGGCGCGCGCGACATCCGTTCCGCCCTATCCCCCGCTAATATTAATTCTGATGGACGAATTCCGCCGGGGATAACCGCCGCCGAAACATTAAGCCGGCATACACCGAACGCGCGTTTTCGCGGCAGGCCTGGGCTGATGTTTTTGTTTATTTTTATCTCTCCGATGGGGTTACCCATCACTATACAATACCCACTCGATCGGAAAAAAAAAAAAAAAAAATCTGTATAGCGGTTTTTTTTTTTCCGCGTTTTTTTATTACTATTTAATGTACATCGTCGAATATTGCCCGTGACGAGCAATTATTTTATTATTCAATGTAATCATCGCCGTTTATTTGCCGTTTGCGTTGTCCCGTGCCGATAAAACATTAAATCGTTAACGCCGGCTATATAATTGCTAATTTTTACGATTACGCGGACCACCGTCAAGAATTCAACAATACTAAAACCCGCATGCGGACGGTTTGTACTTCAATTTTTTTTTTTTTTTTTAGAAAAACTGTTGAAAATCTAGACGAATCTAATCAAATCGTTTAAATAAAGTACCGACGGGTGACGGATTCAGCAACTTTCAAGAGGAGCATTTTACCGGAAGAAAAAACCAAAATACATCTCTCATAGTACACTAAGGATCTGGAAAAAAAATGTTGCGGTTAAGTGTAATTAATACAATTTCATACAATTTAATCATATCTAATGGATTAATTTAATTTATTTATTAGACAAATACATTGCAAAGGTCCAATTAAATTAAATTGATAAATTTTTTTTATGAAAAAAATAATAAGGATTTAAAGGATTTGCTTTATCGCAGCGTCATAATATAATATAGAAAAACGATAAAAAAAAAAAAAAGTTGTAATTGTTTAATCAATAATACGACGTAAACATGGACGCCTATTGGTGGAGGGGGGGAGACAAGAAAGGGACATGTCCCCCCCTGTAAAATAATAAAATATAATAGTGTCCAGTTTTTGCAACTAAAGTTTGTCTAATTGTGTATAAGCATTATAATATAATTAACAATATTTATTATATATTGTTAATTGTATCGTGTTTGTGATTGCCTCGGTGTTTTTTATTAACCAATTAATCAGTATATATATATATATAAAAAAAAAAAAAAAACCCAGAATAATTTTATATACTGTGTATTACGGTTTCATTTTGTATCTCGCCTGAACATTTGCCAACGGGACGCGCCTTTAGACGTATATTGGCTCTAAATTGCTTTAATTTAAGTGTGTTTAATCTGCAGACAAACTGCAAATGTATCGATTATATTATAAAAAAAAAAAAAAAAAATACGGCAGTGCATTAACATGCATTAGTACCAGGACACTTATAAAGGTACATTACAAAAGGTTTTCTACGATTAAAATTGAATGGTTGAATTAAAAAAAAAAAATTCCAGTACACATTGAACTTTATAATAATATAAATGTATTTAAGCAATAACCATATGGGTAACGAACATAATACACATTTTAATAAGTAGATACAAAAAAATGAGTTGCATTGTAATGCAACACATCGAAATGATGACAAAAGTGTCAAAACTGCGTGTAAAAATTGTTCAAAAACTTGAAAAAAATAAAAAAAAATAATAATAATAATGAATTGTACCCGTGCGCGTATAGGATTACCGAAAAGGTTTAACAATTATTAAATTTCCAATGTTCATAAAAAAAAAAAAAAAAAAAAAAATTCAACCGTGCTGCGGAATAATACGGAGTGGCGTTAAAAACGACAAAACCATCCGGACTATAGATCAACGGATCTTGCGTTTCGGAAAGAAACCGACAGTTTAACAACTCCGACGACCGTATATAACGGTCTGACGTCTACCTTAAATATATTTTCTAGACACCGATGAGACGAATGGATAATAATTTTCATTTTATACAATAGTTTTTTTTTTTTTTTTATATATATATACGTTTTGTTCGTAACCGGCGTGCTTCATCGTCGCCGTGACAGACGGTTTTCTACAAATTGCGTTTACCCACAAATTCGTCGTTCAGTTTTTCGCTTCTGTTAGTGTTTCTTATAAGTTTACCGTCGTAATAATTTACACCGGCCGTTATTAATTCGACCGACAGTTATTTGGTCGGTACTTGTAATTAACAATTGTGCTGTACCGTTAACGCGCGCTGGCCGTGGACAAAATCCGATCGACAAACTCGAAAACCGATTTCGTCACATATTTCCTAATACGTAAACCGAATCGGCACTCGCCAGGAACATTGTGTGATAGGTATCGTCTTAAAAATATGTTCGACGGAGACGCCACTGGACGTCAAATGTTCCGAAATTCAATGACGTTACACGACATATTGTTCAACGTAAAAAAAAAAAAAAAAAAAGGCCATTCGACAAAGTCTCGACCGCGTTCAAAATCGTATAGATTTGTTTTTTAAACGTATCCGTCTTATTATTAGACAGACAGTCTAGTTATAGTTTGGTAATTTATCAGTCGTTTCTTTTATATACGTTCGGTGTCGACTTTTTCAAACGTCCGTCGTCTTCGCTACTGAAATAATAATGGTGGGACTCTGAGCAAGAACACTTGCGAATAGACGATTTCTTCGACTTGGTTATGTCTTCTATGTACATTTTCAGCCTTGGTCTGTGATATTGTTCTGAATCCATTCGTAAAAATTAGTAGCCATTTTACGAATAAAAATAATTAAGATATATATTATAATAAACAATTCAAACACAATAGTTTTTGTGAACATAAAAAATAAACAAATTTTCATTTCACCTATGTTTTGTTTTTTTTTTTTTTTTGTAAATAAAGTTCTTATAAGTTCATCGTCCGTTTAGATCAAATATTATAATTTATGGTAATAGAAAAACTGTTTTTTTTTTTTTTTTTGGCGTTCCATAGGTCCGTGATAATTGTTATTCATTTTTCACAATAATATGATTAATAACAGTTTTCAAACATAATAATCGCTGTACTTATAACTATAAATCAATGAGTTATTATTCAACATTAAGGAACAATATTATTATCGAATCGCGAAGACGTGAACCATTTGAATGGTGAAACCTTTAAACTCACCAGACACTGCGAAGAACGAAAACGTGTCTTCAATTACATTGCCCGAAATTATAACACTATATAATTATACGAGACATGTCCTATTATTATATCGTAAAAGTTTCACTCTATATATTGACATGTCGTATACTATAATAACCCAACTGTTAATCAAATCTAGGAGGTAACGCGTTAAAAAAAAAATGTAAATAATTACTAAACAAATACTAAATTATAATTTGACGAGTTACGCACTTCGGTACAATGGTAGTTTATAAATAGTCAAGTTATTTTTAAATTTTGCAATCATAATATTGAAAATATTCTATGGTAAATGACGAACATTCCGAAATGACCCCCTATTATTAAAACGTACAAGTAAAATAAAGTTCCTTTCAAAGTTTAACTATACAAGTTGTATAATTTTCCTCGTACAAGTAACTTTACGAAGTAACTTATTGTAATTTATAACCGTAACTTGACTTGGGTACTATAAAACTGAGTACACTTTATACCTATTTAGCTTTTCCGGTATTTACCGGAAAACTTCGTCTTACTTCGGGCAAGTATAAATTGTCTATCCGATATTATAAGTAGGCGCGCGTGTAGTACACATGAGACGGCAGCCGCAGTGGCGACGGCGGCGGCGGCGGCGGCAGTGGTGGCGTTCAAGTGGAATCCGATGATCGTCGCCGGCGTCGTCGACGAGCGGATATAAACGGGGGAGGGGGGGTCGTATGTGACGCGGCTGCGGCGGCGGAAGAGTGTATATGCGGTGGACGAGGGTATACGCGGCGGCGGCGGCGGGGAGGTATAACATCGCATCACGCATACAGTTATATGCGTGACGGGTGAGTGGGGCGCGGTTCGGCGTGCGCGGTAGGGGATGAAATCCGTTTTTGGACCAATGGAGTGGGTGTGTCTGTTGCGCCGGGGATGGGCGGAGCGTACCGGGGAGAGGGCGGCGGCCGCGGAGTGAAAATGTCCGTGCGCGCGGTGTAAAAACCGGCGACGGGGACGGCTCGGAGGGGGCAGAGGAGGAGGATATGGGTAAAAAAAAAAAAAAAAAAAAGAAGGAAAGAGGAGGAATAATAATAATAATAATACAGCGGCGGCCCGCTTAAGTGCTCAGACACCGCAAACCGTATATAGTCGTCTCATCATCTGCAGTCGGTATAACCGCCCCGACCGTTCAGCGACGACAATCGCGCGCGTACCGTCGTCGTACACACACGCACAGACACACGCACGCACGCACGCACGCACGCGATTTTGGCACCCCGCGATCGTTGTGTACGCCGGCGTGTTTTATCGTTTTGCCATCGTTGGCGGTACGTCGTCGGCCGCTCGCACCACCGCCGTAACCGAACGCGCGTCAAAACGCCGGAAATTTTTTTTTTTTCTATTTTATATAATTGTTATTAAATAATAATCCGCGTCCAATATCATTTTTTCGTTTTTTTTTTTTTTTTTTTTCTACACGGGTATACATCATTCCGCGGATAGTAAACAGTAGTAATATCATGTCCGAGTCACCGCGCATCGACGTGACCGGCAACGACGACGACGACGACGAGTGCTGCAACGACCGCGGCCCGGCCACCGGCGGCGGCGGCGGCGGCGGCGGCGGGATAATGGGCAATAACGGCGCGACGACGGTGGCGGCCGCGATGATGGCCGGTAACTTGTTGGTGGGCGGCCGCGTATCGCCGGCCGTCAAGTCGGCCGCACCGCCGTACACGTCGTTCTCCATATCGAGCATACTCAGCAAGGACAAACCAGGCGGCGGCGGCTGCGGCGGCGGCGGCGGGACGAAACAGCACAAGTCCGTGGGAGCCGCCGTGTCACCGGCCACTGCAGCAGCGGCCGCGGCCGCCGCGGCCACTTTCGACGTCACCGCGCATCTGGCCGCGGCCGCCGACCACGCAATGTTGTCCAGGTGAGTTTCCTAGTGTTTTATACAATTTTTAGTTTTACCTATTGATAATCATATATGATGAGATATACGTACACCGGGTGATTCGTTTATTGGTCAATTTAATTTCGGTACGATCGGTCGTTTTAAACGATTTTAATCTAATTACGAACCTATCGCCGGTTCGCGATCGAAGAATAACCCTGTATATACTTACTCGTTTTTTTTTTTTTGTATATTTTTTTTAACCCGTCTTAATATTTACTCGTGTGCCATTCGACAATATGTATTTGCCTATCTGAAATCGGTGTTCTCGTTACCGCTACAACTACGAGTGTTTTTAAAAAAAAGAAAAGAAAAAAAAAAAGTATATTACGAAAACCGAAACGCGTTCGAACCGTTTAAATTATTTTGTCAAATTACCCGCCGGTTTTTATAGATTCTTATCGCGAACACAAGAATGTCATATTTTTATCCGTTACCATTGTAATTATCGCTTATAACGTTCCGGTAATTTTATTCATATTTTTTTTTTTATTTATTTATTTATTTTTTTTTTGTTAGAAAACACAAAGTCGTGTACATAATTTCCTACGATATAATCGGTAATTTATTAATATAAACAGTTTTTTTTTTTTTTTAATTACAAATTATTACTACCTTTTACAGTTTACATACAAGAAGTGATATAGGATTGTGATCTAAAATTAAAAATAATTTTACATTCCCTTGTGTGTACGTGGTGCGGTTTCGATATTTTAATGAGGGATTGTGTTAATAGTCTGTGTACTTCGAAGATCCGCAACGGGATGTAATCGAAATGTCTATATTTAAAGTATAGTTACGTTATAATAACATTCGATTGCAATCGTACAAAAAAATTAATATATACAAATTCTGGTTTATTCGTAATATTACTATGTAGAACAGTTATAGTAACAATCGTTTTCGACGGACAAAAAACAGATTCAATAATCATTAAACGTATAAAATAAATAATAAAATAAATCCTAATATTATCTCAAATAATATTGTATATAGAAAAATGAAAAAAAAAAGAAGAAGAAAAAAAAAACCCCGTTTAATTTCACGTGTACTTTTCGCTCTCGCGTATAAAAATTAGAAATAATAACTGTTTGCGGTGTATTTAAAACAGTACCTATAAATTATCATTTGTTCTACCGCGGGTTCGGTAATCGGATTAATGTTAAAATAGTCTGGTATATTACCGTGCGGAATGTAAAACGAAACGCAATAAATTTTAATTATCAGCTGTTATCCGTATAAAAAAAAAAAAAAAAAAAAAAATACTAATAGCGCATTATTTAAAGTCAAAATTTTTAGCGGTTACACGTCGATTGCGGTAGTATAAAATATACTTTCGAATAAATATTTGGAAAAAAAAAAAAAAAAATAAAATAAAAACCTCGACTTTTACAGTAAATCAACACACTTTATTGCATACATATAAAAATCATTTTTTTTTCTCGATGTATACATGTATATCATTGGTTTAAACAGTTTTTACGTGTTTCTAGGCGCGGCTAAAGTGTTTGACAATAAGTTTCTTAAATATATTTTTTTTTTTTTTTTTTTTTACAATAACATTTATCATAATATTATATTGTTCCGTATATAAAGCATTCGAAAAACAGATTAACCGCCAACATTAAATATACATTACTTTTTTTTTTAAATACATTTTTCTAATGACATAATCGAACCACTACGATTTGGGTATAAAGTTATTTTAAGTGTTTTATAGTAAACATTTTATATTATTTTTTTTTAACGGCTTTCTTAATATTGTATTGATATATATATATTATATTCCGCGTCGTTCAATTTTTGGTCAAAATTAATCGAATTAATCGAATTTACTTATATAAATTAATTCGATTTTAAAACGAGGTATTTATTCTTCGTGTTAGACATTTTTTTTTTTTTTTTTTTACCACGCAATAGTTCATATTTTTAATAATATAGGGTAATTTAATTTTTACTTTTCTGGGCGAAACTCGGTTAAACTTGTTTTGATAAATTTCAACTTGTATTAATTTGTAACTATATAACAATACGATAAATTTTTCGTGTTTTTAACAGGGATTTAAACAGAGATAAAACGCCGATTAAAATAAATTATACACATTTTACACACGTAAAACAAACCTCGAAAATCTCGAATAGCAGTTTAGAACAACAACAAAAAAAAAAAAAAATATTTTAATAATCGCTATAAGTATTCGGTGAAAGTTATAGGTCTCTACAAATATTTTTTACTGAATTACAACAAATAAACGATATCGAAAATAGCAAAAACCTTGCGGAAATATTCCTGGTTTTGCCCCCAATAGTTAGAAAATTACCAATAGAAAACTACAAGGATATCCAATAAACGGCGTTCACTGTAAATTAACAATTTTCTAATCAGAAACCACCTTTGAATTCGATGATCGGAGAAAGATTTCTAGTAAGAAAGTCGTATCGGGCAGAAAAAAACAAAAACAAGCAGAATCGAAAAATGATCGTTAAAATTGTAATTTCGAGGTCCGATCGAAAAATGATTAATAGTATCGTTTTCGAATACAAACGAATACAAGCGAGTCTGGGTTATGGGGGAGGGACGTGGGCACGGTCACCGGTCCCGTCTAGTTCGACGGAGTTTATTGGTTTATTGGCACACGTTAAAAAAAAAAAAAAAAATAATAAAATAATTTTACTAAAAAAATTATAAAATAAAAATGTTCATAATTTAATATCACGAAAAATTACCAAACGACATATACGAATAACAACCGTACAAATGGTAGTACAATTACAATTTTCACGTTATGAGTTGAAATGGGCCCCGCTGTGTGTCGATCCTTAACCCGGGTTTGCAAATAATGGGCGAAACGCGATGCTGTGTAGAAATTATAAATATAAATTATTTTTTCCCGCAAATTCTATCCGTTACAATTAGTGGTTTTTTTTATTCTTGTCATTTTTTTTTTCTTCCGTTCCATCGTTTCAAATATCGCAGCGTTTAGCTATGACGATAATGTGAAAAGTTCGTTTATTCTGGCCGCGAGTACATACGCATAGACGTATACCCGCTCCTATACGGTCGCGCGATAAAATCTTCTTGTGAATTGAAATTAAAAAAAAAAAAACAATTCAATTATATTCGGTACGACAAAACTAAAAAAAAAAAAAAAAAACCTCCTTATTATATTAAAAAAAAAATCATTCGGCGATTACTTTGCACGCGTATATAATAATAATAATAATAAAATATTTATTGTTTAGTATATTTTATAATCGTCGCGAGCCGTCGGAATTTCGCCGCACACACCGCGAAAACACGCCACCCTATATAATAAATTTTATTATATTATACGCGAATAATAATAATAAAACAAAAATCGTATGCCGGCCGTATAAAACAAAAAGATTAAAAATCTACTAAAACGTTTTCCCGGTTTTTTTTTTTTTGCTTTTGTGCCCGATTGTTGTGTTATTTTTTTTTTTTTTTTTTTACTCTCTCTAGAAAAAATCCATCTATAAATAAAATATTATTATTCGCGTATATAAATTGCTCTCTTAACTCTTTTATTTTTTTTTTTTTTTTTTTTAAACGACCCTCTTAATTACACGAAAAACGCTGCGCGGCCCGAGCTGCACTCAATAGAACGCGACCGTACTCTCCGTCATCGCCAACAAAAGACGATTGAAAACGGACCCCTTTTCTCTTTTACTGCACGGAGAGAAAAAAAAAAAATTAAAAAAAAAAAAACAACTACAACAACAACCAGCTCCTATATTCCGCTCCTATTTTGCTGCCTGTCTGTCCGATTGATATCCAGTTTCCTCCCGGCGGCAGTTACATATACATAGCCGTAGTATATTAAAACACTGGTCCGTCATCACGCGGATTTCGTTAATTACAATCGGGTCGGTGCACCGGCTTATAAAATATTATATTGTACCGCTTTAGCTCGTTTTTTTTGTTCTGTTTTATTATTTTTTTTTTTTTTTTTTGTTCGATGAAAACGCCGAGGTAAACGCGCGAGAACACCCAACGCGTTTGTCGATGAAAATAGCTCGCGAATTTCTTTTTTTTTTATCCAACAAAATATTATTGTATTATATAAACCATACCGCGGTGTTTGTTTTAACGGCGAAACAATACGACAACACGTGACGTGTTGTTTTACCCGAAATAATACGAGTATAATAATTGTATATCTGAGGTAATTTCGGATTTTTACTCGGCGAAAGGGCCGGGGGGGGGGGGCTTAAAATAGTTCCTGTCCCAGAGACTATCCAGAGTGATAATTTATATAAACTCTAAATATATATATATATATATATTGATTTATTGCAATTAGGATATGTAGGGTAGTTATATTAAGTTTACATCGGGTATACGCAACGAAAAATATTTTTCGATCGATATTAAATGAAAATTATGTATTATATTTACTGTAACTACAAAATGAATTACAACTGTTCGTGTTTTATCGCCTACTCGTCGCTTTTTCCAAGCCCAACAAATGTTATCCGCATAAACCAGAAAATAGTACGCGAAACGCAGGGATTCGTATGATTTTCATACAAATTTGAAAATTGAGCGCTTATATAATAATAATTATAGTACATATTACACTCGGTAATATTACGATAATTTCAGGTGTATGCGAGTATTTTTAACCGGATTACGAGGAGACAAATCGAAAACTACAGAACCCGTTCGTAAATATTCCCGGGTTTCCGACGGGTTTTTCCCAATTATTATTAAAAAAAAAAAAAAAAAAAAATGAATTTCAAAAAACGATCTCTCCGGTGAACTGCCAGCTAGACAAAATTTACTACCAGAAATCACCAAAAAAAAAAAAACACGAAAAAGAAAAGGCAGATAAGGAACACGATAAGCTTCTTTTTTGTTTCGGTCGATTTATTTATCACCCAAAATTATATTTACAAAATACAATAACAAATAAGCAAATACAATGATGTACGATAATAATATGGAAACTCGAATGAATTTTATAAAATTACGACAATTAAGTCGACAAATCGATTATTGCGCTTTCGATATTATTTAAATCAATTCGGAACACATCATAGCCGGTGTACGTGTACGATATATTATAATCTAACGTTGTACGACGAACAAATAAATTCACATGCGTCATTGGGAAGAATTAATAATTTATAATCGCTCATTTGTTTTCATTACACCGATGCAAAGACACACAATGGCGACAATTTGATTGTTTGAAATTTGAACACCGACTATTGTTGCTCACCTATAACCTAACCTATAATAGTTTGAAAACCTATGTTCGCTCATTGGTATTCGTAGTCCACTGCACAGTCACGTATACACCGGTACCCTGAAAAAAAAAGGGCATTCGCGCCGCCGGATTTTAGAGCTCAGCCGTTTTTCAAACCGATCGCCGCGACGTGTTCCCGCGTATGTGTCGGTGCGCGGCGAGGGGGTGACGTTTTGTCAAAATCCGTTTTACAGTTTTCGTGTTGCCGTCCGGCGACGGGGCGTAGGAAAACAAAAACAAAAAACTAACTCAATAAAGGACAATATGCGTAATTCGGCTCCGGTTCGATAGCAATGCAGGCGACGGATATAGGCACCTACCCCCTTGTACAAACCCGAGAGCTAATCACATTTATTGGGTCGGCGGAAAACGAGTAGTGAACGTGACCGAGTGGGAGCGAGAGAGAACGAGTGAGAGAGAGAGAGAGAGAGAGAGAGAGAGAGAGTGAAAGAGTGAGAGAGGAAAACGGCGGGTACCGAATCGTGGCGAGAGCGCGGGCGTAGCCGCGTAAAGGAGCACGAGGGAGTGAAACGCGCGCAATCATAACTATCAATTACGGCTAATGCATTTGTCAGTAAAACCGGACGCACCCGATATAATTGGGCAAGCGGCGGCGGTGGCGGCGGCGGCGGTGGCGACGGCGGCAACGGCCATTTGTGACGGCGATAAATTCCACTGCGCTTTGGGCGGCGGCGGCGGCGGCGGCGGCTGCGGTGCTCAAACGGCCGAGGGGGGGACCCGTCGTCGACGGCGGCCGCGGCGGCGCAAGGGGGAATACCGGGGTGGCGTGTTCGCCGGGAATTTGTCGATAACCCTCTTCACCGCGGGTGTACACACACGCACACACGCACACACACACACACGCACACACACACACGCACACACACACACACACGCACACACACACACACGCACACACACACACGCACACACACACACACACGCACACACACACACGCACACACACACACACACGCACACACACACACGCACACATACACATACATACGAGCGCACGCCGGGGACTCACCGCACACGGACCCGTCCGATTCGCGTCGCCACCGTCCCAATCGCCAGTCGGCCGGCACACACGCGAACGTATACCGCGTCCCTTGTACCTGAGGATTGTTGTCTGTATACCGCCGCCGGCCAATCGAATTGCATATTACGCGGTGCGCGCGCGCACACGGGAAATTCGTCGTCGGCGTAATTTCTCTTTATCGTTATAAAAACCCAAAGGTCGGCAACGCGCGACCGCCAATGACCAATGGCCGCGTATAAGGATTTTGGCGATCCCCTTAAACCGTAAACTCACGGAGATAATCTAGGAGGCCCGTTCAAATAGTACCAGGATTTTATATTTAATAATTACAAAAATTAAGTTGCATTGTTATTTAAAGGTTACTCCAGCGAAATACTCTCCTCCGGACGACATGCAGTGATCCCGGCGATCTTGCCGTTTTTAAAAAGTCCTTTGGAACTGTTCCAAAGTTAAAGCTATGAATTATGCTGCCGCGTTCGCTTTGATTTCCTCGGCAAACCTTGAAACCGTTGACATTTAAACGCACATTTTAGTCTTGGGAATAGAAAAAAAAAATCACATGGGTCCCGATCAGGAGAACAGGAACAGTCCGCGGGACCAGAGCAATTTTTTTATCGGCCAAAAATTCACGAATCGACAGCGCTAAATGTGCCGGTGCATTGTAGTGGTGAACAATCGCGGTACGAATTTGGCAACGCGACTGTACATTTTCCTGTAAAATTCCATGACAAGACTCAATTGAGATTCTCATTGTTAACTCGCGAACGGTTAATCGGTGACATCGTTTCTGGATGACGTCGACGGTGTCCCAGAACGTGGATCATCTTCAGTTGACTGTCGGCCATTGTTGAATCGTTTAAAACACTTGACACAATCATCCCCAAAAACGATTTTAATCAGTTCCGTACGTTTCCGTGGCATCATTTTTACCAAGTTTCAAGCAAAACTTGATGCTCACGCGTTGTTCGATAATTTCGGACATGTCGAAAACGGCGAACGAAAAAAACCGACCGGATTTAACCACGTGTAATATTAAACTGAGATAAGATAGTGGACTTTGGATTTTGTTTAAAATATCCACTAATTCGTAGGGAATACATCTATTTACAATTTGAAACGTTATCGAGTGTAGATTAGCCGTAATAACATTTGTCCTGGTACTTTTTGAACAGACCTCGTATATATATTTTTGTTTTATTGATTTCACACTATGATACATTGTTATTACTCGAGTAATTTTATAGTCGCTTCTTGTTTGTAACTATTATATTAATTTATCGTAGTCGATATTTTTAACCGATTCCGGTTGTGTAAGGTTTCTTTGGTAACTGTAGACATTAAATATCATGTCTTCATTATTTTCAATGCAGTCCTTTCCACTTCCAACTATTGTTTCAACGTTACTTTGTTTACCATTTTGTTCGTAATGTTCCGGCGTCCACCCTCTACCGTCCTTCAAATCCGAGCGCCCTGTGGGCAGTTGCTCCTAATTGTCCCGTATACGAACACCCCGCTGTCTATAATATAATATTGTGTTATAATATTTAGTTTTCTCAATGAAACACGAGCAGTTTGACACAAACAAATTAGTAATACTTATTACCAGGGCTCGTAAGTTTGCACGAGGTTTTTGCATTTATTTATCGACGAAAATATCATTAATACATGACAATACGGGTATGCGCGGCCTTCGGAATAATACCCACTTGAATCTCGTATAGTAATAATTCGTCGACAAAATTCTAAGGTTATTAGAGTTGAAAATACGTTTACGATGTATAGTGTACTTTTTTTTTTTTTTTTATAAAAGTAAATTCTATTGGTTATTCGATTTAGTACATGTATTGTTTTCCTGAAAATTCGTAACACAACGTATGATATAGTCACTAGAATTCAATTATATTTTATAATTAACTTGATTTTTTTTTTTTTTTTGATAACTCAACTTGAAAACTAGTTGAAAAAAAAAAAAACAACGGTCAACTTGCCCAGATTTGTATACTACGTGTCTTCCTTCCCGTCGATAACGTAATGAACCGTTCTAATAAGTAGATAATAAACGTTAAACCCGCGAAGTCTACTAAGTTTTTGGCTAAAGTAGCAAAACACCAACACTATTATAATATTATAATGTTGGCGCGCACGCGGAAAGTGGAGGTCGATATTTTATTATAATACGGCTTATAATGCGTTAACGTCGCCTATTATATAATCTGTTGGGCCCTCTTACTCTCTTGGATTTGTTCCTTGAACAGAAATCGTCCGAAACGCGAATAATAACCGCGTACGCGAAACGGTCGATTACCACCCGCGAGCTGCTGACCAAGGTTAGGAAAATGTCGAATTTGAGCGGTCGCCGAAATAAAAACGGCATCCCCTGCGAAAACGTATTGGGCAACACGTGCGAAATAAGCAAACAGCCGTAGAGCTCTACGCATATAATATTGACAATCCGATTTGATAAAAAATCCGTTTCAATCTGTACGCGTATAAATCGAAACGAAATGCCTTCCGATTCGGCTCGATTATCAGCGCCATAGTTGCCCGGGATCCATAAATAATACAGAACGTTTGCCATAGTAAATTTACGATCCCTATAAACGCATTGGTATCCAATAAATAAACAAATAAATATATATATATATATATATAATAACGAATTATCGATTATCCGTACAACGGACCGAACAGTCGATTATTCGTCGTTAAATATTCCAAATAAGTGATACGCACGGAACGCAGGTATAGTTGTATAATGCACGTGTTATAAAAGGATTAAAATAATTTCGCGCAAAGGCAACGATTGAAAAGGGGAGAAAAAAAAAAAATTAAACCTCGTGTTACGGTAATAATAGTAGTGCCGAACGTTCGAGTTTTAATAGTGAGAATTAAAATGTATAATTGATTCTCCGGTATAATACTACTCGTCCGTTAATAATATTGAAATCCCCGTCAAATATAATAATAAGGTATTTTGTTACTTTTTATCAAAACTTTCGTCCGCATCGACCATCGTCGGTCACTTTTCGCCCCTTGAAAATATTAGGCGGCCGTCGGTCCGCATTTTACTTTTTAATAATTAAATAAATTCGTAATCGATTCAATTTTAATTTGTATTTTTCCGTAGACTGAATGTTCATAAACAGATATTATAGGTAATTCAAACGTCGTCGTCGTCGTCGTCGTCGTCGGTGAAATAAAGTAAATTATTTGGTAGACAAAAAGCTTATAAACGATAAATCCCCGGCGCAGTACGTTTTTATTTTGTCACTTATTACACCGATCCATACCGGTTCTATATCTATTTGATATTTCTAAGAGCAGTAGTGCGATCGATGTATTGCAATTTGGTACTATTTGCACTATTGAAAAACGTACGAAAACAATTATATAAATACAAATTTAATAACAATAAAATACGCCGATAAAACATTACGAGTATTTGCGGCGATGAAACGTTGAAAATCCGGAGGGCAGGTCTATCGGAAATGTTCTTGTAAATAATCGGACAAACACAAAAGCCCGTGTCGAAAAAGTTCTTTGTAACTCGGGATGTCGCCATGAAAAACCACTTGTAAGAATAAAAATAAAATATTATGGTTTTTTTTTTCGTTATTATTTAAAAAAAAAAAAAAAAAAAAATATTTAAATAAAATAGTAATTCTGAATGACCCTAAACGCCGTCGATCCACTCGCAAACGGCAAAAAAAAAAAGAAAAGAAAATGTTGAATAATTCGAAACGGGCATGCGTGTTAAGAGGTTGTACAAAGAGAGCAATCGATCCGTAACAATCGGGTTATTTGTGAAAAATTAATTATAATTATAAATATATACAAGGTCTGTTCAAAAAGTACCAGGACAAATGTTATTACGGCTAATCTGCGCACGATAACGTTTCAAATAAATGTATTCCCCGCGAATTAGTGGATATTTTAAACAAAATCCAAAGTCGGCTATCTTATCTCAGTTTAATATTACACGTGGTTAAATCCGGTCGGTTTTCTTCGTTCGCCGTTTTCGACATGTCCGAAATTATCGAACAACGCGTGAGCATCAAGTTTTGCTTGAAACTTGGTGAAAATGATGCCACGGAAACGTACGGATCTGATTAAAATCGCTTTTGGAGATGATTGTGTCAAGTGTTTTGAACAATTCAAGAATGGTCGACAGTCAACTGAAGACGATCCACGTTCGAGGTCGACGTCGTCCAGAAACGATGGTGTGGCGACAATTTTTGCGAAAAAATACGCAGTGTTCGCCGGATTAACCGTTCGTGAGTTAACAATGGGAATTTCAATTGAGTCTTGTCATGGAATTTTACAGGGAAATGTACGGATGATGAGAAGGGTCGCGCTGTCAAATTCGTTCCGCGATTGTTCACCACGACAATGCACCGGCACATTTAGCGCTGTCGATTCGTGAATTTTCGATTGATAAAAAACTTGTTGTAGGCCCGCGGACTGTCCCTATTCACCAGATCGGGCCCCATGTGATTTTTTTTTTTTTCCAATTCTCACGACTAAAATGTGCGTTTGAAATGACAACGGTTCAAAGGTTTGCCGGGGAAATCGAAGCGAACGCGGCAACACAATTCACGGCTTTGACTTTGAAAGCGTCCCGAAGGACTTTTGAAAAATGGCAAGATCGCCGGGATCACTGCATTGTCGTCCGGAGGAGATATCTTTCAATAATAATGCAACTCCATTTATGCGATTATTAAATATAAAATCCTGGTACATTTTGAACGGGCCTCGTATAGATATATATATATATATATGTATAAAAATATTTTTTTTTTTTTTTTTTGAACGTCAGGTTCGGGTGGCCAAATCGGTTTAAATGCTTTTAACGGCGGCGCGCGCCGTTTTACTACGTTCGCCCCTTGCCACCGCGCCCCGGCCGCCGGTCGTCGCGCGGCCGCGGGACGGACGCCCGGGCGCGGAAAGTTTGTTACGCCCGCCGCCGGCGCCATTATCGAACGATTAAATATTAATTTTAAACTAAACTTTATGCCCGGAGTCGCGAGAATGTTTAGTATTATTATTATTATTATTATTAAAGTTTCCCGACAACGCCGAACAACTACCGGGCAGAACCGCCGCGCCGGAGGTGCGCCGTACGATGCGATATTATTATAATAATTTATATCCGCCGCCTCGCCATTTCGTCGGATAGGTAATTACAATAATAGTAGTAATAATTATAATAATAACGGCGACGGCGACGATATGTCTGCAGGCGCGTGAACTTGTCGGGATCCGGACGAATTTTCGGGCCGCGGGGCACGTGATGAAAAATCGTTACGATATCGGCCACTTGACGCGCGCGACACGCACGCGTTATTAAACATCATCTATCGTTTAAAGGTTCGCTCAAACCGAAGCGGCAGCGATAGTGGCAGCGATAGCGGCAGCGGTATTTATCGCTTTTTAAATACCGCTGATCTAACCTAACCGGAGCGAAATATTTCGCCAAAAATTACTAGTCGACATTGTGACACCCATGCGCGTACATGTATTTTGTTATTACGTATTATATTTTTTTTTACTAATATTAATATTTAAAAGTACAAAACAACATATTTCTATATTTTTTTTAAATTGTTATCATCATACCATGGATATTTATTATGAAAACTCATGTTCAGATGAAGAAGATGTATTACTGTTAGCAGCTGTAATGGATGATGAAGAACAAAAAAGGTACCATAGGATTATAATTAGGCTTAGGGACTTATAGATCTCAAAAAATTATAATATATTATAATTAGAGTTAGGATGTTGAATATGTTGATGTGATAATAATATATTAATATTCATATTGCATTGTTGCACTGTACAATTAAAATATGTATGATGTTATCAAAGGAAAGACGACGAAAGTCATCAACATCCTAACCCTAATTATAATATATTAGCTACAACTGTTTTTAAATACAGTTTGTGCTATTACAATAACAAATAATGAAAAAATCATGTAATATTTAATTTTTAGACGTAAAAGACGAAAATGGGTTCATGAAATTAATAGCCAAAGAGAAAGTGCACGATTACGATGAATATATATATATGTGTTTGATAAATATATTAATAATATGAGTTGGGAATTTACAACTGATTATCGCAGCGGTAAGCGAAAAATATAGTGTCTGCAGCGAAAAATAAAAATATCGCGCTCAATCTTGCGGTAACATTTTCGCCGCGGTATTAATTTCGCGCTAGTGAGTGCACTCGTATTAAAACGTATGGACATTAAATTTCGCTGCCGCTACCGCTACCGCTGCCGCTTCGGTTTGAGCGAACCTTAATATAGCGGCGGTCTGGTGATGATGATGGCCTCTTGATCGTTCGGCCCGTCGATGTTCCCCCCCGGGGGTGTCTCCGACTAAAATTAATACGACCCCCATTGATTTAGAAAACGTATCGGCGACGCTTTGCCGGGCACGTGCGTTTCTTTCACTCTAATTCGGAATAAGAACCGACCGCGCGGCGAGGACGAAAACGCGTCGTGGTTGGCGCATCCACCACCCCGCCGCGGCTGCAGACGATTGGGCCGATTAATTAACAAATCCGGCCACCAGGTGGTCCGGCAGCGCCCAAAAGTTCGGTTGCGATGCGCGAAGGCGGTCTGTGTTCTTATTCTGAACAGAGTATGGAAATCGTTTGGTTTTTAATTTTTTTTTTTTTGTTTCTATTATTGTTTTCTTTTTTTCTTTTTTTTTACTCGCGCCTGACCCGGGGGCACTACCGAAAATATCTATTCAACAACAAATAACTACTACGTTAAACTCAACTCGTTTGTTTTTACTACAAGAGTATACCGATGGACCCCGCGTATAATTTACAAGCGTTTTTTTACACGGCCAAAACAGATTTAAACCGCGTATAAAACCAAATAAAAAACTAAAAACGACTTAATATGCCTATAAATTAGCTAAAAAATTGCCAGAATGTTTTTCGCGTCTAAAAAGTACTTATGTTTATATTATGTGAAAATTGCAAGTTTAATTTTTTTAACCGAATAACAAAACAAAAAAAAAAAGAAAATATAATACCGAAATTTAAAGGAACCGTACGTTTTTCTTTGGTTATTTTTTTTTTTTTCCATTTGTTAATAAAACTATAACGAAAATATATAAAAACAACCCCCGTTCGAAATTCGTTCAGAATAGACGGTACACACGAAACAAGATTTCTGGTAGGGAAAAAAAATAAAAATTATCGTTATCGCGAGGCGCGTATAGGGGAAGCAATCGTAAAATATAGACGATTTTTCCAATTAAAAAAAAAAAAAAAACCGTTCAACAGAGCAAACCTTCTCTTATATTAGTATAAATATATATATGTACTATAATCTTTTTTTTTTTTTTTTTTTAACCACTACATCCCAACATTATCCGACTAAAACCTTTTTACACCGAACGGATTTCGATATTCGATGTAATATACATTATATACATATATAAAATAGATATATTCTCAAAGTAGTATCGAACAAAAAACGAACAAAATAAAATACCCACCCTTATACCAACACCTCACCACCGTGTCGTCCCTTCGCTTACATACGCCTCTCTCTCTCTCTCTCGCGGTATAAATACCCGGTGCGGGATCAAGCTCGAGTATAGCTATAGGCAAACTTTTTTTTTTTTTTTTTTTTTTTTTTAATAGCCCGTTGTAAGGCACGGTGAAAATGTTCACTTCGTAACGTTTTCACAATCTACCAGTTATCCATTTCTGGATACGCAACGAATTGTGGTGATCATTTTCAGATTTCCATTCGGCCTGTAAACAATTTGGTTTTCTAATGGAAAACGGTTTTAGGAAAACGGGGTAATTATTAGTATTGAATTATCAAAACGGGAGTTTTTCTACACCGATTCGATTTGCGGCCGTATTATAATAGGAACAACGCGAGCGTACCGAACGCAGTGGCGTAGCCGGGAAAATAGATACGTTTAAAAATTCTCGTTCCTAATACGATATCGTATTTATTGATTAAATTAAATAAATGATTAACGAAAAAATGTAAACCGAAGACCGAGGGATTTCGTAAATCGAGTAGAACGCTAAACCACGGTAATCCCCGACGAAACACAATACGAAAATACAAAAATTAATGCCGTACACCGATAATAGTACGCATATACGTGCCTCGGACAAAAGAAAATGCATTTTTGTAGACAACACAACGATAGACTTCGGCTTTATGTTGTACGTTTACGACGAGACGGAATAGAATGCGTAGAATATAAATTTCGTTTACGTGCAGTAAATAATAAGATAATCTCATATTACTGGAAAAAGAGTGCAAATTGACCTCCTCTATACCTGCATACTCGTCTAAAAGGTTTATTCAAATAATAATAATAAAAAAAAAAAAAAAAAAAAAAAAAAACGTAAAAATGTAAAACGAATAAAGTGTTGAACATCAATATATTAATTGTAACGTTAACAACGACGACCAAAAAAAATAAATCATTTAAAATGCATTGTCCTTTTGTTATCCTATTACCGACTTGCGGAGAGGATTCGCGACGGAAATAGCGAAATTTAATAAAAAAAAAAAATATAAAATAAAAGCCGTTAAAAAAAATCACAACGCTCTGTACATTAATAGGATGTTCGCACATGAATTTTTCACTACCATTTAATTTCCGAAAACCATATAAGTACCGTAGCGAACGAAAAACTAAATAATTTGTACCCACTGTTGTAGGCGGGAAGTCGGGAAGGTAGAATATTAGAGAGGAATTTTACTAAAATAAGACTTCGTGTCATAACCTCGGGCTAATATTAATATTTTGTGCAAATTTCAAGTCTCTACGATTGTTTTTAACCGAATTACAAAAAAAAAAAAAATTGAAAATAACGTAACCGTTAATTATTGCCGTAAATTTTCCCGTTTTCCCTACATTTTATACATCCGATTATTGAGAATACTTCAACGAAAATCTTAAAATTATCCACCCAACTAGATTCGAGATTTTTTCGGAAAACGTGCTATACTTGCAAATCGAAGTTGTTCAGAGACGGCAGAAACCTACAGAGGTATCTGATTTAAACGATAGTTCGTGTTTCGATAATTTTAAATTAAAAATGTGTATTATAAGTACACGAAACAACGCAGAGGATACGTTGAAAATCGCATACGAGCGTATTTCGGTAAGAATTCGACGACAGTGCCTTGGCGATTGTTATTTCAACCCGAATCGCAAACACAAATACAAAATCGAAAATAACACAGTCCGTTATAAATATTCCTGGTTATTATTCTCGAGGTTCTTGTATCCATTAATGGATCACCGATGATCATATACGAATCGTTTTACTACCGGAAACCCGCGGCCCGGCCGAGGACCGAGCACTTTTCCGGTGGAAAAAACCGTTTACATACACGGAATCAATAATTTAAATTGAATCCAATTGCATTTGTTGGCTTGCCAAAATAAATAACTATAATACGTTTACTGAGCTTATAATGGTGATTGTAATCGGTTTTTTTTTTTCTCAATCTCTGTTTACAGATTGGGTCTGATGAGCCACTTCGGAGCGCTGGCCGCCGCGGCGTCGGGCCGCAGCCCGTTCATGCTCTACCCGGGAGTGGGCCTCGCCGGCACCACAGCGAACGCGCTGGACAAACACTGGTATTCCGCCTGGTCTCAGCCCCTCTCGGCCGCCATCAGTCCGACCGGTAAGCATCTACGGTTGAGCAATAATAGCGCATCACGTCGCGGGGCGTTTGTTTGTAAAACGAGAGGACTGCACCAATAACGACCCGCGGCCACGCGGATAATTGGACGCCGCCGTAACACTGGGGTTTGGTTTTGGGGTGCCCCGGCGCCGCCTTTTAACGGGACGCGCGCGACCGAAACACGATCCCTGTTCGATCCGGCGGCGGCGTCGTTAGGGGGCGGCGAACAAATGCGCCGTGCCGCGTCGGCCGAACGGTAAATGTTTAACGTCTGCCCCGCGCGTACACGAGGCCCGTACAAACAGCGCCCGGGATTTTATTTTTTAAAAATTACAAAAAAAAACAGCACAATTTTTTTTATTATTATTCATTATAGATGAATCTCCTCCGAACGATGTCCGACGGTCTTGCCGTTTTTCGAAAGTCCGTCGGAACTGTACCAAAGTTATAGCTTTAATTTCGCCTTCATCTTGTAATCGTTGTTGGAAAAAATCACGTGTGGCCAGATCGGGAGTATAGGGCGGGTGTGGGACCATACAGGTATTTTTTTTATCAGCCAGAAATTCACGAATCGACGGCGCTGAATGTGCTGGCGCATTATCGTGATGAAGAAACCAATTTTCGGGCCGCTTTTTGCGAATTCTCTCTCGCAAACGTATTTAAGGTACGCCTTTAAAGAATACCTGATCGACTGTTTGTTCATGGGATACTAAACCGTAACGAACAAATACATTCGATATAAAAAAAAAAAAAAACTATCAGCATTGTCTCGACCTCACTTGACGTGCTTTTTTTGGCCGAGGGGAACATTTTGTTTTCCACTGAGATAATTGGAACTTTGTTTCCGGATCGTTTCCATAAGCCCGCGTCTCGTCACCTGTGATAATGTTTTTTTTTATAAAATTAACATCGGCAGGACGATTTTAAGGTCTTGACAAATCGTTAAACGATTTTCGTTTTGCTCCAAAATTGACAATCGCGGAACGCATTTGGCATGTTAAAATTTCATGACAAAATCCAATCGAGGTTTCTGCTTCATTCGCTATCTCACGAACGGTTAATCTGCAGTCTTTTCGCACTTTTTCGCTAATTTTCGCTACAACATCTTCGTTGCTAGATGTCGAGACGGTCTTCCAGAACGTTGGATCATCTTCAGATGACTGTCGACCATTCTTGAAACGTTTAAACCGCTCGAAAGTGGCGGAACGACTTAAGGAATTATCCCCAAAAAACAGTTTTAATCATTGCGTACGTCTCCGTTGCATTTTTGCCAAGTTTCAAACAAAACTCGATGCACACACGTTGTTCGTAAATTTCGGACATGTCAAGAACGGCGCACGGAACAAACCGACTGGATTTAACCACGTGCAATATTAAACTGAGATTGGTTAGCGACTTCGGGTTTTGTTTAAAATATTCACTAATACGCGGGGAATTATATATAATTTAAAACGTTTTCGTGTGTAGATTAGCCGTAATGACATTTGTCGTGGTACTTTTTGAACAGACCGAAGTCTGGATACGGCGAATATTATTAATCCGATATAGTGGTCGAAAATTACGTGTTCGGTACCGGTTTCGGTTGGTTATCTATTTATTATTATTATTATTATTTTTTTTTTTTCAAATAAATTATTTTATATACTTACGACACACGGTAATTGAACGTGCAAATTCAAGTCCGCCGGACTCACACGAATTAAGAAAAAATAAAAAATAAATTAAAACACCCAATTTAACGAGTGGACACCCGGGGGGAGGGGGGGGCTCAAGGTTGACAAAGTCGTGTGTAATTTAGTTTATATAAATATGCAACGATATATCAAATCGCTGTAAACGAAAAACGATTCTGAGCAAAGTGCGGTTGGACGTGTTTTATTCAATAAAATTGTATTAATTTGTGATTACAAAATAAATTACAGTTATTCGATGTTTTAACGAATTAATTTCCATATAAACATGAACTTTAAACGCTGATAAAAAAAAAAAAAAAATAATATGTACAACATTTTAGCTACATATAAACAAATCAAACTCCACGATTTCGATTAGCTATCAGTTCAAAAAACGCCAGATTATTTTCAATTGTGTTACACCTCGAGAGTTTTGATATAAGTGTATAATTCGGTGATCGGGATTTTACAATTATTATCACCGAATTACACACACACACACATCAATATTAACAGTCACCAATTTTTGTGTAAAAAATGTCCGTTATTTAGTAAATTACGCGGGAAATGGAAAAAAAAAAAAATACTATAAGTTTCCGGTCGAAAATCGGTTTATACAGACCGCCTCACTACGCCCAGAATCTAAAATACAACCGAAAACGCTAAATGAATAAAATGAAATTATTTTTTTTTTTTTCCGGCGGAATTTAAGCCAAAAGTATTACCCTTCTTAGTAGTAGAAATATTGAGTAAATGATTGTTGCACAATTGCAGTATACTAATCGTTTATATTCGCTCGAAAAAAAAAAAAAAAAATTCTAAATCGAATTCGTACGGCAGTGAAAATATTAGTTTTTTTTTTTTTTTTTTTTTTCCATGCCATTCAAACCCTACGGTCGGTTTTAAACGAATGCGTTTAAATCCCGGACGGTTTAAACGGAGCTTACGGCCGGCAACCGACCGGTTATCGTGTACGCTCCGTTTGAAAATCAACGTTCGCGCCGGCCGAGAACGGGCTCTCGGGGGGGGGGGGGGGGGGGGTGGCGGGCGAACGTCGCGTGCGCGCGGTTACGCGTAACGACGCGAGAAAGGCTTCGGGCGCGCCGTTTGTTTTGCATAATAATAATAATATTACGTATATTTTTATCGGTATGTACGCCAAGACGCGTACACCGATAAGGTTTCGCCATCAAACTGCCGCCGCCGCCGCCGCCGCCGGGTAAGGCTTCGCGATTTAGATCGTCCGGCTCGAACATAACTTTACGATTGTGTAGTCTAACCGCCACATTACCGTACTCGCACAGAAATGTATACAGGCTAATTGTTTTATAACTATCCGGCGATTTTATCGGACCATCTCCGTAAACGAATTTGATTTATTTTATTTTTTTGACATGTATATATATGTCTTATGGCTGGGGGTCATTCTGTTAATTTGTCCGACACCGACAACGTTACCGCGACGCTCGTTTAAAGAACAAGCTCAAAATCGTCATTCCGATAACCGAACCGCCGCGAAATGTCTGTATTGACGAATTTCCCCTAGCTGATAACGAATTCAATTTTCGTTTTATCCAAAACAAATTCGGTGTTTCCTGCGCTGTTTGCGATCGCCTTTGGTTCGAGAAAGATATGAAGCACGTTCCCCAGAAAGCCGTAGATTTTTTTGCTCGAAAAATACCCGGACTTAGATTCTCATAATATGAGCGTGTGCAATACATGTTATAAAACTCTGCTCAGTAACAAAGTTCCCCGTTTTGCTACGATTAATGGTTTTTGTTATCCTCCATTTCCATCTGATTTACCGCCTCTCGATCCTATCTCTGGACGATTAGTGTCACCGCGTCTTCCAAAAATGTATACTCAATAAAAATAATTGCTGTCTTTGAAAAATAAATAAAAAATTCCTGTCTTTGAAACTTGTTTATTTTTTACACGTGTTAAAAAAATTACCAACAGTTTAATCCTCGTCTCCTCGTATCTAATACCAAATTGACATCGACATTTTTATGTCAACTATATTCAGTAGAAACAAGACAGATACATGTACCGATGTATCTGTATGTAGTGTAGATACTCTTGGTTTTTTTTTGTCCGCCTGGATTTTCAACAACGGTCCGATTTCCGAAACCGTTTTTGTAAATAATGATTATCGCTGTAGGTTTCCGTGACGATTGCGGATAAAACCGGGAGAGAACGTACGGTTTGACCGTTACGGTTTCGTCGGTTTTCGATTTCGCGTTGTAAATTCGGTCGGAAATAATTGTACACACCGGCGTTTTCACACGGAACACAATTAATAATTAATATAATTTATTGACGGGGATTCGAAACGTTCTGGTGTTTTATTTCCCGGCCGAGTCGTTTTTTTTTTTTTTTTTTTATTTGCGGAGAAAATCGTTTTGGCCGAACAGGACACGGGTTCGTCGCGAGTTGTATTTACTGTTAAAAAAGTGATAGAAATTTGAAAACGAAATGCCAACATGACCGTAGTGTATATTCTATATTCGAATTTGTGTTTGAAATATGGGGCGTCGCCATACTCGTAGTTATTACGCAATTTTTGATATTGACGAACGATTTTTTTTTTTTTTTGGGGGGGTATAATTATGTATTACAATACATAATTGTATTATTATTTTAATGATAATATTATACAGTAGTACGAGTTATAATAACATAATAATGTATACGAAGTGTAAAAATAATGCAAAAAATAATGGTTAAATACAATTTTAAATCATAAAACAAAGTCGACCTTGCGCGACATTTTGGAAAAAGTATTGATTATAAAATACTATTAAAAATTTTGGGGGAGTTGAACTCCCGTATACGGGCTTGGCGAATATTCTTGTTATTGAGGCGTACAAGTTTAAAATTTCCCCGGAAAATCGCCGGATGGCGGTAAAATTATATTTCGGGCGGGTGACGTCGGTAGTCGGAGGGCGTATGTTATAGTGTTGGGTACCTAGGTAAGAAAAAAAAAAACGAAAAAACAAAACCGTTAGCAAAGCCGAGAAAAAAACTTTTGGGAAACGGAAATATTATTTCCCTCACACCGGTTTCCGAACACGGCGACACGCGGTGTTTTTTTTTTTTTTTTTTTTTTAAATTAAAACACCCTGTATATATTATGTGCGCGGCGTAACATTTTCTATATCGTTTCGGCGTGACGTGACACGATAACAATGTATAATATAAACCGTAAACGTCGCGTTTATAGCCTCTAATCGGACTCGTATATCGGCGACGGTCGATCGATAAAAAAAAAAAAAAAAAAAAATAATAATAATATATTTTAAACGACTCGCCCGGTGCCGCGGGTTACACGTGTCGCCGCGTTAAGAGTATAAATTATTAAAAAAAATTTAAATTTCTATCGTCCGTCTTAATCGGCCGCCAGGGTATTCCCTCGATTGTAAGACGACGGGCACTCGTCAATACCGGCAGCGGCGCTTAACCGGGTAGAAAATAAACCAGCGGGCGGGGGGACGGTGTAAAATATATTTTTACTCTGTGTGTACAACACTTAAACGACCCGACGATTTGATTAAACAAAACTCAAAAAATAAAGCGTTGGTTTTTTTTTTTTTATTTTAGTTTTATTATTTTTTTAACCCGATTAATGCGATAACGTGTCGTCGGCGACACGTTTAATATACTGGGAAACGGGCGAAACGTGATATATTTATATAAAAAACAACTTTTACGAAATAAATTGAGAAAAAAATATTTTTATCTTATATGAATATAAAAAATAATTAATGAGTAATTGCATTCAATCTTTATTTTAAAAATTCAATGATTTGTTATCATGTCTGGCGGGGAGGGCAACATTTTACCTTTGTCCCACCTCCCGATAAATTTTAGGGGGCAAGTGCTCTCTTAGCCCCCTCCCCCCATAAATTACACTACTGATAATGTATATATATATTTATTTGCACGAATCGACTGATGAATACTATTTTATAGGAATTGATAAAAAAAATATGGGGCATTATGTAAGGAAACCGTTTCTGTTTTTGTACATTATGATATTTAAAAAGGCCATTGTTTGCAAAAAACACGCGGCCGAAAATTGACTCTTATTGAGAGGAGGGGATTTTTTTCAAGGGAAATAAAACATTTTAGAATTGTCTTTGATCCCGGACAAATTATTATTAAAAAAGCTATTTCCGAGCGCCAGCCACTAATGTAGTGTCGTTGTATAATTATAAATCAAATGTATTATTATAAAAATGCGCGTGGCCCGCGACAACTTCTACCCACTTAATGCGGCCCGGTCTTTGCCCCCCCCCCCCAAAAAAAAAGGTTAGACTCCGCCGGTACAGACTTTTGTAGACGGATACAGACGCGAGATCGTTCGGCAATGTGTATTTCGATGTTTATATTTCGTATATATATATATATATATATATCGACTTTTTTTTTCTTCTAAATTTATTTAATATAAAGTTTTAATTTTGGATTTATAACATTAAAAATTGTCCAAGAAACTATATTATAATAAAATTAGAACACTACAAATGTTTAGTTTGCAACCTCCCCCCCCCCCGAAATCGGTTTTTCAGTTACGGAAACGTTTTTGAAAGACGATTGTATTATTATTATTATATTATATCGTTTTATCCGTATCACGATACCAAAATGACAAATTTTGTTTTACGAGTTTCCGTTGTATTTGTCGTGGATCGCAACTGAACGGAACGCATTATGTTTTGTTCGCAGGTGGTTCGAGTTCGGCTAACGAAGAGAACAGCCGTCCCAGCACGCCGCACAGCGTGGGCGTCAACACGGGTGGCACGTCTTCGCTGGCCGGCCACAGCCCGGACGGATGGTCGACGGGCGAAGACGGTGGCGGCGGCGGTGGCGGCGGTGGCGGCGGCGGGGGCTCCGGTTCGCCGAACCACCAACGCAACCGGTTCATGGGCAATTGCGGTGGAGTTGTCGGCGGCGGTGGCGGCGGCGGCGGCCGGTACATGGATCAGTCGGTGAACGCGGTCGTGTCCATGGACGACGACGACGACATGATGGTGGACGACGGGCCGGACGACGACGACGGCGTCGGCGGCGGAGGCGGAAGCAAGAAGGATCACGGCGGCTGCGGCGGGAGCGTCGGGGGCGGCAAGCGGAAGAAAAAGACCCGGACGGTGTTCTCCCGGAGCCAAGTGTTCCAGCTAGAGTCCACGTTCGACATTAAACGGTACTTGTCCAGTTCGGAACGGGCCGGACTGGCCGCTTCGCTGCACCTGACCGAGACCCAGGTGAAGATCTGGTTCCAGAACCGGCGGAACAAGTGGAAGCGACAGGTGGCGGCCGAGATCGAGGCGGCCAACATGGCGCACGCGGCTCAGCGCCTGGTACGCGTACCGATACTGTACCACGAGTCCAGCCAACAGTCGGCGGCCGGCCATCACCATCACCATCACCACCACGGCGGTATAGCCACGTCGGTGGCAAATGTCGGCGGCGCCGGCAACGGGAACGCTCCGACGCCACCGCAAGCGTCGGCGTCCACGCAGGCCACCGCGTACCCGCCGCAGTCACAGCAACAGCCGCCGCCGCCGCCGCCGCCGCCGCCACCGTCGTTGTTCTATCACCATCAGCCGCCGCCACCGGTACCGCAACAACACCATCATTCCGCGAGCACGTCCACCATCACGCACACCATGTCCACCAGCCCGGTGGTGTCCAGGGCGCCACTTCCCGGACTCGTGTAATACGCGCACGTCCCGTCCAGCTCGTTTCCGCCCGACGACCATCTGTTTTCGCGCTTCTTCCGCACCTCCCCATCCCGCCGCGTTTTTCGTACGTTTCTCGCATTGCATGTGCGCGCGCGCGCGCGCATACGAATACATTAACAACGGACGAACAATATTTTGTTCGACCGTATTATAGTTATACAATGAAAAATTGTTCGTTGTTATGTAGCCGGGCCGTTGTACACGCCCGGCGAAATCTAATTCGAGCCGGGTTTGCAGATTTTCGGTGACTCCCGGTACGAACTAAATACATACGATCGCTATTAAATCGATTGAAATACAAAAAAAAAAAAAAAAAAAACAAAATACGAAATACAAAAATGCTGTGTACAAATACGACATAACACGGTCCGCGATGGAGAACCTTGCGAAACATCTAACCATTGTCGAAGGATAGATACACGCCTAAATCAGGCTTTAATCGGTATCGAAATCACGGTATTTTTTTTTGTCTTTTTATCATTGTAAATACGGGTGTGTAATATTATTATTTACGAATATTTTATGCGATCAAAAAAAAAAAAAAAAAAAATGTATAAACGCCAAAATGTTTGGGATCGTTCGAAAAATAATATCGTATAATTATTTAATTTTAATATTAACGCCGTGTACATAAATAATATTACGTAAATAAATAGATTTTTAAAATCGGTTTTTTTTTTTTATATCAAGACGTTTAGAATAGATAGTGATATATAATAATAAAAAATAAAAATATTTTATTCGTACAACATAAGAGAATAATGTAGTTATTATAATAATTATATTATATTTAAGAGGAAAATAAAATATTGTATATATATAAAAAAAAAAAAAAAAAATATGTCCGCCTTGTGTTTTAATAATGTATTTTCAATATCATAAGTCGCCCGTTTTATTTTCCCAGTTACCATATAATATTGTATATTATTATTATTATTATTATTATTATTATTACTATTACTATTATTATTACTATTATTATTATTGTATAGGTTGACCGTTATAGTTTTTTTTTTTTTTTTTAATTTCATTTTATCGGACTCTTTGCGTTGTTTAACTTTTTTTTTTTTGTAATTCAATAAAATTAATAAACCGTATTATTATAACGTAGAAAAGAAAAGAAAAAAAAAACATTTTTAAACACCGCCCGGATTCCGTTTGGAAAACGCGTCATCTTGTTATGTATAATATTATAATTTATTGTACGGCGAATTGATCGACGAATAAAGCGTATTCATTTTACTTGTATATTTAACCGCGTCGTTTATTTGCGAAATTCCGGACACCGGACACCGGGCCCGGGTTGTTGCGTAAAAACTCACGGCGTCTGTGTCGCCCTTAGGGTGGTTGTTTATTATTATTATTATTATTTTTTTTTTTTTTTCCGTTTCTCCCGTAATTTTCCCGAAAATAATTTGCCCGCAGGTCGACAAATCCGGAACGGCATGCAAATAGTTTTCCAGTATGCGATACCGTGTCGTGCATGTATGGAAACGGCACGGCAGAACGGCGTAAACAAATGCATTTTTCGGTCGGGCGGCACGTCGAACAGAACCCAGACGTTTTTTATGGTTTTTTTTTTTTTTCCCCGCCGATACTTGTTATCGCATTGCTGGTAAATTTTAACACGTAAATACCGAATCTAATCCGACAACTGTTGGACGATTGGTTATCATTTCCTATTCACCGCGGGCTGCCGGCGGAAAAAAACTCGTTTTGTAATAACGCTTTGGCGGTGGTATTGTTTTCCCACATTAACCCGCACGGTGTTCGGCGAAACTAATTTCCGTTGGGTTTGGTTAGGTTAGTTTTCGTACGACGCGGTGCCTCCGTAACCGGTATAACGATAAGAGAAGAAGAAGAAGAAGAAGAAGAAAAAAAAACCAACCGTAGTATTTCGTATACACCCGAGTTGTATTGTTGCCGTTGTACCGAAAAAAAAAAAAATTTAAGTACACGTTAAACAAACGAAAGTGGTTTCTCACTCTTTTTTTTATTTTTTTTTTTGTTCTTTTCCTTTGGTACCGTATACCGGATAAAGAACAATATTCGTACAAAAACGCCGATAGCCGCGGTTCACGTGTCGTTATTACTATTATTTTTCGCTAATCGCATTGTACACGGTAATTCGTGCGCGAGCGAAAACGAAGAAGAACAGGGATGGATTGTACAGTCGAAAACGCGCCGCGGTCGGGTGTCACGTTTCGCGCGCGGGGCTTCGGCCGCGTGTTGTTCACGGTACAACAGGCAAACTGTGAACGCCGAGCGCCGTCGCCGCCGCCCTCCGCCGTGTGCCAGTTACGGTTACGGCCGCGGCCGCGGTATCGGTTCGCGCGCCGAGTTTGTCCGGCCGGGCGACACGAAACAACGTCGTCGACAGGCTAAATTGACAAACACGCGTTGTCGGACGTACAGAACCGGTAAAAACGTAATAAAAAAAAAAAAAAAAATTAAATAATTTAATATGAAAAATCGTTATTTATGGTCTCGGACACCGGTCGCCGATCTCACGGTTGATATTATAATTCGATATAATTTCGCGTCCTCGGGGTCGTGTCGATCGATTTGGTTATTATTATTTTTTCCCCTCGGTAATTCAGCGAAATCTATTGGCTATTTGTACATTTAGCAACAAAAAGAAGCGGAACAAATCACGCGATTTAGAGTTGGGCCGCTTTAAATTCTAACCGACGATGTGTATCAACGATAAATCGAATTACCTTAAATGTAACTAAGGTGACGATATTTATTAATTTTGAAACTGGTAACGGTTAATAGAAAAACCGAAAATTCTTTCGTCTTACCGACGGCCGAAAAGCTATATTTTGCGAAACGAAATATTTTCAACAAAAAAAATTTGTTATGTTTCAACGAATGCAAGGAGTAACTATACAGACATATACTTACACATTGACATTTTACATGCATTTTTTTTTTTTTTTTTTTTAAATGTCAATATCTGTACGCATACGAAAAACGATTCTGAGCAATGTTCGATTAGACATATTTTGATAAATTTTAATAAAAAAAAAAAAAAACCGAATAATAATTGTCTGTGTTTTTTTCCGCTAAAATTATCGAGTGCTTTTTTGGAGTCGAACAATTCACATATATCCGAAAATAGTACGTGCAATTCCGTGCTAATTACGGTTAGTTAATTCAAATGATAAAAAACTACATAACGCTCAACTTTTTTTATTTTTTTACCACCGAGTACAATGTTCTGATGTACTTTGTGTCATATTTTCGTACATTTTTGATGGGCCAACGAATATTCTGTTAAATTGAAATCAAATAAAAACCTCGAACGGTTAAAAATCACCGGAATATGTTTTGGACATTTTACCACGTCTAGACCAAGGCTAATAATAAAAGTATTGGAAATTGCGGGTATCCATAAAAATGTTTAGCCAAATTACAAATCAAAGGAATAAATGCGAAAATAACATAAACCGCACATCGATTGCGTACATCTCACCAATTATTAATCGCCGACAATGAGAATTGTTAAAAATTCCCTTCAGTTCCCCCCCATACCGACTAGACGACAGTTTGCTACCAGAAACCCAATCCCCGGGAGCCGACGATCGGAACATGATTTCCGGTAGAAAAGTCGTATTATAGAGCAACGCAAACCGATACGTTTGTCGCGCCTCCCGGAATCGAACCGAATTGTGAATCAGTACGATAATATACGGAAATTCGTATTTTTACAAGCGACCGGTTGTGTATCCAAGTCCTGGTTACTGTTACTCCGGACGATATTATTATTATTATTGGACCGATAATAACAAAAACCGGGCACAACCCAAAAGTGTTGGGGGGGCGCCGAGACCACGTCGATTCCGAGAGTCCCGCACCCGGCTCGGGGCGGTCAGCGACGACCTCGGACCTCGGCTACCCGCCGGCACAATATTATTATTTTATAGGTGTCGTGTGACAATGGACAAACGTTATTGTGCGCGTATTGTCGTCGTCATTATATTATTATTATTATTCGTATTATTGTTGTTGCGTCAAACGTGGACGACGACGCGGTAATAACGGTGCGGCGGAGGCGAACAAAATAGGCGTCGTCTCGCCGATAGCCGCGCGAATCGCGAGACCGAACAATGAGGTGGTGGTGGGGTTTTCCTCTCCCATCCGGATCCGTCGTTTGTGTAGTATTTATATATTATACCGTCGTCGTCGTCGTCGTCGTAGTCGCATTTTTTTATTTTTTTTTTTCCTTTTTTTTTCCCTTTCGTATCGTTATAACTTTTTAACGCGTTAAGTTCGTGTCCCGGCCTTAGGGCCGCGCCTCCGTGGCCCGCCGACGACGCCGTACCGCGATAATAACAACCCGCGGTAACCCGGGAGCTACTGCCGGCGAATATAATATTTAATTATTTCCTGTTTTTTTTTTTTTTTTTTTTTTTCACAGCCCGTGCGGTGTAGGAATAAACACAACGGCGATCAAACAACAAACTCTTTTTTTTTCATTTTTTTACGCTCCCTTATATATTTTTTAGTAGTTGTTGTTGTTGTTTTTTGTTGTTGTTTTGTTTCGTTCTGTCCCGTGAGCGCGCGCGCGCGCCCGCTCGCTACGGGGCGCACACCTATACCGGCCGTCGTACCGCCGACACGGCATCGCCGCGTTTAATACAAGAGTATATTATTATAATATTAGTGGGCGGACAAGAAAATCGCCGGGTCTTTTGTGCCGTAGTCTCGGGCCCGAAAACGTATAGTGCGAAAAAAAACACACACACACACAAACGCAAACGTATACAACAATACGCGGTGAGAGAGACAAAGACAGACATAGAGACAGAAATAACTGTGGCGTTTAATACGGTCGAAAAATCGGGAGTTTTTTTTTTTTTTTGCTTCTCTACAAACCCAACACGAAACGTCGACTAATTTCACCCGGTACTTACACCGTATATATATATATATATATATATATTATACGCGAATCTCGCAGTATATATATATATATATTTATATAATGAACAAACTGCCGGAAGGGTCGATCGGCGGCGTATATACTTGACGGGCTGTGCTCGTGTGTGTATTTGTATATATATATATATAGTTTTTTTTTTTTTTTTTTAATTTCGCTTCGTATCCCGAGGGTTTGGCACGACGGCTAGGCCGGAAGGGTAGGGGCGGTTTCGGGCCAAATCTCTTTTCAGTACAATAACAATATGTTCCCTTATATACACCGCGCTGAAAATGTTTGTATGTATACATATTATAATAATATATATATATATATATATACATACTCGCATACATTATAATATTCGCTCTTGTTTGTCGTTTTTACCCCGTCCGAGACGACTCCCGTAGAACGCATAATATAAACGTCCGTATTTTATCGTTAAACATTTTCTAATTGACCGTCGGGCTTCGGTTTGGCCGTTCCCCCTTTTTATCTATCGTCGCCCGTTATTATTATTATTATTCGTCCGTTCGTTATAATTATTTATATCGATGCGGTATAAATCACGTGTCGCGTTAACTCGGCCGTCGAAACGACGTTTAGGTCAGCATAATGAATTTATCGCGCGGCCCGCGCGTAATCGGCGGCGTTGCCGGGACAATAAACGGCCTGAAAATTTCACTTGCCGAAATTAACAAAAAAAAAAAATTTAATAATTCCGGGCAAATATTTAAACGGACAGTAAAACGACAGACAAATGTAATGACCGGCAAATAAGTCTAATAGCAAATCATAATATAATTAAATTATTTCGATCCACGTACAGGCGCGCGTGCACGAAATAAAAAAAATTTTTGGAGGCATAAACTCATTACAAATATTCTATATATAAATAATATCCTCGCTTTATGTTAGTTCATAATATACAAATTTCAAATTTCCGAACAGGGGTGGGGAGGATCAACTAATTTTATACACGTAAAACCAAATAAAAATATTGTTACACGTCTAGGGAATGGCTAATATATTAATATAACGTAAAAAAAAGTCTCATGGTCTTTACGACAATTTTTAACCTGTAAGTTTATTTTATACCTATAATTTAACTTCCCGAATTTAACAAAAAAAAAAAAAAAACCCACAATTTAATAATTCCGGAAAATATTTAAACAGACAGTAAAACTACAGAAAAATGTAATGACCAGCAAGTAAGTATGCCGCCGCGATAAATAATTTATATAATTTTCTGGAAAACTTATACGTTCCAAAAAATTACATTCCGTTCAAATAATTTCTGGGATTTTTTTACGTTCCGGTTATTTTATTTTCTGGCCAAACCATCTACTTTGATTCCACTTATACTTAATACTATTTTCCGGTCATTTCGTTTTCTGTTTATTATTATTATTATCTGGAAAATTACGGGGCCCCCGCGGGGCGTTGGCGATGCGCGGAAAAGCGTATAAAATGTATCGAGCGCGGAGCGCGGCGCCCATGCTGATGCGAAATTTGGATAGGGTACGAACGAAAGCACAACGAACACGGGGAGACTATTATATATTACTGGAAACCGTCGTTAGAGCAGGACGATGAAACACGATTGGACGCGTACCGAGGCACGAGAATCAACTAATTTTTAGTACAATTGACGGGGAAATTGCCGAACAAACGTCGATTTCCGACGCTTATAATGGGAAACGGGGAAGAATGTGGCAGATTGCCAAACCAACCGTACGAGGTTATATTATTGAATGCCGTCGATTATACACCGCTCGGTATTACAAACGCAACATATATCATTATGATGCTGTGTGGATTCACAATATGTATACGTCGTATTTTAGGCATTTTTGGACATTTTTATTGTAAATTTATTTATTTATTTTTTTTTTAACCTTTTCAATCATTCGAGCCTATAATTGTTAGCATAGTTTAAGTGCATATTATATAAGCTCGGCGACGCACTTATAATATGGTATTATGATTAACTCGATCCGCTAATGTTTCCGATTGAAATATGATTTTACTGTTGTTGTTTTTTTTTTTTTTTTTTTTGCTCGTCGGATTTAATTTTTCATTAATAGCAAAGGGTTAATGTACGTGAGCGCGTTTTCCGCAACAATGGGTATATGATTACGTGAACAAATAAAATAAAAGACAAAATGCGAGGGCCAAGAGAGAGATGCGCACGCGGGACCATACTCTTTTGTATTTCGAATATTATTCTATTATTGTACACGACGAATTGACTAAATCTATTGTTAGTGTTATACAACAATAATATGTGAATAATAATAAATACAAATATTGTTCCGCGTTTAGAAATGGCTAATATATTAATATAATGTAAAAAATGTCTTTACGGTCATTTTTAACCTATATAGTCACAACAAAAAAAAATACACAATTGCCGTAAATTTTCCCGGTTTTTTTTTTTGTCCAATTATCAATAAAACTACAATGAAAAACACCAAAATTACCTCCTCTATGCATCGACTAGATTAGAAATTCGATTGAAAATCGGAGCAGGTGTCTGGTAGAAAAGTTCCTAACAGACGGACAAAGAGAAACACATCACGCGTAAAACCAATATACATTCTTCGCTTTGCTCATTGCGTATAAAACACTACAAATAATATATTATGTATACTTTCCTTAAAAATTATATTTTTAAATGGGCCAATTTATGATGACGCGAAATGAGCTACGAGCATCTGTCATAATAAGCTTTACAAGAGGACAGCGGATCTTGCTTGGTTGGGCACGTGATGCGTAGAAATGAGAATGATGAATACAGTAGAGTTTTGAATAATGGAAAACTGATTGACGAGTGACCTAAAACTAGATGGACGGATGTTGTGGAAAAAGACATTATTGATAGGACGGGCGTACAAGAGTTCAGAAGAGAAGCAGTTCGGGATCGAGTAAAGTGGAGCGAGATTGTGATTGGCGTCGTCAATTCTCAGAGGATATATTTAATATGCCAGATGAAAAGTATACATTTGTATTGCGTGTATATACATACGTACAATACAGATAAAAACAACTACTAATAATAATACATCTAAAATTTGACTCGACGGTACATGAATAATAAAAAAATACGTATTGTAAAACATTTTTCCGACCGAGTACGGGCTCCGGAGAAATATTTCCAAACGGGCTATAGACTAATACTTTCCGATGAAATATTATATTCGAGAAATTCTATGCTTCCGTTACTAGATTTAAATTTCCCCGGGGGGTGTTTATATTTTTACGAAATCGGTATAGACGGAATAGATGATTATTGTTATTATTTTGTATTATTTGCTCATAAACCAATAATTCTTGTCATGTTTTTTACCAACAATTTCGCTATTAATGTCTACTTCCCCCCATCGTTTTCCAATAATATCGCCGTATATTTCGCCTCCGGTATATTTTAGAGGTGCGACAATAATATAATAACGTGTAAAAAGTGGCCGTGCGACCACGCGTAATTCAATCGCGAAATCGACATAATTAAAATATAAAATTTTCGCCATAAAAAAAAAAAAGATCAAAACAATTATTATTGTAATTCTAAAATCCGATAGTCGTGAGTTTTTCGAACACGATAAACTTATTTCGTAATCGCGATATCGAAAAACTTATACGGACGTTGCACAGTGCGCGGCGTTTTCCTAGTTTTTTTTTTTTTAATGGTGAAAATTTGATGTCATAATTTTAGTGTTTTTTCCCCGCGCTAAACGTTTTCGTTTATCTCGCAATTGCACGCAAATTACTCGCGATTGAAAGGACGTTTGTACGGTTTCAAAAATGTCGAAAAAAAACCGCCTTTACGCCTTACCCGTAACAAAATGGACCGGTGGTGCAAGCCGTGTCCGCCGTCACGCGTGTTTTTTTTTTTTTTTTTTTTATTTGTTTACATGGGACGGGCGCTAAACTGCGATAAATATAATTATTATCGCCAACGGAGGTATTTTTATTAGTTTCGTTTATATATATATATATATATATATAGATGGTTAGGGTAACGAAACGGTTCCGGTCGGTTGGGATTCGGAAATCCACCTCGGGAGAGAGCTTGGCCGTCGTCGCGCGCCGGCGCGTATGTATCGTGCGCATAGGTACAAAACACGCGCGCGCCGCGCACACGTACGAGTAAAATAAAAAAACGAAAAAAAATGTCGACGGCGACGATAATAATAATAATAATAATAATAATAATTACGGGCCGGATAATATAATATTATATAGTACGCGTGTACATATAATAATAATAATAATAATACGGTGCCGGTGTCTTGGCTAATACGTTCGAGTTTATTAATTACCCGGCCGGGTAATATATGCAACGGAGTGGTTCGTAAATAATTGATGAGGCGCACGCCATGTCGCGAGCGCCCCGCCGTATCCCGGGTAGATCCGATAAGACGCGCATTTTGTCGGTAATTGATTTAAATTAGGGGTTGCCGGCCGGTATAATATAATTCCGTTAATGGCCCTAAGTATACATATATATATATATATATAGATAAATATGATAATAATTATATACGGTGCACGGGCGCGGTATACCTATACGGTGCACGGGCGCCGCGCCGGTTGCGTCCGTTTTTATTTGTTGGAAATACTGTCGAATTTTTTCGATTACCGCCGTACGGCGATGTAAAAAAAAAAGAAAAAACAACAAACGTACTACACGGTTACGGTTTTAAAACCCAGCCGAGAAACCCATTCCGTCACGGCCGGTTTCGACTTTATTACGACTTATAGAATCGTATAACACGGACGTTGCGATTAAGTTTAAAACTTATTTACCCGGCGAACACCAGAAGTAATTTTTACGCGTTGGCGCGAGTAGGCGTTGGCGGGGTCCTTGGCGCCAACTAAGTAAAAAAAAAAAAAATGCACCCCTTAAAAATAATAGCGAGTAGGTAGGGAAGAGGGTCTAATGACGAGTTAAAAAAAAAAAAACTCCGGAGCTTAAGCAACCAACCCCCTTGTCCAAATGTCTAGTTGGGGTCTACGACCGTTGGTTTAAACTAGAGAAAAATTAAGAAATAACTACGCTTTTGGATAAATCAATTGAGAAGACGCTATTACCAACCGTAATTTGTTGTATGAAAACATGGTTTGCGCGGATATAATCTACACTGTAGACGCTGTAATATGAATAAAATTACCAATTTATTTTTATGAAAATAGAGGAAAATATAAAGGTTGAATAATTTTTTTTTTTTTTTGTGAATTTTTAAAATTTAGTTTTTTTTTTTTTTTGTTGCATTTTTCAATAATTTATTGAAAATCAGTGGATTGAGTTATCGACAATTTAAAAACGCTCAAGTGGTGTCGTACTACCACTCGTAATTCTGCTGTCAAAACTGTTTTGCGCGAAACAACTTTTCTTAACCATTAAAAAAATATTAGAACTACCAACATATCACAATATGCTAATAAAAACATTATCTACGCCGTAGCGTTTTTATATAACATAAATCCATTTTAAGTTATTTATTTGTAAACATTCATTTTTTTAGGAGGGTTTTCATTTATTTATAAACAAATATTGGGTTGTGTATCTAAAAAAAAAAAAAATAAAAAATAAAAAAAAAACACTATAGCACAGTTAACGTTCTTCTCAATGCGGTGTGAAGTTTTGGTAACTCTACGATAAACAGGGAGCTAGTAAAGTTGTCTGGCGCAAAAACATTTTTACTAAATGATAAATTGTAAAACAATTTTTTATTGAATTATTTCCTTAATAAAAAAAGGGTGGCGAAAATTCCGTCCCCCCATCCTCGCTACATTCTAACACACACGGCCGATGAGCTACGAAGTAAATGATTGTTATCGCTGTCACGATAATTTATATTTATATTTTAGCCTATTTTTTTTTTTTTTTAAACTGTTCAAAGTGCCTTCACTGGAAGGTAACTTTAATCCGTCCTTCACGCCATAAATATCAAATTCATCAATTTCACTTATTGTTCAAATTATGTAACAGATTGTGGAAATAAAAACTACGTAATAAAAAAAAAAAAATATTTTAGCCACGAATTTCTACAGATAATCTACAGAAAAAGAGTCCTATAGGCTATGAATGTAAAAACAAAGTAAAATCATCGCCATAATAGTATTATATAAAGCACAGATAAAGTTATTCACTGTTTTCTGTTAGTAAAAAACCTTTCGTCCTTATCAATTCCAGGCAGTCCCCCCTAGACGACTAAAACGGAAATGGTGCAGAGATCTCTTACAATAATTAATTCAAAAAAATTTTGTAAACTAACAAACAATCAACATTAAAGTGTCATCATTGGGTGGCATCTTTTCTCACGTTTATCATGGTATAACGACTTTTATTTTATATGCTTATTATATTAAACGATATAGATTGTAGTATATTTCTTCTATAAAAAAAAAAAAAAAAAACTGTTATCTGCGAAAATTTAGCGGTTATAAAACAATTGCAAAACACTTCGGTTTTAACTGGCGCTAAACAATTTTTTGTTGAAAATAACAATATTACAACAAAATTCATCAATTCCGCCCCACCTACACACACCACAACCACTCTGTATCTAACAGAGTACCGTAAACGGCGGTGCAGCACACCAAAACCCGCTTGGTAATTTCGCGGCCGGTCGGTATAAATAAACTATAAACATAGTTACACTGCCTTACACTGGACATGAATCTAAAGTGATTATTTATAATTGTTATTATTAATCATATTATATTTCCAAAATAATACTAAAACGATATTATTATTCCCTCTATTCCGTGTCTTTTCGATTATCAATCCTATATCTGCACCTAAGTGTGTTCTTATTATAACCTGTTATAACCGTGAACTATTTGATTCGTTTTATTTGTCTTATTTCAATTATGGCTCCCGAAAAAAAAAAAAACCCGAGAACACAATACAAGCCCGCTTCCAAGAGTGCGTATGAAAAATTTAAAAAAATGTTAAAATAAATACAATGCAAGTATCTACCTGTACATTTAGATTCGGAGCGAAGCGAGGAATGTATTGATTTTACTATTATGTGTTTTTTATATTTTGTATCTGTGAATAAATTTTCTACTAGAAAACTTGCTCCAATCGTAAATTGACAAAAAGAGACATTTTTTGTACCATTTTGGATATAGGTGGTAGTTGTACTTCCATGGAGGAAGTGATTTTTCGATATTCCATATGGTTTTCTAATAATGAGGAAAAACCGGAAAAAACGAACAGGATAAACGGACAAATATTTACGGCGCTGTGGTGTTGACGATTTTATTATTTTCAATTTTTACAATTTATGTTTTCTACCAGAAATCTTGCTTCAATCAAAAAAATACAAAATACCTATTTTGTTGCATTTGAAATCTTGTTGCTGACGTTGATTGATTTTCTAAACGATTATTTTGATAATTTGGAAAAATAAGGGTAAAATAGAAACGGAAATATTTACGGCCAAAACGGTTTCATTATTTTAAATGTTTACGATTTATGTTTTAGATAGGAAATCTTAATCCAAATAAAAAATTACATTAGGTATTTTTTTGAATTTTATTGTTTAGTATGAAAGTCATTATTTTATTGTCTCAGAGGTTTTCATAGTAATTAAAGAAATCTGGAAAAAACCGTAAAAAATACGAGAATGTTTACAACATATACGGTTTCATTATTGTTGAGTTTTGACAAAATCCATATATTTTTCTTTTCTAAAAAAGCAGTAAAATTGTCAAACCATTCTGGAGACTTTTAAGCCATTTATAGGCATTTTACATTTTCTAGTTTTTTTAGTAATTTTTTTTTTTTTTTTTTTTGTAAGTATTCGTGGATAATAGATTTGATTTACCAAACAAAAATGCTTGAAAATCTAATAATGATGTTCAAATAATCGAAAAATAACAAATATATTCCCTTCGCCCAGAATCTAGAATGTGGAATTTTACAATTCCCATAAAATATTTATTACTCTATGTCAGTGGTTCTCAACCGGGGTGACATGGATCCAATGTAGGGGTGACAAGAAAATCTTGGAGAAAGTTTAAAAATATAGACATTTTTTTGAAAAAAATCGTATTATTGAAAAAAAATTTAATAATATAACGATTATTGATCGTTATTTAAAACCACGAGAATAAAATATATTATTTTAACAAGACTCCGTCAAATCAAATATAATTCATCGATACGTGTAGAAACATTATTAAAATCCCGATAAGAAAATATAATTGTCTAATTTTAAAATTTTAGATTATCGTAATATGTATTCTCATTCCAGGTAATACCCGACCCGTCTTATATTAGGTATATTGTATATATAAAATATAATATACATTATCTCCTATAATTAAGGAGTTTCCACCATTTAATACTGGTAATTAATAACATAAATACGTCCGTTCGACGTACGACGACGCTGTGTTATCTGAAACATATCTTAGTCAGTTTTTCTACATTCCCTAGTGAACTACGCACGACTATAATATACTTTACTGATTATTGTGAATTATTATTTCAAGCTAGTATAAAGTGTTTATTATATCAGTTAAAATTGTAATTCTTCATTTGAAATTGTATAAAATACAATATACTTTTTAAGTGAAAAAAGATTTGTGAAAAATCGGAAATATTATTATCAAATACTATTTTGCTATAGCTATAGTATGGATAGATTTATTACTCGGACCTCGAAACTGTTATTATTATTATTATTATTTTGATGTTAGGGAGACGTAGTGTTGGGTTATCGTAGATGAGGGTGACATGAATCCAAAAAGGTTGAGAACCACTGCTCTATGTCCATTAAAAAAAAAAAAATATTTATAAATAATTATGTGCCGTCATTTAAAAAGTAATCACGATATTAAAATGATTCAAGCTATGATAGAAAATGTATTTTATAATCTATTTATTTATGCATTTGTAAAACTAAACAGTAGCTTTTAATAGTAATTAGTTCGTGAGTACGTGCGCCAATTACGGCGGTGGTGTGACCGACGGCGGCCCAATTAGTTTTATTTTGACAACACGGCCGCTCATATGAGATAATAAAATGCGCTCCGCGCGGAGCCCAAATGATCGTCGAGACGCCGAGGTAGTGGGCGTGGTTACAGCCGCCTGCCGCGGCGGCGACACGGCGCCCAACGCCATCTCTGGAGCGTTACGTACGTTTCACTTTGTGGGTAACGTCCTCTTAAGTATAGGCGATTATAATATATCGGCAGGGTTAACTATTGTGGCCGCGTTTAGAATCGCACAGATAATCTGATTTTCAAAACTAGTTTCCACCTACTCGTTTGCACTCGCGGTTGGATCTAGTTTTAACTAGTCAAAACCAGTTTTAACGAAAGAGGTTTGTAGAATCTTGTTTTGACGGATTTCGGATTTTAACCTCGAATATACGAGGTGTGTAAATAGAGTAATGAGACTGACCGCCAGAGTCAACAATGGCCACACATCAGCTTCACCGTGGCAAAAAAAAAAAAATGAAGAATGAGCAAGTCAAAAGTCAAAAACCATACTGATTTGCTTTTTTGATAGCCAGGGAATAGTCCACAAGGAGTTTGTACGGTCAACCAACACATTTATAAAGAAGTCTTGAACGATTTCGAAAAAGGGTCATTCGTGTGAGACTAAACATCAAAAACACCTGGGTGCTTCATCGTGCACCTTGTCACATAGCCATTTCAATTAACCCGTGTTTGGCATCCAAAAATATTCTCGTGGCCCCTCAATTCCCCTATTGACCCGACTTAAGCCCTTGTGACTTTTTTCTCTTTCCAAGAATAAAAATTCACCTTAAAGGACGACATTTTGGGACACTAGAAAATATTAAAATGTCTGTGACTGACCAACTGAAAGCTATTCCAGTAATCGAGTTCCAGAACTGCTACGAACAATGGAAACATCGACTCCAGCGCTGTGTGGATTCCCGGGGCAATTACTTTGAAGGAGATAATGTAAAAGAGTCATTATAATTCAATAAAAAAATTATAAAAAATCTATTTCATTATTTTATTTACACAACTCGTATAATATATCATTCTAAGATATGATTCATTTCAAATGCTTTATAAATTATTGCGCGTTCGTTATATAGGAATTTATATTTTAAAACTATTTATGTCCCAACACGACGGGATTTTAAGACAACTTGAATAATACGACTGTATTCGCTATTATTTGGGGTAGAGTATGAATAGAGGAATACGATTACGAATTAAAAATGTGCGATAATAATATATTTTCTCACCGTTCGTCCGTAACGATGTGTTGGCATTGGTTTGATAAATTAACTGTTAACCGACTTAGTGATAGTGTCATATACTGTGCTTTTAGCCATTTGATTCAAACATGTATTAATTAATAAATAAAACAATCGAACAAAATGAATTTAAAAAAAAAAACAACTTAGTGGGACCGAATATAGAATCAATTTTCACTTTTTTTGTGTTTAACACCCCTCTTCCCAAAAACAATAGGACAGCAATTACAGTATGATCAAATCGACATTAAATTATGTTTAGATCATTTAAACATTATTATTACCTTAGTATTATCTATGGTATTTTTCGAATTTCGAATAATTAATATTTACGAAAATAGAGGTTGAAGTTTTGAAATTAAAATTCTAGTATTCCGTACAAATTCCCTGATTATTCCAGGTTTTCTCTGACTTTTTAGGGTTTCTAAAAACCATGCTTTTCTACCAGAAATCTTGCTCCAATCCCAAAAACGATCAAATATCGGTCCCTATTTTTGTGTGCTGTACGAAATCATAAATGTATACTGCACGACAAAGCGTGTTGGACCTAATTACTTTTTATGTAATAATCATTATTATGTAACCCACGAAAATTGAAAATACAAATAATTAGTATCTCTCTTTTTTTTTTTTTTTTTTTTTTTTTTTTATGGTTTATATCGTGGCAATTGCGATTTGCGGCCAAATACCGCGTTAATATGTATATTTTTTTATCATATATACATACATAATATTAACGTGGAATTACATTTTTATTTAAAATCGTGTGCGTTTCAAACGGACACACGCGGTACGACTACCTCTATGATGTTGGTCTCGTATAATAAAATAACATTAAATAGGTCACTTAAATCCTGGAATGCGAATAATTTCCCTTCGCGTAGGTATTATATAATATACTAAAATTGTAATTAAAAAATAAACTTTTAACAACTCGACATTTAACCCTTTGTGTGGAGGTCACTATATATAATATAAAATAAAAGCGTATAGTAATTTATTTTACGATGTACAAAAGACAAATTATCCGGCATTAAACTTTTTTTTTTTTTTTTTTTTTTTTTATGGATAAACCCATCAAATATTTTATGTGCGATTTTGCGCTTTTATATTACATGTAATTAAAACACACTAAATCTATTGCGCAGTGGTATTCGCCCACCCTGATCTTATTATTATTAATTAAATAATTAATTAATTAATTAAATGTACGTTAAATTTAGTTGATTGTCTAAAGCAAAATTAAAATACCTAAAAAATACGCGTTTATAATTTTTATTGAAAAAATAAATAAAAATAATTACACAGGAATATCATCGTACTAAAGCCGGGTCAACACAATGATAGTTACTATCGTGACAGTGGAGTGAATTCCAATAGAAACGTCTGTGAAAGTCAGACACGATAGTAAAATAAAACGATATAGTAATTGTTCAGTAAGGTATTTGGGCACTCGCTCCTGATACAAAATAATCAGGAATTTTCTGAGATAAAGGCGAGACTTCAATCAGGGAATAAGTGCTTCTTCTGACTAAAGGTGAGAATGGTATCAATAAATCTAAACCATGGTAATGTACGAATGTGAAATATGATAAACCTTACGGAAATCCAAACAAAATAAGCTTCTTATTTACGAAAGGAAAATACTGAGAAGGATTTTCGGGCCGTGTCAGGATGTAAATACTGGGGGAACGGTAAAACAAGGAATTAGTATTGTGTCAGATGTCAGATATAATCGAGGAAGTCAGAAAAAGGAGACTACCCGTGGGCTGGTCATGCATGAAGAAATTAAGGAGCTTTAATACGCCAGGTACGGTGTAGTATTCCAAGAGGGAAGACACCCTTGTGCCAAGGAATATTAGTGAAAAAGTCGAAACCGGGAACCGATTGGCATAATATGACGATGGACCTAAGGGAGTGACAGGAAATATGTCGGACAGTTAAATCTTAGTGGTCGTATACTACGAAGATGAAATGGTGATGGTTACACTATCACGATAGTTGCTATCACTATGTTTCGACGATAGTGACTAACGGTCTGTTTACACGACTATAGTTATAACCATCGTGTGGACCGGGCTAAAATATAATATATTCATATACCTGTATAATATATAGAAATAATGACAAAGACGTTGGTACAAGTATTTTAAATAATTGCTTATAAGGATAAAAAAAAAAAAAAAAAAAAAATAATAATAAAAAAACCTATTTTTCCAAGGGGTTTTTTGTTTCGTTTGTTATTAGATTGCTCAATCAAATTAAATTTAATTCGTTACTTATACATCTATATCTACCTATATATATTTTACCTGAATTCCGTTATTTCTAATTGACAAAATGTGTTTCGGCTTTATATATATATATATGTAGGCACCTACCGGTCAAGTATGGAATTGCCGCACTATAAATTAGGGTAATACACAGACAGTATAATATATTTAGGGTAATTTGTGACCGTATATATATATAGGTATACTGATTGCTATTACAATAGAGCCCGGCATAATATACTCGTGTATAGAAGCGAGTTCCCGACATCTCGGGATGCACATAATAATATTATAATACGTATAACTATTTTGTCGGGCCAAATGTCGCGGTCAAAAATAAATTACACGGTTAGGGGTCTCGTGCGGCGCAGCGTTTACGAATTTTTTTATCTTAATTTCTCGACATGCGCTTAAATGGACTGCTAATAATTCAACGGGGAAAAAAAAAAAAAAATAAAAAACAAAAAAAAAAACGTTAATTAATTAACGTAGGAAATGACTAATGACCGGTGTAAAAGTATATATAGGTATGAGTATTATTAAGGGTGAGGTTTTTTTTTTTTTTTTAATTTTTTTTTTTTTATTATTATTATTATATTTACGTTTTACTTCCATTTTTTTTTTCCGTTTTTTTTTTTTTTTCCCGTATTATTCCCCGACAAAATAACATCGGTCCCAGACGATATAATTAAACAGGAAGTATAACCTACTACTACTACTACTACTACTATTACTTCGACTACTACTACTACTCCTCCTATCCGTGGGCGCGCGCGCGACCAACGAATGTAAACAATGAATTATGTAATTGCTTGTAAATCTATAAACCAAATACGCACGCACACGCACACGCGGACACGGGGGCACATGGCTTCACGGACCCTTTTATACGCGAGCGCCCTTCTATGGTTTATCGGGTTTCGGCATCGGCCGACAAAACTAGTCCTCGTCGGCCTCCGCGCTACAGTGTTTTGTAAGTGCCCGTTTTCGGTCAACGTATTATTTCTTGTGTGTTCGTATATATATATATATACATATAGAGATAGAAAAAAAAAAAAAAAAACCCGTCCATCTGTTTGTGTATAATATTATTATTATTATAGGAGGACGTACGTACGTACACACCGCACATTATAGGCTCGCAACAAAGTAACCGATAACTATTTACCGACTGTGGAAACGGGCGCGCGGCTATAGTTTTCGGTCGGGGTTAACCCGGTAATTGAACCGGTCGTAATTAATACGTTACCCATACATCTACACGTGCGTTTTAGAGGTTGAAACGAAATAGAAAAAAAAAAAAAATGCACCTACCGACCAACATCACCCCACAACCCGCCCCCCCCACACACACACACGTTATGTTATTTATAACAATGAAAAAAAAACCTTTACAGTGGCAAATTGATTCGCGTCCGGGTGTTTGTAATTATTATACGCCATCATCTCCTTATCGGTAACAATTGGATCCAAACAATTTAACAATCGACAAAAACACACGTAATTGTTCTTTTTTTTAATCGATCGTATTGTATTAAATATACGTATACTTACAAACTAGTTGACCGTTATTAAATAAGAGTTACCCAAACTAGGTTTTTAACAATAAAATAACTATCAAAATACTTGAAATGTAGAATATAAGAATTTTCAAGTTACTCTACGTCACATTTGTACATATTGTGATCCAATCATACTCGATAAGGATTGCTATCACATATATTAGACGTCACACTAATCGACCGTATTGTTCGTCTATAGTATATCGTCTGCGTTTTAAATGATAAGCAACAAATCCCAAAATAAATTAATTGCTGATTATTATCATTTATCCGATTAATTTTTTGTAATTTATTCTATATTTATCGTATTATTATTATTATTATGCAATCGGTAGAGGAGTTTGTACGTAATTTTTGCACCGGTTTCACAGTGCAGCCAGTTCAATTGGACATAACGAGATTTCTCAATTAGGAAAACAATCGAGATATTTCGAGTTAAAATTGGTTATTATTAACTGTTTGCTATTTTTATATTTTGCAAAGATTCGAATAATTATTTAAAATTAAAATATGTTTAAAACGCATTTAAAAATTTTCAATTATTCACATTTACCAACAAATTAAAATAGTAACGGATAATCGATATTTTTTACCGACTGAACAGGCTGTATTTAAAAATTTGGTTTCGAGCGACCGTCTATCGATTATTGAAATCATTCGATTCAGGCCCACTAACACTATTTAACTATAGTTGTTTAATACCTACGGGACGGAATTCGATAACTTCGATAATTGTAGTTTTGTTGCAATAGCATAAATTAACGATTTCCAGTACAACCCTATAAACAAAGGAAATATAGATACTCGACTCGGCCGCAAAAGTGATTCTCTTCAAAGGACGCTCCCCCCCACAACGACGTTAATTTATTTTGTAACTGCATTGCATTGTAATCACGGTGGCAATTTACTGATACCCGTGACTGCTGTAGGATTTCCATTATCTACGTGTGTACGACTAGCGCAGCGAGCGGTGGAATATGTTTTAGTTAAAACTACCGTACCGTTTCGCTCGGGTACACGAGTTCGGGCGTCGATATTTTCGTTGGTTCTATGCGCACTATTTAATCGTTAGCATAGTATATTATTACACGCACTACGGTGTTTTGTAATGTCGGGGCGTGTGCGTGTGCGTGCTATTCATACGACATTATATTATTATTGTTATTCTTATTACTATTGAAGAGACGGGGGCGGAGATTATAATAGTCGTAACTGGAAACAAGGATTATAAACGGGCCGAAAATACGCGCGACGAGGGACGGGATATCGAATGGTATACCATTATATATATATATATATATATTAGTTATTATATGATTCAGTATTAAACATACGTTGGCATCACGTCCCCCTTGATAAACACAAACAAACCAATGACAATAATATACAATAAAAACGAATCGGCTACGACGAGGGAAAAAAATAATAACAAAATAATAAATAAAATAAAATAAAAACACAATACATAAATCTCAGACCAGTTTTTAAACGCTACCAAAAGCGAGTGTTAAGTTTTTTTTTTTTCTTCAAAAAATAACTCGACGTCTAGAATTACGAGGAACTGCTCTCCCCGGTCCCTGCAACCGTTGTTGCTGCAAGAACAATATATATATACGATGGGGGATAAAAGATTGAACAAAAAGTGCCAAAGGGGGATAGGTTTGTCATCGGAGACGTATTTAACACCTACCCGGGTCCGAATAATATTGTCAACTAAAAAACCAATTACGATAATTTCGAGGAAATGTATTTTAAAAGATATTCGTCGTTCGTCTTTTTTTTCGCCCTACCGTCCATTATCGTCGTTTTTTTTCTTTTGTCATGAAAACTATTCTATAAACACTTCAGACGATTGGAGGTTTCATTTATTCTTCCTTCCCTTCTCTACCTTCCACTCGTATTTCTATCTCTCTGTATTTTTTTTTTTTTTTTTTAAGTAATTCCATCGAAGTTTTCTCAACTACGTTCCAAAAATAAAAAAAAGAAACAAAGCATTTATATATATAAAAAAAAAAAAATAATAATAATAAAACACCGTAAATCTTCTCATAAAGTTTTTAATTGTTTCGATTAGGTGCCTGTATAAATAATTTTGAATAAAAATAAAATAATACTAATATTGTAGTTAATTCTCATTTCCTTTAAAATTTATCTTAAAAAAAAAAAAAAAAAAAAATGATTTCTTAACAATAATATTATTATACAACATAAAAGTGTAAACGAAATCGTACTATATAATTATTAATTAATTCGGAAGGTTAACATTTCAATTACAATACAAGTATAATCCACTAAAAATAAATCCGTATGAGACATTTTTCTGTTGAATCTATCCTCAGAATTATAAACCGAGTACCGTAACTACTTTTAATTTTGCCAAAACTATTAGCGATTTACCGTAATAATATTACAGTGAAACCTCCATTGACGGACACCTCCAAATAGCGGACAAAATTTCGGCGGCCGAGAGTATTTAGAGGTATATACAGTCTTATTCGTATAATAGTAAATCGAAACGTATTTTACGTTGTTACCACCGGGCTATGGACTTCGGCTTGCGTGAGGAATAACGGCATTGTACGGCGGAGACTAGGTCGTAGGCCACAAATAAAACTACCCGAATAGAAATAAGGTACAATTCATATAGCTGTTATCGATATACGCCGTATTAGTGATAACGATGTTCCAGGAAGATAGCACATATCGCGATCCATTGCAAACCACGATCCCTATACTAATAAGCTAAAAGTTATTATAATGTAGATTTTTTTAAATTTTGAATTTTATTAAAAGTTAGCGTATTTATATACTATTATTACTATATAAACCCGTATAAGCATTTTTTCTTCGTATAACACCAACCGGTGACATATAAGATTTTCAGTTTTATTAAAATTATTATTATATATAATTCAGACTTCATACCTGTAGGGTCGTACTTAGTGCGCACGTCATGGATTTAAAAAAAAAAAAAAAAAAAAAACATCGCTATACGCAAGTTTATTAACTCTCTCGCATTCGGAGAAATCCAAGTTGGTTTTTCATTATAACTTGTTTCGCTCCAAGTCAGAGTAATTATTATAAGCCTTTCGATCAACGACAAATGATTGTTTTTTGTTAACATCACGACCCTGGCAAATCATAAAGCTATACGAATTTAGGGTTTCGTACGGAGGAACTGTTTAGATTTTGATGGCCAGGAATGCCTTAAAGCTGTCGCTAGTAAGATACCAACCGAGTCCTTATCAAAAATTGTTTTATTGTAAAAATCGCGTTCCTTGGACGTTGTGTACGCGTCATTGGACGGAATTCGGTGATATGTGTTTATATGTAATTGCTGATGGGTTTGATTTGAAAAAGTTACTGGAATAGGAGAAAGTGTACAGACATATTATATGGCTTTATCCGCATTATTTTAAATAATAAAATCGATTGTTCTGGAGTTTTAGGGTTGATATCAATTAATGTTTCACCGTTTTCATTTCGGTTTACTACACTGTTGTATACACAATTTCATCGTTGTACGCATGACCTTAATTCACCGCTTAATAGATTACTAACCGGAACCGCATGCATAGTCGAATTGAAAAACTTTGATTTTTCTTACGAATCCACGCTGAGGTCTTGAATTTTTTGATTTATTCGATTATTTTTTTGTCTTGCTGTCCACTCGAAATCGTTCATGTATAGTATTTTTGTTGTTTTTATTTAACCGGTCCCCCTTTGGCGTTATTCCGATAAATAAATATATATTCCATTTGTCCGGTGTATTAACGAATGGCTTTTTATTCGGGCGTGGGGACGGTTCAATCGAGTATAATAATAATAATAATAATAATAATATATTATTGACCTTTCGCCCGTCGTTTTTACCACTTCGCGCGGCCCGCCGCCCTATAAAAAAACAAAAAAAAACCGGTGTTTTATTTCTCGGCGTGTAATTTAAAAAAAAAAAAAAAAAAAGCGGGCATAGGTATATTGATATATATATATATATCGGGTAATAGGAACAAAACCGCGTTCGTAAAGCTCTAGCCCCGACCGTTTGTTGTCGCGGGCAACCCGAAATAAGCTTTCATTCCGATTAAAATGTCCGCCGACCCGCGGCCGGATTCTGCCTTTTGTGCGTTCGCGTCGCGCGCCGTCCGTCCGCGATGTAATTTGATAAATTGCACGGGAATAAAAGCCCCTCGCCCGCGCCGCGACCTACCGGCCGTCAACCGCCACCGCCCCTCCCCCACCCCCCTGGCTCGTAATATAACTGCGACGCGCGCACACACGTGATGGCCGGATTTTAACGCGACACGATTTCGCGTGCGTGCGGCGCGCGTACGTGTGTGTGCGGCGCGCGCGTTTCTCTGGTGTGTGCACCGACACAATCGTGTGCGTAGTACGACGGGGGCCCAAAACGACGGCTGGAATTTTGCGCGCCGCCAGCCAATATAATAATACACCCAGTCAAAGGTGCACCGCAATAAATAAACCAGTCAAAAAGTTATTCGTTTTATCGTTTTGACTTTTTTACTCGACCGGTTCGAGTTTTCGTTGTTGCGAACATAACAAGAGTTAATATTTATAAACGTCCTTCAACTGAATGACGAACGGTTTGCGATTTATGCGTTACAATCTCAATGTCGATCATCGAGACCCATTGTTATATTTATTTATTAAAAAAAAAATGAATGATAACGTAATTGTTTGTTGCTTTGTAATATTATATTTTTACGAGGTATATAATTGCATAACAGTATATAATACGGTAAATAGTAAAACTGTTAAGGTATTTAATATCGAATATTTTTTAACGTTGATTTTCAATAGCAAAAATATAAAATTTACTTTTTATTAACTCGGTTAAGCTTATATTTTTGCATTTTAACTTAACTAGTTCAATTTATTTTTTGTTAACTTTTAATCGAAGACATCTTTCTTTATTTAACTTAACTTAATCGAGTTAATTATTTTCATTAACTTTCCCGACCTTGCCAAAAATAATCTCTCTCCTTCTATATATATATATGTAAGTATATATGTAATATATTTATCGATTTACTCGGAGAATTTCGAGAAAAAAACAAAAATCACATTCACTTAAAATACTCTGAGAAAATATCTGGATCGTCGTAATAGAATCACCCTGTATATATCTGTAGTAGTGGTGTTCCCCGAGGCTACTGGTTTTCGAGTACATACGGAAGAATTAATACGATCTTTATATAAGAGCGTACGCCCTTAGCAAACCATACGTGTATAATGTATTACTATAGATGTGTTTTTCGGGGGGAGGAAACCGGAAAAATGTTGTTTTTTTAAAAAAAAAAAAAAAAGATAATATATAAATTTGCATGATTCGTTCGTATTACCTACGCCCTCGGGACCGGCCCGGACGACGGAATGTATAGATTTTTTTCCCCCCCGATATTTTCTGTCGTTATTTTTATTATTGGACCACTCATCATTATATGTACGTATACTAACGTTTCGATTTTTTATATCCGTACGCGAAATTTTACACGAAACATTATGGAAATGTCGCGTATTAAATCGATTCCAAATGAAATATTATCGTTAATATTAATATACTGATCGGCTAATTGTGTATTATGTTTGTAATTTTGATAGTATACACTTCCTAAATATCGTCACGACTAATAATATAGTAAAAAATAGCCGGTCCTAGGACTCTTGTGCCTTTGCCTGATCCTGGTGTTATATACTACTCAAAAACGATAGTGTAATTTAGACAAATATTTTTTTTTTTTTTTTTTTATCGAAAATACGATGTGATAAATATATATATATATTTTTAAATGTAATAAAACTTGATTAAATTCCGTTAAAAAATCAGTTGTATGGCAATAATCCATTATGTATATTTCTATAATATATTCGGAAGTAAGCGAATATAACCATATATGTGGCGGTACTAATATACGCAGAGTGTAATCGTACCTATACAGAAAAAAAAAAAAAAAAAAAAAAAAAGAGAAAAAATAAAAGACACTGATGGCAGTCGTCTGCCGGTATACTCGTACGTGCACTGTAATAGGGAACCGTCTTTGTGCGTTTGTCGCCTACAGTGATATTATATAGTACGCCGTTTTTGCTCTTTTAGCAGCAAAAAAAAAAAAAATAAATAAAAAGTGGAAAAGAAAATGATGACGATGATAATAATAATTCTGATAATGGTAAAAGTGGTAACGTTGAACCTTTGCGGTATTGTTACGCCGTATACATATAATATAAATAAAGACCGAACCGGAGACAATGGTCGCGAATTGTAAATTTGCGTGAGGACTTACAATGCGCACTGCATTTAGGGCGACGGGGGACGGTAGGGAAGTGGAAACGAGACGCCCAAGACCTTTGCAATTTGGAAAATGCAATCGTCTGTGTAACGCGCGCTACACGAACACAACCGACGCCTGTCCCTCTCTTTCCCTCCGGTCAAACGCATTGTTCTATCCCGTACTATCCCGGTTATCATACTTTTTTTTCCCGTCGTCGTCTGTGTTATTATAATTTTTTTTTTTTTTTTTTCTCTATATTATTCATTTTTATTTTCTGTTTTCACTATACTATTATTATGCGCGCGCGCGCGTCATAAACATTATACCTGTACACATACGCGACACGCGGCCGGTGTTGCTCTACTGTTTAGGTAGATCGATAAAGCGACATTCATACGCATAACCGACGTTGTCGGTTTCCCTATGGCCCCGTGTTGAACAAACGAATAAGTGCCACTCGATAAACGCGCGATACAGTAAACGTAAACTGAATTGTGAACCAGTAGACTTGGGCGCAACGTTTTCGCGACTGGGGTAAACGAATGTAAACAAAATCAAATTGGTGCACGGGCTCGATTCGACATGTTTCTCGGGTGCTCAGACTTCAGATCACAGGTAAACCCGAAACCCGATCTGCTTATCGAGTGTCATTTCTATATTCTTCCGGCGATCGCAGAACACATTTGTTTTGCATAATAAACCGGGGGGGGGAGGGGGTTACTTTCAGTTAAAAGTTTCGAAATGAGCTCGCGAACGGAGATGGCCGAAGGCCTCAAGAGTCAAGACGAAGCAATTCGATTACTACAAATGTTATAACAGCATAAAAATATGACATTTCGGTACGTGCACGATCAAATACGAGGGCGGCGAATTCGAATTGACCGACCAGAATTGACTTGATGTTAAAACGGATACCAGAAAATAACGCTTGTTACAGCGCTCGTAAATGATCATGCACTAAAAACATACAATATATGCATAAAATTCTAAAAATATACACTTGACAAATTGTACGAAAAATTAGTTTTTAAAAGTTATATTTTATTTCTTTGGATTTTTATTTTTATTTTATTTATTTTACTTGTCGTCAAAGCTTTTTCATCTTTACCAATCTTGATATTTCGCAAACGGATAAAACCCATTGTCCTGCGAGAATAAAAACTAAAATAATAACAAATACTATGATTATGTGAACATTTTCGAGAAAGTAAATAAGCAATAATAATTTCCTCAATTTATACGAAATATAAGCTAAACTCCAAAAAATCCACTATATACCAAATATACCAAAATATCCAAAATATCCAAAACCATGTACAATTAAACTTTGTATATTTATTAGTATTGTTATGAAACGGATTTGTACTTCACTTAGCATGTTTTCCTATGCAGCCAAAGAAACATGCAAATTCATGATATTTACGAGCCCTGGCTATATATATGCCGCCCGGTTTTTAGAACTATTTTCTGGACATACTGATTCACGTATACCCGACTGACCGATTATCTTTAATAACCATTAAATGAATGTATAAAATATATATAATACAAATAAATAAAAAAATATGTAGAAAAACTTAGCCTGGAGTATTATATATAGGTTGTAGGTTGTGTGGGACCGTTTCCACTGGCCAAAAATGTGATGGTTTGGAATCGAAAATTAGCTCGCTGATAGAATCTATATAAATGCTAGAAATTTAGACATTTTCAAATATTATTATATTTATTATATTATCATATTTTTCAAAAACATTTTGGCTTATCCTAGGATAGCTTAGAAAAAAAAAAAAAAAATAGCAATAATAACAATTGAGTAAAAATTGTCGCGGATAAATCCGTTGAAGTAATATTAAAATATAATATTTATAATAGATTGACGATTACTATATAAATTACGGTTTTTAAACCGTATTAGTTTTAACATTTTTTTTTTTTTTTTTGTTAAATTAACGTTATAAAAGTTTGTGCGATATTAAACTGTCAAAAAGTTTTCGCGTCGTTAAACAGAAAACCAAACCGCGATCCGGCGTACCGTTTTTTTTTTTTTTTTTTTTTTTTTAATTTTTTTTTCTAGTGGCCCATTACCGTAATTTCGCGCAAACACATGTCCCGGTAACATGTACCAAGTCATGCCGGCCGGCATCTATAGTTGTCGTTTTACGCGTCTGCGATCCCGAGGCGAAAAATCATCGTGACAAAATCCCACCACGTTAGGACCGTCGTCGTTTCGTCGCGGGTGTGCGAGCGCGCGCGTTTCGCCGGCGACGGTTTTTGGGTTGCCGGACGTCGGGTCGGCGGCGGTCGCGGCGAGTGGCGGCGCGCGAGGAACCGTGTAATCATTAGCGGAGCCGGATTTGGGGGAGTCGAACAATCTTGGTGCCGGCAGACGCGCGCGCCGGCGAGGGGGCGCATAAATTATCAGCGCTATCTAGACGACCGGATCTGTCGGCGAGCGGGTGGGCGGGGGGGGGGTCGCAGACCAGCGATTACTTTATAATATACTCGGTATGTACAGTTAGATGGCATGTGCCAGATAAAAAGTCCCTTTTTTTTTTTTATTTTACTAATCCTCCTCCTCCTCCTCCTCCTCCCCTCACCGAGTGACCATGGCCACAGACCACAGTGACACTATATTCATACACACATATGTCCCCCTCCAATCCACCCCAAACACCGCCTGTAAAACACACGGCGACACGCGACCGCCGCAAGAACGATAATATTGTTATTATTATCGATAATATATTATTATTATTTCATTACCGTATCCTCAATTGTACGTGTACAAATAATTAATTTAATATTATTTGTTCGGTGGCCGTTTTGCGATTTTATCGTTTCGCCGACGGCTAATGCGGCGTGACAAAGCCAGAGAAATATTTCGGCTGGTTAGGGCGTGACATTTGAAATTCTCACTCATGATATCCTGATATTATATTACTGTTGGTCGAATAAAATAAACACAACCCAAGACGTTTCGGGTGTGAGTATAACCAGTGGCGTTCCCATCAAATTCGTTGAGGGTACACTCGGTTCAATATTAAGATTTTCAATAAAAAATAAAAAAAAGTGTGTAAGGCGCTAGCAAAAAAAAAAAAAAAAAAAAAAATGAGAAAAAAAATGGTCTCCACATACTAGTAGCCACGTATATTAAGTTCCACACTATGACCTTGGTATTATAAGAGACGAGTGTATGAATGATAAAAAAAAAAAACCATATTTTTATTTATTTCAAGAAGTAAATCTATAACTTGATATTTCTACACGTTCAAAACCTAACCATAACGTATTCCAAATAATTTCTATAAAAAAAAGGCGCACCACATTAAACTATATAAAATAAAATATATTTATTGACTTGAACATTTTAGTACAAGAACGCCGTCGTTGTGCGCAATTTTTGCCGGCGGAAAACGATTTCCGTACCAAAAATATATATCATCCGGTTTTCTATAAAGACATGAATTGTCCATTACAAACAGAATAATTAATTTTTTTTTTTTTGTCTTTTACAAATCAATTGAGATTCGAGATTATACGCAGTATATCCAAAGATTTTTGAAAAAAAAAAAAAAAAAATCTCGAGCGTATACGGAGTATATTTTATATTATATTATATTATAGAAATTTTCAACATTTAAATACGTTCATCTCATGCTCCGAAATTTATCTAGGCCAATTAATCTTATCGGCACTTATATTAAGCTTTCTTATTTTTGAACAAATAATTGTTGATATGTGCTTGCGAATGAGAGCGGCATTCGGCGGTGGCAGCCAGGATAAGAAAATCATTTATACACTATGTGGTACACCACTGATTATAACTTGCCCTCCTGGATACGCCACTATCTAAGGTAAAGTGTATCGATTGAAAAACGAGTGATTCTCTCGTTTAAATTGCTTCATTTCGCATAGTGATGTCATACAATTCTACATTTAATTAGGCAATTGAGTATGATCCTGTGATTTTATCCATAACCGTAGTTCACGTAGTTGATAATTTCAATTTTGTGTGATGATAACGACCAAAGACATTTTAGGTGGTTTTGAAATGAAGTCGGCAACGGTTTTAACATAATCGGTAAACGTTTTTCGTTAAATTTTTGTCTTTCCTACGTGTTTTTGTCTTTTGTCGTTTCGGGAATTACAGTGTTATTCATTTTAATATACGTTTCTGTCCGGATACCATTGCGGATAAACCCAAATATTATTATTATTAGTAGTAGTAGTATATTATTTGCTACGGGTTTCAAATATTATGAAAAAAAAAAAAAAAAAACCATTGCCAACTTAATTTGAAAACGAATTGAATGTCTTTGGTCGAAACGGGTCCCCCACGGCTTTTCGCACCAATACCGTCACGTGTCCACGGGTCCGGAAAATGTTGGACCCAGAAAATTATTTAAGAAAACAATCGTATAGGTTAGATTAGGTTAGGTTATACAAATTTAAAATTTCTACACGGTTTGTGGATACTCGAAAAAATAAAAATTATTATTTGTTATTTTTATTTTTTATTTTAAATAAACAATCTATACACAAAATGCACAATAAGCTTATATGATAAGGGTGGATGTGGACATGAAGGGTTTGATTAAGCAGTCACCCATTAGCAACTCTTAGTTTGATTCATTTTGGTATATTTTTTTTTTTTTATTATTATTATTAGGGATTTGGATTTATTTGTAATAGGTCACGACACCACTGTCTTTTTAATCTACGAAGAGGATTTCCAGGTAGTGTTTGGATAGATAGATTGTTTATGAGAGGATTTTGGTGGTTATGGAAGCGCATATAAAAGAAGCGTGCTTCCTCGTCGACCGTTTTCATTCTCAGGTCATTAAGTAGCGTTAGGTTTGAGATATATGGTGGAGCATTAGATAGGCGTCGGAGCGCTATATTTTGGAACGCTTGAATTTTATTTTTGTTGGATTTTTTTGCCGAGCCCCAGAGCTGTAGACCACAAGTCCAAATAGGCTTGAGGAGAGTTTTGTAAACATGTAATTTAGTTGTAAGACTGGTGCAGAAGTTTTTTGATAATAACGGCTTAAGCATACGCAGACGGGCATTAAGTGTCAGTCTTTTTGTACGGACATGGTTGTTCCAAGTCAATCGTTTATCCAGGATGAGCCCTAAGTACTTAACTGTATTGGACGTGGGCTCAAAAAAAAAAAAAAAATAAAAAAAAAAAACAACTAAGATCAGGATGAAATCCGCATCACCGGTTATTAAAAATCGCGTACACCACGTGTAGTGTCGTCTCGAGTCAAAATGTCGACCAATGACCCTGTGTACACTGTATAAAAAATAATTGTTGCTAAAATAATCTAAATGGTTCTACAGACCCGACTGTAGCAGAGCAGCGTAACAACACATCACGGGGTAATATTATTACAACACATTAAACTGTCGAAAATAAATTACAAACGGCTAATTTGTACCTATAATACGCGTATACCTCTGATTAGTGCGTTTATAATTAAATTAGCGGGTAAAATATTTTTACGGGTGTGTTATGTAAAAAACAAAAAAAAAAAAAAAAAACAAAACGAATTAACCTCCCGAAAAATATATACATTTATTATTCAATACTATACGCCGCCGTCCGAATTTCATTCCCCGAAGAATAAAAAGAGGTTGTTATAAATATATATTTAATATATTATTTTTTAATAACGCATCACGGAAAAAAAAAAAAAAAGTTATAACACTATTTAATAACATATATTTACCGGGTAGGATAAAATAATAATTTTCTGGCGTACCTACCGTGGCAGCAGACGGTTATATTATTATCTCGCTAACATAATATACCGGAGGGGGTAATAAACTAAAAAAAAAAAAGGAGAACAAAAATAAATGTTTATTTGGATATATATATACGTATATACTATTTTAATTTTGTAATATCTTAAAATATTAAATTTGAATTTTCGAAAAGTTAAATCATATCGTTCATATATAATGTACGTAATAGCTGCCTGCGAGCAGACAAATACGTGGTATTTCCGGTAAAATCTCGCCAACGTAGTGTATTCCCGCTAAAACTCTGTTGAAAAGAATGTTTCTATTTTTATTTTCTGCCATCGAAATGGTAAAAAAAAAATAAAAAAAAAAAAAACGAAAAAGCCGTGGAAAATTGATATTATTAAGCTCGTTTGTGTGTGTGTGTGTGTGTGTGTGTGCTGTGTTAAAAATCGTGAAAATTCGCCCGGTTTTTTATACCTCGTTAATTACACGATTCCGCCGATATTTATAATACGAGTATTATAATTGTTGTCGATAGCTACTCGGTTATTATAAATTGTTATCAAGCTGGTTTAATAAATCATAACGATTTATAATATTATAATTTATAATATTCGCAACGCCCGGCACGAGCGAACGAGACGCTCGGATAGAAATCAAGTTTATTTTAAACATTATCGTCTTATTTCAATATTATTATAATATAATTTTTTCAGATTCTGAATGTAACCGATTATGAATGGGCCGTTAATTTTTACGAAAATGTGTTTTGTTTTCCCCGGGGATACGCATCTTTTTATTTTTTTTTTTTTGTTGAGTTCAAATGGTCCCGATTATTCGCGCAATAAATTGAAAGTTGCGGATTTTTCGCCCGGTGGTCATTATTTAATAACTGAATATCTTCTCTAGATTGCCGACAGTTTTTTTTTTCTTTTGTTTTTGAAAATTATAAAGAAAAAACCTACAACAACCGACGATAATTTGGTATTTATTTTCGTCGGTTTCCGAGTTGTCCCAGTTTGCTACGATGGACAAATAAACCGCCTCACCTCTTACCAGTTTACCGAGTTTTACTCGTATTTTTTCTTTTTTTTTTTATTACGATGATTTATCGTTGCTTTTATTATATAATTTAAATTAATCTTTATTCTATAACTGATACATTCAGTTCAAATTTAAAAAAAAAAAAAAAAAAAAAAAAAACATTGTATTTTGCAACATTCGATTGAGTATTTTTGTTCCTATTTCTACAGATTTTAAAAAGATCAACAAAATAACATTATATAGTATACAAATTATAATTATACATTTTTCCTTTATTTTTTTTTTCACATTAAAAAAAAATAAAAACCTAAAGATAAATCTTCAGAAGCGGGCAACAACGAGTTTTTCAGGAGCCCTAATATTTTTTAGTATAACAATACTATACGATTAAGTTTTTATTCGAGTGATTTCCGCGACTATTATTCAATAACGAGGTGAATAAAAAATACCCTTTGGTTTTATTTAAATGTTCAACATTTAAATATAATACATTCGTTTTGTCGTTATTGTTTAAAATAATTAACATTATAGATTTGGTGTGACGGTATTGCCGTCGTTTTATTAATTTTTTGTAGTATTCAATTTGGAAGTATTTATAATAAAGATTTTTTTTTTTTTTTTAATCGAAATACGAGACGTATTAGGAGATACATTTGATTAGTAATCACAAATTCCGTATAGACATATTATTGCATTTTGGAATCGCGGCAGTTTTATTTAAAATATATCATTTATATATATACATATATATATATATATATATATATATAATATATCGAATTTTCCGTTTATCCCCGGCAGCACATAATACGTGAGAGGTATTTGTATGGGTTTTATTATTATTATTATTATTATTTTTTTTGTACACACGTGCACGCCCCGGTGAATAGAAAATTCGAGACGGTTTCCCTTTGATCAGCCCTCCCCGTCGTCGGTAGTATTAAATCCTAAAATGGAACGGCATCTGGGATTGCGCATCCCATTTAATCTTCTTGTACGTCAATTTCCACTCTTGGTGAATTACTTTTCGCTTTATGAACAACTTAACAGGATTGTTCTGTAAGTTGCTCCTTACTCGGCTCCGGCCCGTGCCGTTTTAGGATTTAACGCCCCTCCCTACGCCGTCGTATAACCTTAGCGACCGCAAAAATCAATAGGCTAGTGTACAGTTTTCGACCAATAAGTGGCAACCTTGTTACCGGCTAATCTCGGCGAGAATCTCGCGCTAACCACATAAATATATACTGACTAATGTAATGTTATTTTCGTACAAACAGTCCCGGGAAGATTTTTTTTTTTTTTTTTTCTAATACAATTTTTACGATATAGGCGGGACGAGTAATACGTATTCGTGGTCAAAATATTTATTGAAATTATTTATGTCTGTGCGTTATATTTATTATAATGTGTTCCACACGAAAACATCATATTTTCCTGAAAATATCGAACAATTACAAAAAAAAAAAATAAGGATGTGCGTTTTGTAAAAAAAAAAAATAATATCCATATACGATATGTAAAACCGTAGTAAAATAATATTTTTCGCGTTCAACACGATTAACTAGATAAACTAAAAAAAAAAAAAAAATGGTTTTACAATAGTCAAATAGGAAATCATTAAGTGGGGAAGTTTCGGTTGCCATTTTCTTTATAGCGTTATGCCTGCGTTTTAACTTCTTTCAGTCGTCGTTCTGTATACTCAACACTGCCAAATATATATATATAAAAGTATAGGTATAATTAAAAATTAGTGCCTACACTTCATCGGTAGGTACTTTACAAATAATTAAATACATCACGGGCGGTGTGCACGGCGTACATTTCGTTTCCATTAACATTATATTACAGACACTAAATTATGGTTAAGGTACTTAGGACCGAAGTTGGGATTAATAACTAAATAGCTTCATCGCGAGCGATATAAAGTTTTCGTTATTACCGACGACGCCGCCGCCGCCGCCGCCGCCGCGCGTATTTAAAAAGTAAACGCTTATTGCGATATTACCCGCCGTCTACCGTACACTTTTAATACTTAATCTTTGTTATACTTATCCCGATATTCAAAAGATTAATTATTATCAACCATTTTAACAACGGCGTTCCTTCGGTTTTTTTTTTTTTATTTTTTTTTCAAGAGCAATTTTTTTTTTTTTTTTTTCTACGCGGTTACGATGATATTTTTATTATCCGCGTAAAGCCAAATGTTAAACACAAATACTTATACTATTATTTCCCGTCCGAGAAATGTGTTTTGTTCGATATAATATAATAACGGTACGTTTGATTATTAAACTACCGAACGGCATTTCAGGCGGACATTATCTGAGAATATATAAACGCAAACCCATAGCGATTAGCAAATATTTAAGTTTTTTGTCTTTTTTTTTTTTTTTTTTTTTTGACAACGCTTAACACCGAAAAAGTTTAAGTATGTGCAGTGATTTATACGTGTAAGAAACGATAAATCATCGCTAACGAAATACGATTCTGAGGGTAGTTCAGTTGATTTCGCTTCAAATAAATTCTGTTGTTTTAGATTCCGGGCGAAGCGAGGTATTGGTTTTACAATGTTTTTTTATGGTTTTTTTTTCCCGTCTCTGAACAAAAGTTCTAACTTACGCTCAACATTTTTTTTTTTTCGCTACTATGTACAACTCGTGGTGTAAAAATATCAAGCAATTCTGATCGGCCAAGCCGATTTTATCCCTATAAAACCAATTAAAGTATCTGAAATTATTTGACGGAGGTTCAAGCGGGAAAGAAAGTGCAATGGATAGAGACGAGAACGGAGAATTGAGTGTGGGATAGGATGGTCCTTACTTGAGGACTATAAGCCAAAGAATTTTAAAACTCTACAAATGTACAGGACTTGCAGGCCGAGGGTATATAGTATTTAAGGTAAATTCAAACAGTGACGTTTATCGACAAATATAATGATTTGCTGTTGATGTATGTTGAAAAAAAAAAAAAATAAAATAAAAAAATTCCGCATTTAATTAGATTAAACTAATTAAAAAGACGACGAGAAGGCGACTGAGAGTAATCCAGATTCAAACACAATAACGCAACTAAACAGGTTAGTATAAAATTAAACATACGAAATTGGCAAATCAAAAATCAATTCGTTTTGATAAAATAAACCGAGTATGAAACCATATTGCTGCCGTTAACCTTTACAATAAAAGGGGTTAGGGGTGTTCGACAAATACAATAACATTATCGTTGTATTATCCGATTCAATGTTAGGTACTGTTTAAATCAAATTTACATCTAAATAGTTGATCAAAAATAATACACTAAAGATAAATAGATTTTCAAAAGGGGTTTCATACGCATTATAATATTAAAGAGGGTCATATTACTATTATTGTCGACAAAAAAAAAAAAAAAAGAATCAGTACTTACGCGTACACACTGCGTAGCGTATTAGGTTTAATCACAATAATCGCGTTTGAGATCAGATAATAATATTAAATAGATAGACCAATATATTAAACGATATCATATTGGTTCGACGTCAACAATTATACAATATATATACGTATATTTGTATTGAATTCGTAAAAAAAAAAAATAATAATAAATAATCATTGACATATCATATATTATTACAAACAAATACATTATATTATACATTAATTGTCCGGACTGTTTTTTTCTTTGTTTTTCATTATTATTTTTTTGTCTATTGTATAATATAAATAATTATTATTAAACCCCGAGGGAGATTTTTAAAGCTGTAAATAATACCCCGAGATCAATGAGCGGAGAATAATCAAGGACGAGGGACTAGAATCACGGTATCAGAAACCAAACATCGCAGAAGCCATCTGAAGTAAGGGATTACAATTGGGGGTAGAGCACGCCTGCAGGTGCAGTTAGAACCCATGACACTCGTAGGGCCGGAGAAGAACTCAACATGGGAAATACTCCTAGGAAGACCGATAATTAATTGGGCGGACAAAACGGCGAGAAAGTAATGGAAAAACCATATAGGAGGGGGGAATATTAGATTTCGATGATTTTGCTATTTAAATTGTCGGACAAGGTCTGGTTGAATTTTAGTTTTAATGTTGGTCCTCGACAAAAGTCTAATAGACTACCCCTACATAAAGGTACACCTTTAGAAGAATAACCCATTCAAACATATCACAAAATAACGACAAAAAAAAAAAAAAAAAAAATCAAATACAATTGTAATAATATTATAATCAGTGTTTGGGACTTGTAGTATTTGCATTATTTTGTTATTTATTGTAAAATATTGAACTGTGCCAAATAAATTCATTTCTGGTTACCGTGATATTAAATCTAAAATTTTAATGTGCATATTTTTGCATATTTCATAGATTTTGCAGTAAAGTGCTTATATTTCAGATTTTGTGACATATTTTGACAAATTCTTTAAATTTTAAACAAAAACTATAGAAAATTTAATGGATCAGTGAAATTAAGAGAAAGCACCTAATCGAAAAAAAAATACTAATGCAATAATATGTTTTTGTTAGCAAACAAACTCGTAGCTTGTTATAATTTGCGTATTGGTATAAATAACTAAGGACGATAATTATTTCAAGAAATAATTCAGATTTCTTTAAAATTTGAAGTGAAATTTTTTTTAAAAGTTTTTAATGTAATATAAATAAAAGTATATTCATTTCTTGAATAACACACATTTTTTTTTTTAGATTTTTATGCTAATTTTACGGGTGTGTAGTGCATATTTTAGCGTTTATTATCATGTTTTAAAGAGCTATGAGTCCTGAACCCCGATGAAATATAAATGACACTCGTCTATATTTGTACATAAAATATATTGTTGAATGGCCGGTATACAAACGGCGTTCATTTATGTAATTTGATTGTTTCCATTAAAGGAAATCGATTCGAGAACGTCTACGATTACTATCAACTTTCTCTGTCTACTCTATAGGTATATACCCTAAACATATATGTCAAACGTTCAACAGTTTTTTTTATTATTATTATTATTTATTTTTTTCCCCTCCCCGGTCACATTTCATTGTTTTTTTTCTTTTTCTTTCCAAATCCATTGTCTTATACTATCCAAACTGAGAGTGATTTTTTTTGTGGCGTTCAAAAGTATATATCGTCTATATATATATACACACACAATACGATTGCCGTTGTGCGCGATAAATCGACGTTCAAACGTTCGCTTCAACGTCATTTAAAAAAAAAAAAAAAAAAAAATCTTCATCATAATATTTATTAAAAGGACCGAATACGAATTACTCCCCGTCCCAGGACCGTTTGTTCGAAGTCATAGTGCACTGGTCCCTTTGTAAGAGGCGTTAGTATACATCTATACATAATAATACGCGGGTACACGAGATGTATTTATTGTGTCTGAGGGGCGGTAGGAGTTTATACGGCGGGGCGGCGGGAGAGTAGTGTGCCGGGCGAAACGTTTCGCCGGCGACATTTGACACACGGCTGATCACGGGCGCGTGCGCGCGCGCGCACGGCACCAGCTGCTCATCTGACGGCGGCGACAAACTTACGCCTCCGCCTCCGACGACGACGGCGACTTTCACGTTCTTCGTCCCGTCCGCAGCCGTCACCGCAGCCGAGTTTTGTTTTTCGCCCAAACACCCGGCGCGACGCTGCGCCTTTCCCGCGGCACCGCTCCGGCGTGTTCACTCCGCACGCTCGTCCCGAAATAATATTTTCTTTTGTGTTGCGGGGCTGCGGCGGCGGCGGCGGCCACGTTTGATCTCTCGTCATCCCGCCCGGTGCCCGTGCTTTTTCCCGCCACCCACCACCCGTTCCCGCCTCGCGCCCCGCTAACCGTTGCCGTCCCGCGCCCTGCAGTCCTCGAGCTCGGCGGCGGCGGCGGCGGCGGCGGCGGTGTAGGCGACGAGAGTGTAATGAAAAAAAAACAAAAAAAAAAATAATAATAATAATAATAATAATAATACATCATCATCGTCGCGCGTTGACTCGTGACTTTCGCCGCGCCCGGAAACGCTCCGCAATTTATATAATATAAACAGTCGCTCGGAGCGCGAATTATACGACGGCGGCCCGATGAAAAGGAGATTTGACAAAACGGCGGTGCAGCGGTCTATATATACGATATATATATATATATGTGTGTGTGCTCTTAAACACCGCCCGCAGGGGGCTCGTTTTATATACGCGCGTGATTTACGGGCCGACGAGTTTCAAATTAATTCCCGCGGCCTTAAAGCGCGACAGTGTAGAGTCACGACCGGCCCGCTGTTCCCAGACCCGCCGGTATCACCCGGTGACTTTCGCGGGGCCCGGGCGACGGCGTCGAAAATCGTATAATCGCCCCCGTTCCCCCTCCTCGGGGCGATACATTATGGATACACTACGGATACATAAAACGACCGTGGGCGGGCAGGGCCGTAACTGCCCGAGAAAATGTCAATAGCCCCCCCTCCCCCTCCCATCACCGCCACGAACATGTTCTTCTTATTTTATTCGGATTCGTCGAACCGAAATGTATACGAATATACGTCCGATAAAGACTTTTTTTTTTTTTATAATTTTAAGTAGTCGAAATTGTACATTTGTTAGTGCGTAGCCGTGATGACACGAAATGGTCGGGCAAAACAATACAATTACGAACGTTTTTCGAATAAAATCGCATTAAATGCAGCTGCCACCACCGTCCGAACAACCTTTATATTAATTGTCTATTTAGTTTATAGAACCCAAAATATAATATCACCATGGTCAAATTTTCTCATTAGTTGTTCAGGTTTTATACAATTATTATAATTTTCCGATATTATTATTATTATTATTATTATTTTGTCAATATTTTATATTTCAACATTAGAGCGACAATAAAATGTTTTAATTGTTATTTGTCTGTGTAGTGTATATTTTTTAATGGCTATTATGTATTTCTACTAAAATATATAGCGTAAATTATTTAATATTATGTTGTTAGGGATACGTAGTGTTGGATTCTTGTGGATAAGTGCGACGCGAATCCAAAAAAAAAAAAATACGTCGAGAACCACTGTTATACAATGTAATAATATTTGAAACCGAACAATCGTTTATGGGGTTTTACTACTTCTGCTAAACATTTCATAAAGTAGCCCAGGACTTTGGCCCTCCACCCCCCCCCCCCCGCCTGTGAAAACCACTAGATAATATATACGATAGAGTCCCCCCACAAGAGGTCGGCAGCCACAATTATAATATACACTGGCAGGGCAAATTGTATTTGTTCACCCGCGAATTATTCGATAAATTCCCAATGGTTTTTATCACGTACAATTAACGGTATGAACAAATATTTCACGAGTACATTTCTGTGTGTACCACCCTCTTTGTATACGGCTGCCTGCAAGATTCGGATTTACTCATCGAGCCGCCCGCAATCTATCCAGTTGTTTTATATATATCTTTGGTTAAAAATTGTTTTTTTTATTTTTTTTTTTTTTTTTTTTTTTTTTTACTATACACTCTATAGTTTTTACAGAATTCGGATTTTTAATGCAAAACGTTATTAACCGTACGAATCGTATTTGTCGTATTTATCTTGTCGGGAAATGAAGGGAATATTTTATAGAGCTGGATAACGACACACGAAAATATTGAGGAGACGACGAAGAAGAACGTCGCTCTAATCTAACATAGGTTTTTAATAAATTCAATTATTTTCAAAACCGTCGAGAAATGCTTACAACCCATTGGGCTTTGAAATTTCGCTTTAAATACCTCTTATACTTTGTACTGGAATTGATTAAGTGTCTGAATTTATTTCTAACGTTTTTAATAGTACTAAATTTCATTTTGACTAGATCCAAAATGTAAAATTAAATATAAAAAGGTTGGTGGAAATGTATCGGCAGTAGTACGGTGAATATTGAATGTATGTTGGGAAATGAATTCATTGACACGGTACTGAAAATGTATGTATTTACATATTTGCGAGTGAAGTGAAGTGTGAAAACCACAAAAAAAAAAAAACAACCCAATGTTCTTTCGGAAAATTAATGCCCGCCGTTGTTTAAAATGAATCAGTTTGCGTGGCAACTCGATATAGAGTAAATTCAAAATGTTATTTATAGAAAAGCAGTACAAATCCCGTCGGAAAATGGTTTCGTCCCGTTTTCCGAGGGTTCGCGCAGGTGGTAATCTCGCGGGACGAAGTTTAGCGAGACGCCGCGTGTTCGTGCAATCCATCTGCCTCGCGTGTCTTTATTTTATTTTTATTTTTTTTTTTTGTTTTGTTTCGCTCAAAAGGATCTCAAACCGTTAACCCCGAGGATTTAAATTTTACAACTTTAAAAATACCTACGTATATATACACTTCGAACTATATAATACGCACTCGATTAAAATTACACTTGACAAGCGAAACTCTGAAAGTTTATTTTTAACTTTATATACGAAAGAAATACAATACCATTATAGTACGTATAATGTATATATTATTATTATTATTATTATTTTGTAGTACCTTTATAACATGTCCGTTAAAAAAAAAAAAAAAAAAAAACGGATACAATATCATAGACTTTTTAATTATTATTACGTAAAAAACACTGATTTTTCACGAATTCCCGAACGGCACTATTAAAAATTAGATTTTTCGGATTTGGCCGAACGCGAACGATTTCGCTCGCACAGTTTAATAAATAAACGCGAACACGAATTCGGACCAAAAATATGAATTCGTTTTTTTTTCTCGAACGTTGAGAAAAAAAAATAAAAAATCTATTTAAATTTCCACCCAGACGCCGGTTTTTACGTATATATTTTAACATTAGTATATTATTACAATAATGCTTGAATATATAAAAAAAATTCGTCTCGGTTAGACGGAGTACACGTACAGACCTCGGAACAGAGCGTACGGAATTCGATTTTTTTCGGTTTTCACGGGCGTCGAGACATTCGGAAAATGTCATCTCATGTCATCGGTATTTTTATTTTTATAATTAAACAGTCGCTGTGGACGAAACTTTACAAAAGGTCTTTACAGTCTGCCTTTAACCCTATAATCGCTGAACTTGCTTCCAACTCGCTTCCTAACAATCCCCCGCGCCGTCTAAAGAGGAAATGGTGTCGTGACTTATTATACGATTGAAGACTATCAAACCGTTTAATTTAATTTAATTTAAGATAATAATTAATAGAAAAAAAAAAAACCGTTGGGTGTTATCGCTGGATGGCCTCCATCCTCACGTGTTCGGGTTGTATAATTTTTTTTTTTTTTATTGTATGCTCATATTTGCTTATTATGCCTTGTATAGCATAGATATAGTAAATATTCTTTTTTAATAAAAAAAAAAAAAAAAACTAACTAGGCGATTTTATTCATAAAATTTGCGTTCACCTCATCCTAAGTATATATTATAAAATATGTATTTATTTATTTGTGTATGCCATGCTAATAACTATCCAAAGCAAAAAAAAAGTTGCGATGATACCGTGCCTCCTCACCAACAATATGGCATCGATTATTATTGACACTGTCGTTTCGAACGACAAATTTAACATTTTATTTCAATTAAAACCTTCGTATGGATTTTATGGGGTTTTTATTTAATCCAATGCGTTTCATTTTAAACCGATTCGTATGTTTAGCTTCGCATATGAAGAGTGTTTGGCGAAAAAAAAAATACGATGGCTCCGTTCTTAATCCTAAACTTGCGTTTAGTGTACGAGTATAATAATTAAAATCAATCGTTTTAAATTGCATGATTTACAGAGTTTTATGGTAAACAGTTTTTAGAGTATTCCAGGTACCCACTGTACTTAAAAAAGTCGTAACGTATATAATTTGAAAGACTCCTGTACCTTAGCGGTCTCGGGGTATTTAAATTTCTGTTATGCACGTGTCGAGCTATTTTGTACGTATTTTGACGGTCGTTTCAATCGTTTCGAATTCGTTTAAAAAGTTTTGGCGACATTTTCAAAATACAATAATTTGCCGTGTCTGTCTGTCTAACGGGCAATATAGCAAATTACGTTGTACTTAGAACGGAAATTGTGCCGTTTAAGTTATAACTCAGGGTTTGAAAACGCAAATTACAAAATTTAAAGAGTAGAATATTTCCGAGGGCTGCACGTAGCTTTTTTTTCTAAGAAAATTGCCATACAAACAAATGACAAGTTTAATTAAACAAAAAAAACATGGCTCTATAACTTTATCGTTTGTGTAATATTTTTTTTTTTTTTTTTTTTTTTTTAAAGCTACGTACAGCTCTCGGAAATATTCTCTTTTTTTAAATTCCGTTTTATTTGCGTTCAAACACCGAGTTCGACCTAAACTCCACAATTTACGTTCTAAGTATAACGTAATTTGCTATATTGCAAATGCCGGTGCGACGTTATCATAATGCTGATAAAACCGTTTTGCGCGATAGATTATTGAATGGATATATTTCCGTACAAATCGAAAAAAAAAATAATTTGTAGGTTTTTCGTATTATATAATATTATTTAATGATGTCATTGTTATATATTATATTTGATGTCATGTTTGCGAATAAAAATATATTAAATCACACAAAACACGCAATGCACTTAACTTAATGAATCTATTTTTATTTTTAAATATATATAGGTAATATATTTTTTAAAAGCTCCCAACACTTTTTTATTCATTAGCAATAAATACAGTTTATAAAAAAATAAAAGAAAAAAAACAATTTTCCGAATTGAACGTAATAAAATAAAAAATCGATACATTAAAAAAAAAAAACCCAACTTCCTAAAGTACTTACCGTTTATGTTCGATATTAATTGAGTGGTTATGATTAAAGACTTTTTTTTTTTTTTTTAAATCAAAAACCACGGTCTTTTAGACACGTTTATACGAATAAATATACACGGATTGGCACCTACAGTCAATCCATAGTTTTCGATCGCATATGCGATTTTTTTTTTTCAGCACGTTTTCGGTTATCTTTTTTTTTTTTTTTCTTCAGAACGTTAATTCCGTTAATGTTAAAATTGTCAGTAACCTCGTAATAACATAAATTCTTTTCGTCGGGTTTCGGTTCGGCCGCGGTACCAATTTTACAGTGTCGGAGTTATACGAGCGTACAAGCGTACGTAATTCGTATGTATACTGCCGTACATAGTTTCGTTAGACTATACACGTACTCGGTGCAGTTTCTCCTTACAAAACGAGCCAATTACACGGGGGAGGGGGGGGAGGGGGGGGGTCGACGGGCGGAATAACCTTTTGTCGTCCGCGCAGACGTAGGCACAGAGAGTCCGACAGAGTCGTCGTGCGGATGAGAGACTGGGCGGGCGGCAGGACGAGGGACGGGCCGAGACCGGATCCCCATGCTTTGAAACACGACCGGGCGCTTTGGACTTAATGACGGACCGGGGCACCGGGTGCGGCCGACGCTGCGCGGTGCCCCGGTCTTTATTGATAATCATTACCCGTAGCCGACCTCCGGCTGTTGTCGCGACGGATTAAACACGTACGTACGCGGTGACGGGGCAGCAGTATCTTCGAAACGGCCATCTTAAATATACCGTTGAATTACGATCGTATGTCGGTGTAATACCGGAAAGTGTCCCCGGGTGCCGTCCGCGCGTGGTGTGCGTTTTGTGCCGATGCGGCGCATTTTCCGTCTACGCGCCGAAATATCGTCAATTGTCGATATTGGGATGCATTAAAAAAAAAAAAAAATAAATAAACACTCCGGAACATAACACTCTCTAAACCTAATCGCTTTTTGTCAGTTACCATACCAGTTCGCTAACCTAACCCCAGCACCGGGCATAGAACGCGTGTGGTTTCTATCGCCGGGATTCGCGTACGTCCATAGTTCGAATTCTAGGCCGAATTAAATCTAGTACACTGCCGGGACATTCCGTTCGATCGTCTTTTATTTCTAATATCACACGCACAGCTTGTTTAAACAAAACAATATAACGTACAGACAGACGATTAACCGACACACTACGGTACTCGTCGTAAAACAACGATAATAGTAACGATTTTAATGCGTCGACGAGCGTCTTGTTTTCTCGACGTATACGGATACTCGTTATGATGTATTTTGCCCAATCCCTGTAAATCAGAAACGAACGGCCGTTGCTTGTTTAACGCGGTTTTAAAAATAGTCAAAATGCGTACAAAACAAATACACCGAACCGTACATGAAACGCCAATAATTACGGTGCGGTTAAAACGATACATTTACTTTACTTTCACGTTCGACCGGGAATGTGTAAACGAGCGAATTAAGAGATAATCATAGAGTTCGATAGTTTTTATCGTGACGATATTTCCGAAAAAACAAAAAAAAAATAGGTTTTGGACGAGAGCCGTTTTTGTGTGTACCGTTCCATTTCAAACCGTTTTGTTATTTATAATCTGCTGTGAATAATTAAGACATTAAAAACAGCGAGATTAATATGTCGAGTGTTTATTTGTTTAGTATTTATTTTACCGAACCCTACCAGGTGCAGTTCAATAAGTAAGGAAGTAATAAATTTAACGTGTTACACACATATATTATTAAGTATCTACTACTTTAACAGCTAGGGCTATTAATTGTTATTTAATATTATAAAGTGTTATGCGCACGCAGCTGCGGTTGTATATTTTAATATAGTGTGGCGTGTTAAAATATATATCATTGTAAGTACGGTTTTTTCTGTTTTTTTTTGGTCAATTTCCACAATTCGAACAAACCAAGTGTAATAGTAATAATAATTAGGCCCGTGCGCGCGAAACTTTTTACGTTTTTATTACGATACGTCATTTAAGAAAGAAGAAAAAAAATAATAACTTCAAAGTAATCGCCTATCAAAAGTTATAACGCTGGTGTGGTAGGCATATTCGTAAGTGACATTTTAAAATTTGGGATTTTTACATTTAAATCAAATTTTTTTTTTTTTTTTGTAAACTTTCTATAACCGCTCTCGGGTTAGTCTACGGAAATTTCTATGTTTTATCCGCACAAAAATACGATTAGAACCGCGCACTTGATCTATGCCGATCGTTCCAATACAGAATAAAAAAAATATTTGTATACATTTTTATTCGGTGTCTCTAGGACCGTCCCGTCTCACAAACAATCCTCCGACCGCCTCTGTCCATCGTCGCCATAATCGTCCGAATCGGTCGTTTCCGCGTCCTTTTTTTTTTGTTTTTTTTTTGTTTTGTTTTACTACGCCTTCCGATCTCATCCTTTTACGAAAAGTCCGTTTCCTACCGGGTCGTGTTTCAGCACATTTGGTTTCTCCTCTGGCGCTGTTGCATATTGTCCAACCAATCGCGCGATCCCTCCGCCGGTCACTTTACCGGTCCGAAAATCGTTCGCGATATCGTTCCCCCGCCATCAGTAATATTACATCGCTAAAAATACGTATGGATGCGTACGCGCAGACAAAATCGAACGATAATTATTTTATTTATCGAGATATATATATATATATATAATATAGTTAATTGTAACAATTAAGTTATATTATTTTGTAAAATCGTTATTGTCATAGTGATAATCATATCATAAAAAAAAAAAAAAAAAATGGTAAAAATTTGCATGAATTGTTTTTGTATTACCATGATGCAAAAATACTTTGATTTGTTCGTGTCCTTCAAAGTTCCAAATTTGTCGCCCGGCGGTACATTATTTGAAATGTTTTTTATGTTTCATGTTTTCTAAAACATCAAACAAACTGACAACAAAATTTGTATTTATGAGTTACTAGATCAGTGTTTCCCAACCGGTGGTCCGCGGACCACCAGTGGTCGGTGGGCCAGTCATAGGTGGTCCGCGGTCCCATAGATTTTTTCTTCGATTTCTAATAGAAATTAATTATTATTTTTTTTAAATAGCGAAAAAAATTACGACTTATCGAGGAACCGTATAATATTATACGGTTATGTTATCGTTGTTGCTGCTGTAGACCGATAAGTATTTTCTACTTTTATAAGTGTGTAGGTAGGTATCAGTCACAAAAATCACACTAAGTAAATTATTTAGTATAGTAAAGTATAATTATATATTAGTGAAGTATAGTAATTAAATGTAAAGTAAAATAATTAACATTTTTCGATAAATTGTGTGTATTCTTGTTAATGAGCAAACAAAAGGTATTCCTAGTTTTCGTAAAATTGAGGTGGTCCGCGACCTATAAAATTTTGTCGAAGTGGTCCGTGGTGGTAAAAAGGTTTGGAAACACTGTACTAGATTAATCAAAAAAAAAAAACTCTATAAAACTATTACCTACAATTTTCCGAGGTTTGCTCAGGATCGGTTTTTTTTTTTTTTTATTATTACAACAATTTTTCGTTACTTTCCGTATTATATTATAAACTAATTAACCTATATACGAAGTCACCTTCCCGACTATCCGCCTCAGCGGAGACTCCAGATATATATAATAATAATTTTTTTTTTTTTTTGTCGTTTCAAAAACGGTTTTGTTTGGCACTACACTTAGAGGTATTGTACATTAACGAACAAAACAGATAACGTGTATACGAAAAGCAATACGCTTTCGGCGGGTCGTTTAACACAATAGATTAAAACGCGAACAACGACGCGCGGGCGATGGTGCAATCGTACTTAACGATTCCGATATAAGCGGATAAAGACTTCATCATCGGAGGCCAATTGCGCACACTTCATCCCCATTAGGAGGAGAGAAAAAACAGAAAAAAAAAAAAAAAAAAAAAACAAAATAATAATAAAACCTATTCCCCCGCGTATATATATACGTATAGAATATAAACACCGCGGGGGGGTGGGCTGTTAAAATAAATAAAAAAAAAAAAAGTAGCCAAAGACCCATCTGTCGCCCGTTTAAATAATAAAAAAAAAAAAATATATATATATACATTACTCTACACGCACACACTTGACCGCTAGCTTTTTTTTTTTATACGACGGTGCGGTAAAAATTCAGACGAAAAACCCATTAGACGATCGTTTGTTAACGAGTGTCCTTAACTCGTGTACCTGTATAAAATAGTTCGTATATATCGTTTGTTGTCCGTTTTTTTTTTTTTTTTATTTTTAATTAAAATCGTGTCGTAGAGCCGTTAATTGTGTCCGTCGATATTATTTTAACGAAATTAAACGACGTGGCTACGTATATTACACACACACACACACACGGGAAATACGTTTACGAATCGGCGACCGTTTTGTATACGTCCAAGGGAAAAAAAAAAAAAAAAATGCCTTCTCCCTCGTCGCCGGTCCTTCGGGCAAGGGGTGTGGACTTTGGAAAACCGAGAGAGAGAGAGAGAGAGAGAGAGAGAGCTATGAAAAAAAAAAATAAAAAAATAATAATAATAGTAGTAAAAAAAAAACAACAAAATAAATGTAGTAGGTTCCCCCGGAAGACTAAAAAAGCTCGCGTGTCGACTTGACGTTGTCCCGCAACGTAATCAGAATGATGTCCGGAAATATAAGTATAAGCATGTAGGTAGTTTTAATTACGTCCACGTTAATTGATCGCGGTTGTCCGTCGCGTTTAGTGGACAAAAAAAAAAAAAAAATAAAAAATAATAAATAAAATACCGTAATTTAATTTCGTACTTAATTGGCCGTAGTCACGACGTGTTTATTATCCTTACTAATTTTTATTATTATTATTATTTTTTTTTTTTTTTTACGAGCAATTTGTTTCCATATTTTACGACCTCCTAGATATGATAAAACCGGGAGAGACTATAACTTATATTATAATATTAAAATAACACTCGTTGAAATTATCGCGACGAAATGTAGTTTGCGAACAAATCAAAATCGGTAAAGACGAGCAAAATAATTATAACGATTCAAATCAGAACCAAAAGAAATAAAATATAATTTTTCAATAAACTTTAAATTTTTAAATGTTTTTTATTATTTTTTTTTTTTTTGGCACTTATTTCAAGAATTTTAGTGCATAATACCGAATTTTTCCAGTTGTTTTTAGTACATGAACTATTTATTACCGTCATTGTTTCATTGAGCACCATGGCGATTTAATAAAAAATTTAACGGTCTTCGACGTTGGATTCATTTTAATATATTAGTTTTTGCCAAAAAAATATATGGTTTTTTTTTTTTTTTTATTTATCGGTTTTATATATATATATATATATATATATATATATATAGGACGTCGGTAAAAAATGGTATCGGTATAGTATTTTTATCGTTATGTTCGCGTTCGATTCGACGGTGCCGTGTATTTATTTACTATTATTTTCAATAGAAATTATGTTTTTAATATTTTTACATTTTTTTTTTTAACAACTATAATGTAATAATAGTCAAAAAAAAATAGTCGACAAATCTGTAGGACCGGACAAATAAAACGATTATAATAATATAATTGGTGAAATGTGCGCGACGGAAAATATTCCACCCCCGTGAGCGATCGAAAATGAAAAGAAAACAATAAAAAACCTGTTGAAAATATTATATTACTGTTCTGCCGTTATAAGAGTGGTTTTTCGAGACACAATAAGCATTAAATAATTTAAATATGAAAAAAATTATTTCATAACTCTGTGAATTGTGCGTTTGAAAAAAAAAAAAAAAACCGTCCTTCATACGCAATTCATTGAACGTTGCGTTTTTTTGTAATTTTCATTAAATCTGCAGAAATCGTGGTAAACGCAAAACATTTATTTAGCAGTGTCTATTATTACAGGGCGTCATGTGTTATTCGTGTGAAAATAATAATTTTTTAATTTTAACAAGTGCCGGCCGGAATTTCGTCTCCAATACATAATAAAAACAGGATTCGCAAAGATTTAGGTCTATCGTACCTAATTCAACGTTTAATGAAATGGTGAACATTTTTTTTTTATTTTTTTTTTTTTTTTTTGGCGTACACTTCTGTAAATATTTATATTACGAAAAAAAATTGTATTGCGAATCATTGTTGTAGAACTGATTATTTCCTAAACAAATTAATATTTATTTCTAAAGTTAACCCCGTTGCCGTTTGAAAACGATAAAACTATACCGTTTCACGCGGTTCGTGGCGGATTGCTTGGTTTTTAGTATTTCGTATTTTACGATTCGTGAAAGTTTCGATTTGTGTAATCGATAAAATATAGCGACGTCCGATGAATGTTGTAAAGTTGGCAAACTTATGGCGCGCCTCGTTTATCGCGTTTTCGAGTATTTTCGAGAAGCTCGAAAAAATGTCGATCGCCCAGAACCAAACGCCCAACACTAAACAGATCGCGAACATTTTAAATAGCTACAAATAAAATAATAATAAAAAAAAAAAATAGCTTATAAAACGCCGGCGTATTATTGACCGCGCCATGAATGATGTACTTTAATGTTAAGTATTTGGTCGAAATTTCCGGTCACGACGATTATTTTTTACAATATCGTAAATAACGAAAAAAAAAAAAAAAACCGCGTAAATCGAAAAAGATCACCCCGGCGCACCGACTAGATTCGAAATTCCACAAGAATGTAACTACTGTACGGTGTTCGATAAAAACGAGACTACCGGTCAACAAGTTGTTGAGTCCATAGACGTAAAAAACAATTATAAAAGTCATAGCAACACAACCCCAATAGCGTCTCGTCGTCGGTACGTTCAAGAATCTGAAAAATCAATACAGCAAGTTTAAAAAAAAAAAAAAAAAAAAAAAAAGACGATAAATATAACGACTCGGAACGATCGGCAGGCACGTGTATTGAAAACCTATAAGAATATTTTATTATTCACCGTCTGAAAAGCAGCTGCTGTTGCTAACAAAATAATGTTAATCTTCGTTGTGTACGTAATACTAACGTCACGACTCAATTATATTTAAATAAAACTGGTTTCGTTTCGTTTTTTTTTTTTTTTTTTTATTTTGTTTTTTTACACGCCTATTCAATATTCTTAATTAAACATTCATAATAATATATACAAGCTAAAACACGTATTTATACCGTGTCGTAAAATAAAAAATATTATGATGTGGGCGGTCACATCAGATTAACGATAATCTAACGAAATATTTATAATAATCGTACGCAAAAGAAATAATATTATCTGTTTACAGTATTATTCGCCGCGTCGCTCCTATAATTTTTTTTTTTTTTTTTTTTTTTTGTTTCGTATACACAGTATACCGGATTATTAATTTGAATTGCAAATGTAAAAACAATTATTATTATATACGTTCTTAACGAAGCGAGAAATATGTGTTTGTTTTACGTGCGCTTTGTATTTCTCTTCGCAAACGACTTTTGGACCGAATGATTTCGTTAGTTATTTCTGGACGTGGCGTAGTTTTTAAAACGATTATGGCGATTATTGTGCAATTCGTAGCCATTTAAAATGTTCGACTTGTTTGGTTTTTATGCGAATAAAATTCGTTCAGCCCGGGAAAAATGTTCGGAAATCGTACACGAGGTACATCAGAAATGTTTCATTTACAGTTCAACAGTAAAAGTCGGGTGTAATGTCCTAGTTTTTTTTTAGTTATAACCGTTTAAGGTGAAAATTTTGACAAGAATCGTAAAAACCACGGCGATTCGCGTAGGTATTTTTTTTTCTTATTTATGTGGATAAAAATCGTTTGGCTGTAATAAAAAATGCTCATAAATTAGAGACGAACAAACACGGATACGATTTTCTCAATTGAAATTTTTTTTCTTATACGGTTTAACGATAATCCTATAGAGAGAGAGAGAGACCCGATGAGGTTTTCACCGAATATTATTAATATTATTATGTAAGCGATTTGTGAACTGTTTATAATTTAGATTAAATGTCCTGGTTGTTTACGGGTTTTGTATGCGAATTGAATGTTTTAGGACCAGCGGCAATAACACGGAAATTCGACACACAAAGAGGTTCTTCGTAAACGAAGATTTTTGTAAGATTTGGATGGAAATCGAATTGATCCCGGGATATTCGGTGCAAAATAACGATTAACGGAATATCGACGAGAATCGTTTTTCGTTACGGAACGGTATATATGAATTTTGTTTCCCGAGAGGGGAAATAATGTTTGAAATGATGATAAATAAAGAAAGAAAAACCATAATGGTAAAGCTTTTTAAAACAAGTACCGTTCCGTGTGTAAATATATTATTATTATTGTTATATATATATATATATCAGAGGCCTGTTTAAAATGTACCAGGATTTTATATTTAATAATCACAAAAGTGAAGTTAAATATTATTTAATGACATCTCCTTCGAAATAGTCTGCTCCGGACGATATGCAGAGATCCCGGCGATCATGTCATTTTTCAAAAGTCCTTTGGAACTGTTCCAAAGTTAAAACTACGAGTTCTGTTGCCGCGTTCACTTTGATTTCCTCTACACTCGAAATCGTTGTCCTTTGAGCGCATATTTTAGTCTTGGGAAAAGAAAAAAAAAAATCATATGGGTCCTGATCAGGAGAATAGGGACAGTCCGCGGGACCACAGCAATTTTTTTATCAGCCAAAAATTCACGAATCGACAGCGCTTAATGTCGCGGTGAACAATCGCGGAACGAATTTGGGAGCGCGACTCTTCTCATCTATACATTTTCCTGTAAAATTCCATGACAAGACTCGATTGAGATTCGCTTTGTTAACTCACGAACGGTTTCTGGACGATCGCCTTCGGTTGACCGCCGACTGTCTTTGAAACGTTTAAAACACTCAAATGTCACGGAACCACTTAACGAATCATCTCCAAAAGCGGTTTTAATCATTTCCGTACGTTTCCGTTGCACCTACAGATGAGAAATCTATACATTTTCATGTAAATTTACATGACAAGACTCGATTGAGATTCGCTTTGTTAACTCACGAACGGTTAATCGGCGGCGGCCATTTGGCATTTGTCGAACAAATTGTCGACACGCTATCGTTTCTGGACGATCGCCTTCAGTTGACCGCCGACTGTCTTTGAAACGTTTAAAACACTCGAAAGTCACGGGACCACATAACGAATCATCCCCAAAAGCGGTTTTAATCATTTCCGTACGTTTCCGTTGCATAATTTTCTTCAAGCAAAACCTGATGCACGCGCGTCGTTCGTTAATTTCGGGCACTTTGAAAACGGCGAACGAAAAAAACCGTCTGGATTTGACTACGCGTAATACAGGGTGCGGCAAAGCGGACTGACGAATTTAATAAGGTCATTAGCCTGTGGTAAGATAAGAGCAGGCCTTAACAAGTGGTATGTTTTGAATTGTACGGCAATGCCGTTTTTATTCGTAATTATGGTCTGGACAGGTGTACATCGTGGTTTCGTCGTGCGTGCGTATTACGAAAATAATCATTCTGTGATCGCTACACAAAGGGCTTTTCGTATACACTTCGGCGGCATTCCACGTGCTGAATCTGTTCCTTCTGCTAACACTATCAAATTGTGGATACGGCATTTGGAAGAAACTGGAAGTACCCTAAGTAGACTTGGACACGGAGCACCCAGAACGGTAAGAACCCCCGAAAATGTGCAGACACCAAGACGCTCAGCCCGGAAACACGCTGTAGCTGTGGGAACCTCAGACCGTTCTTTGAGGAGAATTCTTCACTCCATCCCTATAAATTTATGCTTGTCCAAGAGTGAAAAGCTACTGACTACGGCAACCGTAAAAATCTCTGTCAGCAAATTCTTCTGCGAATTTTCATCTTTCTGGAACTGTAAATAAACAAAATTTTCGATGCTGGGCTACAAATAACCCGTGGCAGCTCCATGAAAGACCACTCCACGTGGAAGTCGAGGCCATACCAGTCGAAATGTGCCGAAAACCATACGAGAGCTTCAGAGATCGTCTATAACAGTGTATCAATGCTGACGGCCGCCATCTCGGAGATATAATTTTCAAAAAATAATTTTTAAAAACGGGATTGAATACCGATTTAAATCAAAAAAACCTTTTCCCTAAGTTTTACTGTTGGTTATTTATAGCCCATCAAAACTCGTCAGTCGGCTCTGCCGCACCCCGTATTACGTATGAGATTTGACGGCGACTTCGGGTTTCGTTTAAAATGTCCGCTAATCAGAAACGTTATCGTGTTGCAGATTGGCGCGTAATAACAATTGTCCCGGTACTTTTGGGACAGACCCGGTATGTAGAAAATTATACGCGAAACCGCCGTTACCGGCCGTACACCCGATATATAATACATATATATATATATATGTATATATAGGGTGGTGCACAATCTAATGGATGACCGTGTTGTCTACTGTCGGGGTGTGTCGTCGTCGTCGTCGTCGTCGGTTAATGGGCGGCTGGGGGGGGTGAGCGCCGCGATCGACAAAACGGGCCGCGAACGACGCGGTGACCGCGGCCGGGCGGTATCGGTAGTAAAATACACGGTCCTCCGGCGACCGATAAATTAATTAATTTCGCCGCGCGTTTACCGGGATCGGCAAATATTCGACCGAGGCGGTATATTTATTTATATACGTATACGGTGTATAAGGCGTATTATACATCTATACTCCCGTGTATCGGCCAAATTGAGACGGATCGCGTTTTGGACTACATTACCGCCGCGGGCGCGTATATATTATCGGGGCCCCGCGGTAAATCTTCCTGAACGTCAAACGGTTGATTTGATTATTTGTGGCCTCGGCGTACCCGGCGGCGGGCGTGTAAAATATGGCTCCCGCAAGACCGGCCGCCGCGCGCGTCGTAGTCTCGCCGTCGTCGTCGTCGTCGCCGTCGTCGCCGTCGTCCCGATGTTTTATTTATTCCGGACCGCGATCGAACCGTCAAGGGCCCGGGTCGGTGCCCGCCCAATCGGCCCCTCGGATACGCATGACGCGAGGTCTGTTCGGATAGTACCAGGACAAATGTTGTTACGACTAATCTGCGCGCGATAACGTTTCGAATGGTAAATAGACGTGTTCCCCGCGGATTAGTGGACATTTCAAACGAAACCCGAAGTCGCCGTCAAATCTCAGTTTATTATCACCCGTGGTAACCCGATATTAACGAAACGCAACGGAAACGACTAAAACCGCTTTTGGGGATGATCCGTAAAGCGGTCAACCGGACACGGTCCGCGTTCTGGAAGACCGTCGACGTCATCCAAAAACGATAGTGTGCAACGACAATTCGCGAACATGACAAATGCAAAATGACCGCCGATTAACCGTTCGCGAGTTACCAAAGAGAATCTCGTAAAAATCGAGTATTGTCATGGAATTTACAGGAAAATGTACAGATGAGAAAGGTCGCGCTGCCAAATTCGTTCCGCGATCGTTCACCGCGACATTTAGCGCTGTCGATTCGTGCATTTTTGGACTGATAAAAAAATTGCTGTGGTCCCGCAGACTGTCCCTATTCTCCTGATCAGGCCCCATGTGATTTTTTTTTTTTGCTTTTCCCAAGACTAAAATCTGCGCTTAAAGGACAACGATTCCGAGATGTAGAGGAAATCAAAGCGAACGCGACAACAGAACTCGTAGTTTTAACATTGGAACAGATATCTTTAAATATTATGCAACTTCATTATTGTGATTATTAAATATAAAATCCTGGTGCTTTTCGAACGGACCTCGTAATTGAACCGAAACGAATCCTAATACGATTCTGTACACTTCGTATCAACGGTAATTAATAATGTCCTCGTTTCGTACGAGTTATACGGTAATAAATCCGAAAAAATCGTCGACAATTTACGCCCAATTCGTCGAAATATACGCTCCAAAACACGCGCTACGGTTAGACTCCGTACGAGTATTTGTGTTACTATTGTTACGTAACTGATTTGTACCGTGTTTAACATGTTTTCTAGCCGTGTAGCAAAAAAAAAAAGAAAAACAAGCAAACGCGCAAACTTACGAGCCTTACCCGATCGTTACGATCTGCGGCCGTCCGCGTATAACCTAAATGACGAATCGACGACGACGACGACGACGACGACGATGATGACGACGGCGGCGGGCCGAAAACTCTACGATAAATAATATATTATTATTATTATATATTCGACATTGTTCAGCGTACTTGGATATATACGTATCCACGGACACTTTGTAAAATAAAAGTTTTCTGCCGTGTTCGCGAATATAAATACGAATATAGTAAAATAGCGTAGGTATACCGATAGGGGAGCAGTGTGTCTATATAAGTATATATATGGATGTCTTTCTGTCTGTAGAAGATTAATAGGCTCAAAAACTACCGGAGCGATTTTTTTTTTTTTTTAAACTTTTATTTTATTTCCCGTACAATCTATAAAAAAAAAAATTGTTCATAATAAGAATTGTTAAGATGATTAAATACAATGTTATGGATCGATGTTTATACGATTTTTTTTTTGTGTAAAATGTTCCACGTCGTCCGGAGAACGTGTATAGCTATTGAAATCCGTCCTCTAATGAACACCATACCGAAAAATTCGGTTTTTAATGTATTTTTAGTGTAAAAATTTGAAATATTTTTGTTTATTTATATGTTACCTTGGTAACATAGATGAAAAAAAAAAAAAAATAAAAACTGATATTAACTATTGTAGCGCAATCCCTGTGCTGTACGGGTATCTATGGTAATAAATGAAAACACGTAAAACATCATTAACGTATCTTATGTTTTTTTTGCTTTTTGCTATTGTTACTCTAATGCTTCAGAAAAAATAAAACAGTGAACGTTTTTACTTAAGAATTTTGCTTTGTGTGATCCGATGTCCGATATCCTTTACAAGAAATCGAGGAATAAAATCTTTAAAAAAAATAACCGTCTGTTTGAATGTACGAATCTCACTGGTTATGGAGATAGGGAAACGGTCTTGATCCCTAGAATACCAATGATACCAATTAATCTACCATTCCGGCTGTGACGGCTCTAATTTCTCGTAAATTATGCTTTTCCATTATCAAAAATAAGACACAGGGCCGAACTTTAAACGTTGCAGGTTTAGACCTATCCGTTTAATGTTTTTCCCATGATCAATTGTACGTGTCTCATGCAAACAAAATATATTTGTTCCGATTTCAGAAATATTTAATGCGTAAGGCCAATTGACACTTAAAATTAAAATATTTAATTTAAAATTTATTATCAAGCAAAATGTAAAAGTTATATGGAATTTAAAAAATAACATTTAATTTGATTTAGACAGAAAAAAATTAACAAAAAAAAATCTCACATCATAATATTACCAATACTGCACTTCACACTGAATTTTAAAATGATGATGTGCGGGACAGCTAGACGATTAAATAAACTTGACCCGAGAAAGACTGGATGATGACATCTAGTGTATATACAGATAGTAAAACCTCTCTTTAACGGACCTTCTATAAGACGAAATCCTCCTTATAACGGAAAGTGTTGGTTCGAATAGTAGTAAAATTGACCTCTCTAAAGCGGAACCTCTACTAAACAGAAACGGAAATATTTTCGTAGTTCAATTAGTAAAAATACTCTCTATAACGGAAAATAAAACCATTTAAAGATGAATATTATAATATGTAATGTATTGGAAATAACGAAATCTGAACTTTATCATTAGCTCATAATCACAAACATTTTCAGCCTCAATATCGAATTAACGACAAAAGCGCGAGAATATGGTGAACGTGTTGGCCGTGATCTTCGAAACACCAAGGAAAAAAAAAAAATTCTCAAAACGAAACCATTCGTCGTCTGACTCACCTGTATCTAAGAAAACCAAGACATTGTTCATAAAGGTAAACTGGTTCTCTCTGCTCTCAATCACTGACACCAAAACGGTAAATATTACAAGTGATTCTGTGACAAATGATAATATGCCACCTGATGATGCCCAAAACGCTAAAAGAATACTTCCACCCCCGATTTTTATCCGTGGTATACCGGATTTTGTCGGACTGCGTAACAAATTAGAAAACTTGATCGGTGCAGATAAATTTATTTTTAAATCCTCCACTAACGTCTTAAAAATCCAAACATCAGATTCCGGGACATATCGTGAAACAATCAGTTTTCTGAAAGACAGTGATGCTCAATACCACACGTACCAACAACGTATCATACTAAACGCTAGACGGAAGTCTCTGTTCCCGCTTTTAGGTAAACATTCCAAGCTTAATCTGAATAATAAACTATTGCTTTACAAAACCCTCCTGAAGCCTATTTGGGCCTACGGTATCCAATTATAGGGTGCCGTAAAAAAATCCAATATTTACAGAATATATACGTCGATACGCATACGACGGTTTCGCGTGAAAAACTGTTATATATATTTATATAGTATAACAAATACAAAAAAAAACCCCAAACGAATTAAACGCATTAATAACAAAAGCGGACCGCGGCAAAAAGTTGTCCGAAACAATAATTCAAATACGAGTTAAGTGCGGATCTGCGTTAAACACACAGGCACAATTAATACTGATTATTATCAGCGGGCAAAAACTGCACGCCGCCGCCGCCGCCGGTGAAAACGAGTAATGCATTAATTTTGATTTTTGCGCTAAAAAGTAATGTATACACACACACACACACACATATAAATATGAAATAATTACAACCAACGAAATAGTTATAAATGTTGTGTTTCGCGCGTAATATTATTATGTTTTGTCACTGCTGTTCACTCTGGTGCTACGTGTCTGTAGTACATATATTTTCAGGCCTCGAGAAATATATTAACGCGCTGACGCTGACGCCGGGCTTAACGAGCCCTAACCCTAACGTGGCGTACACCGCGTACACAACGCGCCGGCGGTTACCGGCGGGTCCGCCCGCGCGGTCAGCGCTGTTTAACAGTACGCGCGAGGCGGGCCCGTGCTACCGGGGTATACACCGGGGTCCGTTCAAATAGTACCGGCACGAAAATGTTATTACGGCCAATCTACACACGATTACGTTTCAGATTGTAAATGGATTGTATATTGCCCGCAGACTAGTGGATATTTCAAACGAAACCGGAAGACAAGCCATCTTATCTGGGGATGATTCGTTAAGTGGTCCCCTTCACTTTCCAGTGTTTTAACCGTTTCAAAGACAGTCGGCGGTCAACCGAACACGGTCCACGTTCTGGAAGACCGTCGACGTCATCCAGAAACGATAATTGTGTGGCGACAATTTGCGAACAAATGCAAAATGGCCGCCGCTGATTAACCGTTCGTGAGTGAACCAAAGCGAATCTCAATTGATTCTTGTCATGTAAATTTACATGAAAATGTACAGATTTCTCATCTGTAGGTGCAGCGGAAACGTACGGAAATGATTCAAACTATGATTAACCTAACCTACCCGTGACATTCGAGTGTTTTAACCGTTTCAAAGACAGTCGGCGGTCAACTGAAGGCGATTGTCCAGAAACCGTTCGTGAGTGAACCAAAGCGAATCTCGATTGAGTCTTGTCATGGAATTTTACAGGAAAATGTACAGAATGTGAGAAGGGTCGCGCTGCCAAATTCGTTCAGCGATTGTTCACCGCGACATTTAGCGCTGTCGATTCGTGAATTTTTGGCTGATAAAAAAATTGCTGTGGTCCCGCGGACTGTCCCTATTCTCCTGATCAGGACCCATATGATTTTTTGTTTCTTTTCCCAAAACTAAAATCTGCGCTTAAAGGACGTAAACGGACGCACGACCGGGGTTGGGACGTGCGAAATTTCAATTAGAAATATTGACGTAAATTTTGAAAAAAAAAAAACCGATAAAAGTATTTAAATCGCGGTACCTGTGCCGAGTATTCCGAGGATATTTATACAAAAAAAAAAAACAGCGGGCGAAATATATAAATACAATATACATATATTTAAATATTATTTATTTATTCGTTTATTTGTATTATTTATCGAACACGCGCGCCGCGTCACCATCATTAATTCGCCGCGGCGACCGGCGCGTGCGCGCGTGCGGCGGCGACGGTCGGGGCGGCGGAGCGCGTTAAACGCACCGCCAGCGGTGGACGATCCGTTCGGGTTAGGGCGCGGGCGGGCGAGAGGGACGATATACATTTCCATTACCGCGCTGTATACTCGTATACGTATATGTGTATATATATATATATATTTATATACCTGGGTAAGTGCACGTTATAACAATATTATATATATATATATATATATATATATATATAAATAGTAGCGATGTACAACAACAACAACAACAACAACAACAACGTTCGGCTGTTATAATATTATTATTCGTCGTCGTCGTCGTCGTCCCGTTGCCGCGGCCGACCCGTCGTCGCCGTCAGTGATTAACGTGCGCGGGCGGCGGGCCAGGGGGTGGGGGGTTATAAATTTATTTCGCCGACGACGCCAGGCCGCCGGTATTTAAATTATGAAATAACGCGGACGCGTAATAATAATAATATTGTATATAACATTGGGACGGGCGGCGCGCGCTCGCGGCCGCGACGGGGTGGGCGGGTTGCAAAGTAAAAAGCCGTGTTTTTCGCTACTGTCCGCCCACCCCCGTCGTACGGGCTACACGCGGGTCGGGCAGTCGCGAGCCCGTTTGACGCACCCCCTCTGCCGGCCCGCGAACAGGTGGCACCCGCCGCCGCCGGTTTATATTTTGTGTATTCGCCCGGTTCCTCTTTTGTTATTGATACGGCATTAGAAAATATTTATTAGGCGCGCGTACACACCTGTCCGTGTCGTTATTCGTATTACGGCCGGTTAGGTTAGTTTTGCCCCGGTAATTATACAGTGGCCGGGCCGAATCAAATAGTATTCGATTCGGTTACGCGTACCAATTATTAACGAAAAAATGAAAAAAAAAAAAAACTGAAAAACGATACGAGTATTATAATCGCCTAAAACAATTTTTTATACATTTTCGCGTTCGTGCGGTTATACAAACGGAAATGCCCTATACAATTCATTCGGTTCGGACCGGTTCAGTTATTCGCCACCCCCTACGTGTACTCATCGCGTACGGTTTTCTCGTCGAATTTGTCTGTAAATTGCACGCTCGACACTCCTGTAAACTTCGCTTACGGACCTCCGAAGTGTTCGATTTTTGTTATTTGTATTTATTATTATTATTATTAACTGCTCTAAACACTTTTGACATCGGTCCTTGCCGCTCCGTTTTACATTTCGGCCGGCACTCTTGGCCCATCGTTCGTCTTGCCGGTGTAGAGTCGCCGGGGTACCTCCTACTCCCTAGTATTTTATTTACCGGTCACGTCATATGAATTTAGGTACAATTGAAAATATTATCGTCGTCGTGACGACATATTTTTTTTCGATGCCGTTTTCTATCGGTCCGTCGATTTAGGAATACGTTCACAACTAACTATACGTTTTGTTCTTTTTTTTTTTTTTTTGACGGGTAATACCGCGGCGTTTCTTTTCAGCGCATTTTTAACCATTGTTTAGAGGATTTTTCGATATAGTCCCGAGGACGGGGCATTTAAATCCGGGCCCTACGGTGATAATGATCATCGGCAAGCGTCGGCGGACGGGGATTGTCGGGGGAGCTATTATCGCGCGTGTTTTCTTTTTCGTTTTCCCTCGCGTCTCTCTCTATATATATATCTCAATGTTTTACCGCCGGTGGCGGCGCAGAGAGGATTCGGACTTTATCGCTACAATAAACGTATTATATATCTATACGTACATATATATATATATACATTCATTTTATTTCCCACTCGGCGGCCTCGCCGGTGCGCCGCGGCGAGAACACGATAAAAGTCATCGGCGCAAACCAACGGACCGCCGCGCCCCGGCCGCCCGGCCCTAATCAACATTTACGGCGTCCATTAACCGAGTTTTTCATTACTTTTACACCGCGGCGTGTTCGCCGGCTCCGGCTGTGCCTCCCCTAAGCCTAGGCCAGCCCTCCCCCCCGCTACACGTCCGGCCGGCGCCCGCAATCGTTACCCTGCGCCGCATTTTCCCTGCCGTGAGTCTTTGCACGCCGTCGTTAAGCGACCGCCCGCGGACGGTATTTACACGAGGGGTGCACGATAAAACGATACACCGTGTGCGCGCACGCCGATGATATATACGCGGTATGTTCAAAATGTACCGGGACGAAATGTTATTGCGGCTATTCTACACGCGATAACGTATCGAATTGTAAACAGATATAGTATATTAGTGGATATTTTGAATAAAACCAATAGTCCCCGTCAAATATCAGTTTAATATTACCCGTGGTCGAATCCGGTCGGTTTGTTTCGTTCGCCGTTTTCGACGTGTCCGAAATTAACGAACAACGCGGCGTGCATAGGTTTTTGTATTGAAACTCAAAACAAAATAATAGAAAAACTGGTAAAAATGACGCAACGGAAACGACTAAAACCGTTTTTGGGGATGATTCGTTAAGTAGTCCCGTGATTTCCGAGTGTTTTAAACGTTTCAAAGACAGTCGGCGGTCAACCGAAGACGATCCGCGTTCTGGATGACCGTCGACTTTATCCAGAAATGCAAAATGGCCGCCGATTAACCGTTCGTGAGTTAACAAAGAGAATCTTATAAAAATTGTGTCTTGTCGTGGAATTTTATAGGAAAATGTACAGATGAAAAGGGTCGCTCTTCCAAATTCGCACCACGACATGTAACGCTGTCGATTCGTGCGTTTTTGGCCGATAAAAAAATTGCTGTGGTCCCGCGGACTGTTGTCCCTATTCTCCTGATCAGGCCCCGTGTGATATTTTTCTATTCCCAAGACGAAAATCTGCGCTTAACGGACAACGGTTTCGAGATGTAGAGGAAATCAAAGCGAACGCGACAATAGTACTCATGGCTTTAACTTCGGAACAGACCGCCGGGATGGTTGCATATCGCCCGGAGGAGAGTGTTTCGAAGGAGATGTCTTTAAATAATATATATCTTCATTTTTGTAATTATTAAAAATAAAAACCTGGCAATTTTTGAACAGATCTCGTATAGGGTTAGGTTCTTCCGTAATAAATTCGTTTTTTTGGTTTTTTTTTTCGCACTTCGGCCGGCGGTCCTACAATGTTACACCATGTTTCCGTTCTTCTCCGTCGTCCTGTCGTAATCTCTTTAAGTCTGTAAACGACGTATCTCGCCGGTCCTAACCTAACCGCGACCTTTTATTTTGCCCTCAATATTATTTTGCGATAATAGTGTCGCCAATTAATCTTCACCGTCAATTCTTTCGGCAATTGGTCTCGATATTTCCCTGGATTCTCCTATATCACTTCAACATTATCTTATTCTTCTCGCGCAACTCTATCTTGCAGTGCCTCCCTTTCTCCAGTCTTCAACTCTTGAGTTATTAAAATCCTCCTCTGCCACATCAATCCACCTTTTCCCGGGTCTTCCTCTAGGTATTTTTCCCCGTGGTTTCCGTTGCAGTGTTATTTCGACTGTTTCGTTCTCTCCTCTTTTCGTTACGCGGCCTTAACATCGTATCCAATGGCCACTAAACAACGCTGGCTCGTCACTGTTACTAGTTTCGACGATAAACGATATCTAGAAAAACGAAAGTAAACTTGTACGTGGCCTATTGTAAAAACAATTTTCGCGTATGGTGGCAAAGCTCGGGTGACGACCAAACAGACGGAAAGATGTCCGTGAACCTTTGAAATCAAAGTATGAAGAAAAATATGTGCATCAATGTCCATTGGTCATTTCATTTCAATCCAATCAAAATTTTATATTTCAAATAATTGCCCAAGATTTCAAATTGGAATGTATTTTAAACAGAAAATGTGAAACTTCCCATCGGAGGGAACTCGTTGAACGCTCATTTCCGAGCATTTCGAGTCTCGTCGTGCCGGTGTATTTTTTTTTTTACGAATTTTTCACGAAAACTTCAAGTTTTGATTGTGCATTTTTATCGCATTCGATCGAACCGAAAGTTTATAAAATAAAATCCGTACAATCTTCCGGTTTCTCTTGAATGCAACGTGATATTTCTGTAAAATAACCGTCCGCCAATAATGTTTTATTTTTTTTTAAATTAATCGTTTTCGTTAGAATCTACTCCGTTCGAAGTTCGAATAGCAAACGAATCCTTTTTTTTTTTTTTTTTTTCGGGATTTGAAGCACAATAAAATTGATACACGCGTATCAGTTCTTTCCCCCGTACGCCCCATTGGGATACCGAAATGCAGTGGTGGATTTAACGGTAGTTTATTAGGCAAATGCCTTAAATTATTTGTGCCCCCCCCCCCAAATTAAACAGTTAATTTTTTTTTCAATTTAAAAAAAAAATGCTATATTGCAAATTTAAAGGTCTGATTTATATGACCGGAGGCCCGACACCGACTTTATTCGAACCCCGGCGAATTACAAATCCGATAGATAACCTCAAAATACACTGATCCATTCGCGCGGGCTGATCGCGTCGGTACTTGACCGGAGAGTTGCCCGTTGATTTCACGTGGCGAATCCACGTCGTCGCGTGTACACGCAGGCCACAGGGGAAATATGTTTTCAATTCTTCCGCGGATTTTCGATTGTCCGGCGTGTAACGGGCGAAGAACGAGAATGTCTTCCCCGAGGAAGACGTGCGTTTGACTGATAAAAACAAAAAATTGTAGGAAAAAAAAATGAAAATTCGCACCGTTTTCTGTTTTTCTTTAATAATAAATAATAACAAATTGTATTTAATAATAATAATAATAATAAGACATTAATAAACATATTAATATGTACACGTACAACAAGAAGTATTAAAATATTCTAAAAACTGCGTAGTACCGTATTATAGTATAGAAACTAATTAATATCACATATTATTAAACTTTATTATCAAAAAAAAAATATATATACTTATAGTCTATAGGTATAACATTTTTTTTTTTTTTTTTTTGTTAAATACCATATTATTGCGATTAAGTAAAATCAATTAAGTCACGTGATTGTTATAATTAAATAATAATAATTATTATCGTTCTTTTTTTTTTTTTTTCTCTCTCTGAAATACTGTGTTTGGAAGTATCTGTGACACACTATTCGTCGTAGGGGGGGGACAATTATTATAGTTTTTTTTTTTTTTTTAAATTTTTAACGAAAAAAAAAAAAAGTTATATATATAATATTATAATAGTATATGTATATTATTACAATGTCCAGTTTATGTAAAATAACTTTTCAAACGTTTTTCTCTCTCTCTCACTCTCTCTCTCTCTCTTTGACTCTCGTAATAGTTATTAAATTAATTTTAAAAAAAATGATCCGATTCTAATCTATTATAATATTTATCGGTAAATTAGAACGACAAAAATTATCGGAAATAACAAAAATTCAAACGTTTCCGACGCGCGTTTTAAATGTTCCTTTTTTTTTTTTCTTTTTCTTTTTCTTCTTCTTTTCTTTTGTTATCTCGTCTTTTCCCGTAGGATATTACGTTTGCAGAAATAACAACGGTACGGCGCGTACGCAATATAATCTTATCAGTTAACACTTATTAAATAACGACGATAATATTAAACAATTGAAACGGAGAAAAAAATAAAAAAAAATATTTACAAAATATCGTTTCGTGGTAATTATTATTTGTTTTATGTTCGATACGCGGCGTTGATTGTGAATTCCGTTTTCGTTTACGGGTTAGCAAATACAACAATTGCAACACCGGAAACAATTACTCGTATGGGACATTCGATTATTAATCGTAATAAAACAGTACGCGAGACGTTCGTTTCCGGTATCTCTGATACTATATTATTATTATTATTCTCAATATAATTAAGATGAATGGAAAAAAAAAAAAAAAAAAAATGATTAATTCCCGCCGAATGCTTATGGAGATGATAAACAATACACATTTATTTTCAAATTCTGCGTTTGGCCGATGAAAGAATAATAAACAGTTTTTCAATATTATTGCATTCAACGTTTTAAACGGGGCGTAAAAATCGACGATTAAACGACCGTAGCTATTTTCAACTAAACTTCGAGACCGAGCCCCCCCCGGGGGTGGGGGGGTTTATTGAACCGAATAATAAAATTTAATAATAAAACAAAAACAAAACATAACGTCTTTTTGTAAGTTGGCCGTTTGTCTGTACATATATACTTAAATAACTATACTCGGATGTTTTTTTTTTTTAAACGAATTCTCGTCGTTTTAGCGGGGGGGGGGGATGAAAAAGCACCGCGTTACATAATCGCGATCGGTCCGAACGAAACGACTTAAAAACTAATACGAAATAATAATTATACCTCACGGTATACAATATTCTAACTTATTTTTACTTATTTTTTTTTTTTTTTTTTTTACATCGTGTACGAACCGTTTAAAATAATAGTATACGGATACGGTATTACTAATATTACGATTACGGACGCCCGAGCACGAAAATATAGTGAACACAACTGGAATATGTCATTTGCGCAGAGTTATGAGATTAACGATTTTATTGTGTTTTTTTTTATGAAGAATTTATTGTAGTAATAATAATAATAAAAAAAATCGGTTCAAAGACCTCGCATCCCCGGCTTCGTCCGGGACGATCACTAAGACGCGAGGTCCTTCGATCCGTTATTTTATTACTATATACAATCGGGGTCTAAAAATCATTGGGATTTCGTTGTTTTTTGATGATTTCGATCAGTGTAGAGACTGTATCTAGATTTACATTTTTAACTATTTTTTATCTTATCTGGATAAACGGCACTGCAATTGTGTTCTTAAGAACATTAGCTTGTTTATAACTACATTTTATACCGATTCCCCGGGGCCAGATTTAAGGCGATTTCAATCAAATCTAACGAATTTCAGTTTTATTTCTATATAAAGACACTGGCGGGTAAATAATAATAATAAAAAAAAAAAAAATGTATTTATAATCTTATAAACTGAAAGTGGGGGGCCCCCGATATTGAAAAAAATACAACAAAGACATTAATTATTACTCTTTAGTTGGACAATTAAAATATTTGTAACATCTAAAATAAAATTTAAAATGTAATAAGGAATGTGTAGCGGGGGGGGGTTTCTTTTTATCTACATAATAAATACATATTCTTTATTATCTTTTATCTATTATCTAGGTAATTTTTTTGTTCAGTTCCTTCTTTTATTTTTATCTAGACGAATTATTATTATCTAGTGGGTTTAATTCAGCCAATTAAAAGTCTGTCTCGACGCTGATTTCAATACGGCTATCCCGTAAATCGCTAATCACAATCGATTAAGTTCAAAAACGGTATTAAATTTCAAACCTAACACGTTTTTTTTTTTTTTTTCTTAGTCGTGCCACTATATTCTTGTACTTGGGCGATTTGCAAAAAAAAAAAAAAAAAACCGTTACAATGCCGCCGACGGACGGTAATAACGAGTACAATAATTTACAATAACAATAATAATATGTGGAAGAAAACAAAAAAAAAAAAACAAAAAACAAATAGAACAACAACAATAATCGTTACAATTATTATCACAGAATTTGGCAATATTTGCTTTTGTTTTTCACGGGCGTGGCGGTCGTCGGCGGCGGCGCGACGGGGGTGGCCCGCTGGTAGCCGGGCGTGGAAGCGGGCGACGTGAACACGGGCAGCGAGGCGGAACTGATCATCTGCGGCTGCTGGTCGTGCGGCCGCTGCTGGTCGACCGCCGCCGCGGCGCCGGCGCCGGCGGTGGCGGCGGCGGCGGCGGAGGACGGCTGGGACGGCGCGCTGTACGCCAGCGTCGGCCCGCTGCTGACCGAGCTGTTGTACAGCGACCGGCTGACCCGGTTCCGGAACGACCGGCTGGAAGTCGGCTTCTTCCGGTAACTGGAGAATTTGGCGCCGTTCCGCTGGAAGGCCGACGGTTCCAGATTGAGGTCGAGGCTCTGCGAGCGGCGCGAAATAAACCGGGAACAAAAAAAAAAAAGTAAATAAAAAATCAACGTTTCGGGCAGCCATAGTCGTCATGTCCGTTTGTACGAGTAATAGTTGTCGGGCATGAGGCACACCGCCGTCTAAGTGCAATCGTACGGCCGGGAAAAACGGTTACCGGAACAGAAAAACTTCATGACGAAATATATAGGCGCCTCTTAAGTGTTATAGTGGGCACCGGTTTGGTTCCCGATGTCATACTTGCACCGTCCCACCCCGGTGAAAATATCCCATAAAAGATTATTGATACCAGTGGCGTATTTATGCGTGTTTAGGCGGTGTCCAAGTTGTGTGCAGGGGTGAGGAGGCACAGGAAGAACTTCCTTAATAAATTTAAAAAAAAATAAAAATAAAAAATCACTTATAATATTTATGTAGAAACTTTTTATCTGTAAACAATCTTAGAACCACTATTTAGTGTAATCGAATTTTTTGTGTTAAATAGGGCCACCATCTCTTATGGACAGTAGGGCCATCGAGTTTCACGCTACGCCACTGATTCATACTGTCCCTTTTACGTTATCCGTGAGGTGTGAGGGCGTTGTAAAAATATCATATTAAGACTAATTCACGCCTTTGAAAAACCAAGTAGATGTGAGAATAGTGTCCTGGTGTTACGTATTCGGGAGGCTTAAGTGTAACAACAAGGCAAGTCCACTTTTCGGAATTATTCGGGAATAGGAACAAACATTTTAGTTTTTTTTTTTTTTTTTTACTATTTTAGTGACGTAAATTTAAATTTTAAGTTCTGAAAGTTTATACCGGCTCGAGCACACATTGGTTTTACGAAATATTCATATAAATTGTATAGTCCAGATTTGTTTTATTTTTGCTCAGAATTTGTTGTACCAGACAAGCCCGCATCGCCAGGCGCGTAACCGGGGGGAGAGAAGAGATCTGTCCCCCCCTGAAAATAGCCCGCACCAGCATATAACGATCAATAATATATGAAACTTGTATTCAAAATTATTTATTACTATATAAAGTTATCATTTTGAGCGAAGAGAACGAACAATGTTTTTTAGAACTCTCCCTTCCTAAAAAAAAAAAAAATAAAATAATAATAATATCGCTGGCTACGCGCTCGAATTTTACTATTTTATTCGTATCCAGTGGGCGGACTTGAATTATTATTGTACCAAATTGTGCAGTATTTACACGATGCTAGTTAAATATTGATTTTCGATGAAAAAAAATAAACTTGCCTTGTTGTTGCACTGGGCCATTAATTATTACCCGGTGTAAATCGATCAGAAGATATTTTCACCCGGTGGAGTAGTGTTGGTGGGGGGGGGGCTAAAAATATATTTTTTTTTTTTTTTTTTTTCTGTAACAATAGCCCGTTACGAGTAGAAAATCAGCTTTTAGACGCTATGTCAAAAGTTGTTGGCGTGCCCATCTATTTTGTCACGAGGAACGTTTCGTCGTGGCGTATTCGAAATTGGCATACAGTAATTTGTCGGTCATCGGTACTGTTTTATTAATTTTTTAATAATATTATTTTTCAAACGCAATCGAATCCGACGGTTCCGCAAAAGTCAAGACGTACGTGGTAAACGAATGAACCGAATTGAACGCCTTAAATTTGTATCGAATTTTTCGAACACGCCACTAAACGCACATATTTATTATGTTTGTGTTACGACGACAAATTATATGTGAATTCAAACGTTTGTATCGGAATTTACAGGGTTAATTGTAATAAATTCTAATAGGACAATAAATGTATGGTCGATATAGCAATTATTTGTTAGCATTAACTATAGTTTGCGAATAGTATTAAGTGATTGAAAGAAAAAAAAAAAGAGTAAATAGTATTTGGTGAGGTAGGTAGGTAGGTACGATAAAATGGTTATTTCGTGAACTTGGAAAAAATAAATAAATAAATATATATATATATATATATATATATATATATATATTCTAAAGAAGTAATTATAGTGTTAGAGGTGAGTATAAAGGAAAGTTTCGATTCTAGACGAATATATCGCGGATTTTTTTTTACGTGATTTTATCGACGTGCATAAAATACTAAAACATTGATGATGATTCATAGTATCAGTATGGTTATATAAAAATCGCGCTTATCCGTATACGGAACGGATATTTTACCGGCGATCCCCGCGATAACCAGCCACGGGAGATATTTAGGGCCGTTCCCGTCGCCGACATCTCTGGAGGACGCTGCCGATCTTCTTGAACGCGTCTCCTTAAGAATTCCCCAGTGTTCCCCTCTACCCGCAACCGGAATCCGTCTTTTAGTCGCCGGTCGCTCAGCACTTATACTCTCCGGTTCCCGTGGTTTTAAAATAAAATAACGCTCGCCCCACTGCACTGTTAAACTACAGATTTCAATGGATCTTGTTGACTGCCGTTTCAATAGTAGGTTAAACAAATAAATAATGTCCATTATGGACAACGGCATCGGTTTTTTTTTCCCCCCCATTATTCCATAATTTCGCTCGACCAACTCCCATATACGAGGTGCGACAATAAAATAACGAGACTTTTTGAATAAAAGTTGTTTATTTTAAAAATGTTATAATTTAATGATTATCACCTTCAAAGTACCTTCCCAAAGCATCAATACACTGTTGCATACGTCGCTGCCATTCTTGAAAACAGTGCTGCCAATTGCTTTCATTCAGCCCTTTTAGAAGTTCTGCCGTTTTCATTTTTACGTCATCAACTGTTTGAAAATGGGAAAAGAAATAAGAAGAAGTCACAAGGAGCAAGGTCTGGCGAGTACGGGGGATGTTGAAGTACAGACATTTTTTTTTCAGTTAAAAAACGTTGAATTGAAAATGCACTGTGAGCTGGAGCATTGTCTTGGTGAAGAACCCAGCCATTTTTCCATAGATCTGGTCGCTTCTTTCTGACACGTTCTCTTAATTTACTTAATACCTCTTTATAATAATATTGATTAATTAATTTCGTCGATTTTTTCAACGTTTTCGTTTGTTGAAGACGTGGTAGGACGTCCAGAACGATCATCGTCTTCGACGTCCTCCCTTCCACTACAAAACCGTTTGTGCCATTCGAAAACACGAGCTCTTGATAAACATTCTTCACCATAAACTTCACATAACATACGAAACGATTCCGCGGCAGTTTTTTTTAATTTAACAAGAAATTTAATGTTAACACATGTTGTTCGATTTTTATATCTAACATTTTTCGGCAGTATAGTCGAACTCGCACTAATAACAAGGCTACTAACGTATAAGAAAATGAATCGATGCCATCAGTGTTCATAGTAATTTTAGATAAATGTTTTCTAATCATATTTCAATAATCGTTTTATAGATAACGTTAATAGTTTAGGTTTTATTCAAAAAGTCTCGTTATTTTATTGTCGCACCTCGTAAATAACTCCAGTTTTGGTCGAGTGGTTACCGTTACATCATTTTGGCCTCAATTATCGAAAACGAAAAATGATCAGATTTTAACGGTATAGTTTAATAATTATCCCGGGCTCGTCAAAACCAGAGTTTGTTGCGGTTATCGTTGAGAACGGGCCTAAGTAAATTCGATTTTGGTTATTTTCATTTTGTTTCTTCTCGAAAACACACCGGTAATATATTACTTTTCGAAAATTGTTGACAATATCGTATAAAACAATTACGTCGAACGAATAATCTTGATCGTTATTGAAAGAAAAAAAAAAACCAAAATCAAATTTACACAAAATTTCCCTGTATATTGATAAACGCTGGTTAACGATTAAAACAAACAACAATCAAAAAATCGTCCTGCGTGTGCACCGTGATCCTAAACGATTACAATTTAATATCACTATAAGTACTTGTCGTGTACAGAATTTTCAAAGACATTGCGGTGTTTATTTCGAAAACCAGTAAGTATACCTCCTACACTTAAACTTGCGGTAAAAAAAAAAAAAAAAAACCGAGACGAAAACAAATTATAACGATTTCCGAATTAATTTAGTGATGAGTAACGTTAAAAAAAAATCGACAGTTTTCTATTAAACACAGTAAAACTTCTATATAACGAACTTCCGTTTTAACGAAATTTCCTGTTAAACGAATTTTTTTTTTTTTTTTTTTGAGAACCCATGACCTACATTGTTAATCGTGCGTAAATTTCTCTCTGTATAACGAATAAACTATTCGATAACAAATCTGTTTTTTGTAAACTTTGTCACCGTCGAATATTAAATATTGTTCTAAAATACCTACGGTTTTATTGTTTCCAATAAAGATAAGACATCGGATAGGCAAGCCGGTTCCAATTCGTTCCAAAACGTAATCGTACAAAATGCGATGAAATCGAAGGAGATCACGCGGAAGAATTGTCCAAACTCGCAGAAAAAGAGATACCAAACGCCTTTTCTGTTGCGAGAAATGGTTTTAGACAACAAGCAAATGTTTCGGATGAAATTTTTTTTTTTTTTAACTCAATGAAATCGATACATTTTACGAAAACAGTACAATTTTAAAAAGATAATAAACTATCGAAAGTCGCTGATTATTTCTTTTTTTTTTCTTTTTTTATATATATGTAGGTATAATATGATATTTTAAGTTTATATGAAAATATAAAATATTGAATAGGAAATTAAAAAAAAAAAAAAAAAACATGTAAATCTATTTTAACGAATTTCTCTGTATTACGAATCTTTTTTGTTCCCCGTAAGACTCCGTTATATGGAAGTTTTACTGTAATTAAGAACAGTGTGTTTTTAGATTGTCTCGTTTTATTGTTTATTTTTTTTTTTTTTTTTATCGACGTAAATAAAAAACGAATTATTGCGGAATGTACGGACTTTTCGGATACGAATACGACGAAGAAAATATAATATTTTTTTTATCGTAATAACTACTACTAATTTGTTTTTTTTTTTAAAAAATATAATTATTATTACTTGATTGTAATACAATATATTAGGTGCTTATTACGTACAGGATTTAATCAAAAAAAAAAAAAAAATACTTGTTAAAAAGTGCCGATAATATACGTACATATGGGAAATACGAGTATGAGTATAGTGCATAAAATAATATTAAAATATTGTTGGCGGTTGGACGGTTATTAAAAAAAAATAATAAATGTTCACACAAACCAATGACGATCGTTATAACGGACGATTTTTTTCGCTTTTCGTCCGTGCTGCTTGCTAATTGCGCTCCGTTCGCGGCCGTTCCGTTTTGCTGGACGACCCCGTCCGGTGGTTCTCCGTGTGTACGCGTATTTTGTTGTTTTTTTTTTATTTTTTTTATTTTTTTTTATCTCGTCCGCGGCGATTAAACGACGTTTAAAATACAAATTACATGTCTAACCGTACAGTATAAAATAATAATATTTTTTTTTTTTTATAATTATCCGTTCGACCGACACTAGTGGTAGGCCACCGCTGGGCAAAACAAAATATACGTCGGGGGCGGACCGGGCGGGGGGGGGGAGTGCTCCCGGAATATTTTAACGGCCAACGGCGGCAAATTTAATTATTATATTCAGAGACATTTTCCCTGAGGCTGTCCGCGATTTCCCGACACCTCGTGTGCACTCGTCGCGCAATTGTTTTGAATTTAATTCTGAACAAATGTATTACGTGGTTTTTTTTAGATAAAAATAGATAAAAACCAGTTAAATTTTTAATAGATATTATGGAAATGTCTATTTTATTACAATTAAATACGTTATACGTTTATAACGTTAGTTATTGAGTTTTATAAATGTGTTTGTAGAACGCATTTAACACAATGCATATTATTTTCCTTCAAATTTCGGGATCAAACTTAGAAACAGCCGGCACTCATTTCCATCCCCGCGATGATTTTTTTTTTTTTTTTTTGTCCGGTACTCGCTGTTCACCACAGCGACCGCCCGAAAACAGCGCCGCACAAACGTGAAGTAGAAAACGGAATTAAAAAAACGTAGAGCCATTTCAATTTCAACGGGACATTCGTCTCTTATCGAAATGACGCGGCGCACAGTTTGGGAACCTTTGATTTAAGCTGTTTACCGTTTATACGGTTTGTAGTAAACTATATCGACCGGTCCCAGGCCGTCGGTCCCAGGCCCAGTCCGCCCCGGTATCGGTATACACAAATACAATAACTTATTATTATACGATTACGTTACATAGTCCGAGACGATTTATTATCGTAATATATCGTTATCTTATTACTTATGTCTTATATCTTATATCTTGGACACTTAAAGTTAAAAAAAAAAAAAAATAATAATATCCTAGTAAACCGCGATATACGTATACAATAGTATTACATTTTACGAACGCTTAACATTTTTTTTTTTTTTTCAAAATCTTCGTTTATATTTCGTCAATATATTAAAACACTTATAATCGCCGAGATTATATTATTTACTAACGTAAAAAGAAACTTAACGAACAAAAAGATTATTTTCAATAATTATAATTGCATTGAAATCGGCGAACGTCGTTCGTACGCGATATTTCGCCTAATAATAATAATAACAATAATCGATATTTCCGGTAGAATATCGAAACTTCCCTTTTTTTTTTATTCTTTTTTGAAAAAATACGAACAGAAAGTCAAGGAAAAAAAAAAAAAATCATAGGTACCTTAATTAGGTATGTTTACCGTGTTTCTTACTAACTTTTGTATTGCTTTTCTTCGTGGAGTTTTGCGTAGTATTCAATGTGGTTACAGTGAATTCTATATCTTTCGTTCTCTGGTGAGCTAAATGGATAATATTATAAAATTAGCCGGTCAGACGATCGAATGCCGTCGCGGAAAAACGAACAAAAATTCAACCGCTAACGGTCGGACTCACCAAAAAATTCTTCCACGGGAATTTCGATTTTATCGTGATCGATCCACGTCAAGCCCATTTCGACTTTTTCCGCCAAATCTTTCCAGTGTTTCCGATTCTCCAGGGTACCCTCGTACAACGGCGTGATCCACGGGAACGTGTCGCACAGCACCTTATAGAAAACAATTACATACCAAAACTATAACTACAAATCACTAAAAAAAATAAAAAATAAAAAAAAATTACACTCACTTTGTACAACGGCAAACATATGACGTCGATGAACTCGACTTGCATCTGAGGGAGTTCGTCTTTTTTTTCTCTGTCCATCATCGCCTACAAAATTATTCCGACAACAGTAAAATGTCAAATTAAATCGAATATAATGTGTATCGGTATTTAAGGCTCGGCAAGGATTTATTTATGTAAAAAAATACGTATTTTTTTACGGCGGACATTTAAAACGATTTCGGCGGCAAACTCGTCTCAATTAAATTATCGAATCGAAATTCGGCTTAAATACATATTTTACAATGATTTTGGGATTTTCTCGCGTGTTTAGACAATTTTAAGAAAATTTACACTAATATATATATAAAAAAAAAAATTCTTCAATGAGTTTCAACCCTCTAGACACGAAAATTATGAAATATGCGCCACCGATCACGTCGATTGAAGTGGTACGTTCCTTTCAGTCGGCACAAATCTGTTTTACGGTCGAATCGTAGATCGTTCAACTTGGACGGTAATTATTTGAAGACGTATATGATAGCATCTCATTGCAAATATAAAATAAAAATTAAAGAATATTATTTAAGTACCATTAAAAAAAAAAAAAAAAAAAACCACAAAAGAACAATTATACAATTTGTTTAATACATATATAAATCCAAACCATCGTGCACACTGTGTACTCGTATTATATTTTCTTTAATACCATTGGCTGTTGATTGAGTTGTAACTTTTCCAAATCGCCTTGGTCGAAAAACTCGTCGGCCACGAGTTTGGCCATTTTGTGTTGCACTTCCCAGGGTTTCGCTATTGCGCTCACGTCGCACGCTGTCATCAAAATACCGCACAATACTGGGAGAGGATGGCAAAAATAAAAAAATAAAAATATAAATTAGTTCTCTATCGGTTTACTGTATAATATTATTATTGTTATGCGGCAATCATAAATAATCGAGTTACAATGCCGTGGCCACTCACGAGCTTTTTTCTCCTCGCTCTGCCAATCGAATTCGCCGTTTTCCACCACCTCCATGAATCGGCTTTTCTTTTTGAAATACATAGCCAGGTCGGTGGACAGTATCGAATTCTCCACCAGTTTCATTACGGACCGATAGTCTTCGGGCGACAGCGCCTGGAATATGTTGTTGCCGTCGCTGTTCAGGATCATCACGCACTGGTCGAAATGGTGGTGTTCCATCGTACTGGTCGTGTACAGGATGGCCAACGGTGATTCGGTTTTCGTCTGGAAAGCGTTGTTGGTGCCCCTGTGGTCGAGATCGTGGCATAGACACGCCACCAGCAAACCCAGTATCTAGACAACGATCGAATTTTATTATATTTTTTTTTTTTTAGTCTCGACGGTCACCCCGATATTCCAAGCTCCTTGTTTTACATATTTGTCTAGGAGCAGATGTTCCCAACTCGCGGTACGCGAAGAAATTTTTTTTATTACTATTTGCATTCAATATTATTTAGTTTAGTTTTGTTTATTTGATATTAGCTAATTTTATAAAAAGACATTTCTGCATTTCCTAATCTTTCCCCATTTATTGATGAAAATGAACTCTCTCTGAAGGAAGATTTAAATGCTGAGACATCTGGGAACATTTGGAAGCATTGTAGATGAATTTTTCAAAATATTTTTCTGAAGACTATTCAAAGAAAAATTGGATTAGAAACCCATTTTTGTATGAATCTTCAGACAAAGAAGTTCCAGAAGACGTGGAAGACAAAGATTAGAGTAGATTTTAAACCATTCAGAGAGTAGATTTTCTGAATTACTGTATTTGAAAAATAAGTACAGAAGTAGGCTCGATATTCAAAGTGACTTAAGAGTTTAAAATTAGTTCCATTCAACCTGATATTGATGTCCTTGTATAAAATAAACAACAACAAATATCACATTAATTATTTATTATTTTTTTTTTATTACTTTGAAAATTGTAATTTAAAATTTAAATATTTAGATTTAACTAAAAATTAAGATTTTTTTACTTTCATAAATATCAAATAATATAAATGTAAAAATATGAATGAATAATAAAAATATACGTTAAAAAAATTTCACTCCTAATTTAGTTATAGAATTGAGGTGGTACGCGTATTGATTATAAAAGTGTCGGGTGGTACTCGATGATAAAATGGTTGGGAACCCCTGGTCTAGAGCCCTAAAACGGCGCCGTCCGACAATTTTGGAAAATGCCTTTTCGGCAAATCCGGGTATTAAATGCGAAATGCACGACTTAAAATAGTTCTCTTCGAACAATAAACGAACGTTCGAAATTTACTTTTAACGGTTATATTAAAAAAAAAAAAAAAAAAAAAAGGGCAGAGAAAAATAAAAGCTAGGCAACCACCAATTATCTTGTACAGCGGCGTTTCTTGCGCAGAACGAGCGAAACGGTAATCCTATAAATCTTACCCCGTATTTAGCTCTAACAAAATGCCAATTATCCGAACACGCACTTTATCTTCTTCGACGACGGCTTTTATTACCTGTATACCGAGAGAAATAAAAAAATTTTAAGTTTCGAGCCCGCGAAATGTTTTCCGTTCCTGTGTATACTGTCGTCGTAATGAAATTCAATAAATCCTAATCGCATAATTTTCTCTCGGTTTAACGTTTTTCCTTTGTTTGTTTTTTTTTTCTCGTAAATGTACCCAATATACTAACAACACTCTTTAATATCGTCCGTTATTATTATTTATTTATTTTTTTTTTTTAAACTGTTGATATATTTTACTAGCTAGTAGTACTGTTCAATTATTAAATCTCGATTGCATAAATCTCGTTTAACCGTACGTATCTGTTATTTCGGTCGTGGTGATAATACCGATGGGCGGTGTGGGGGAGGGGGGGTTAATTTAATAGTTTCTCGTAACGCTTACTTCCAAATCGGACATGAATCTTTCCATTTTTCCGGTTTTTAACATGGCGAACATGGTCTGCGCCACGTTCAGGGCGTGTCTCCAATTGTGATATTTTACCGGCCGGTAATTTTTCCTCACGCTCAACACCCATTTGCAGAGCACCTGGAAACGGCGAAATCGCGCCGGCATAAGCCACGGAATATCGACAGATATTGTTAGCGTGCCGGCTAGCGGACAAACGTCGTACTAAAAATTGTTACGTACGTGATACGGGATTTGGAATTGCTGCACCAGGTTGCACTGCAGGAACATGCGGATGGTCGCCTTGCACGTGTCGTCGTCCGACAAATCGAAATCGATGAATTTAAAACTGAAACCAATCATAATAAACAACCGGGTATCGTTTAAAAGCGATAGGGGTGCGTACGACATATCTGTTCAAAGAGTACCGGGACAAATGTTATTACGGCTAATCTACACACGGTAACGTTTGAAAATGGTAAACAGATAGATTCCCCCGCGAATTAGTGGATATTTCAAATAAAACCAAAAGTCGCCGTCAAATCGCAGTTTAATATTACACGTGGGCAAATCCAGTCGGTTTTTCATTCGTTCGCCGTTTTCGACATGTCCGAAATCAACGGACAACGCGGCGTGCATCGAGTTTTGCTTGAAACTCGGTAAAAATGATGCAACGAAAATGATTAAAACCGCTTTCGGGGATGATTTATTAAGTGGCTCCGTGACTTTTCAGTGTTTTAAACGTTTCCAGGACAGTTGGCGGTTAACTGAAGACGATCCACGTTCTGGAAGACCGTCGACGTCATCCACAAACGATAATTGTGTGGCGACAATTTGCGAAAAAAATGCCAAATGGCCGCCGATTAACCGTACGCGAGTTAACAAAGCGAATCTCAATTGAGTCTTGTCATGTAAATTTACAAGAAAATGTATAGATGAGAAGGGTCGCGCTGTCGAAATTTTCGTTCCGCGATTGTTCATCACGACAACGCACCGGCACATTTAGCGCTGTCAATTCGTGTATTTTTGGCTGATTAAAAAATTGCTGTGGTCCCGCGGACTCTCCCTATTCTCCTGATCGGGACCAATGTGATTTTTTTCTATCTCCAAGACTAAAATCTAAAAGGACTAAAATGGCAACGATTTAAATATGTAAGGGAAATCAAAGCGACCGCGGCAACAGAATTCGTAGCTTTAACTTTGGGACAGTTCCAAAGATCATTTGCAGGAGGAGAGTATTTCGAAGGAGATATCATTTAAATAATATGTAACTTTATTTTTGTAATTATTAAATATAAAATCCTGGTGCTGTTTGAACAGACCTCGTATTATGTTATCGTATCACTAGAAAGTATTATTGGGTTTTGTTGTTTTTTTTTTTTGTCGGTTATAATATATTATCACCTAAAAGTTTCTAACCATTACGAGAATAACACTAATAAAAAAAAAAAAAAAAAAAAAAAAAAAAAAAACAAATAAAATAACAAACGTACATATAAACTATTTTATTGTACGAGGAAAATATAATCATTTTGTAAGCGTATATATTATATTTCCAAAGTAATCATATAATGTATTAAACGAAACGAGGGGAGTTGCAATAGTTAGTTTAGTTTATTTGTATACGTACCTGCGTCGTAAATAAAATAATAATAATAATAATAATAAAAAAAGTCGTAAAAATAATTAAATCCGAGCACACAACATTCGTATATTATATATAAGAGTACCGCGGAAATATTAATTAATTAAAGTAAGTAAAACGGTTCGTTTAGCGAAATTGAACGACCCGTTTCGTTCGTGACAAAAAAAAAAAAAAATAAAAAGAAAAAGAAAGAACCGTACCTATATATATATATTATTGTTATTATCATTTTTTTTTTTTTTTTTTTGTTTATTGCCAATCGGTTTAATTAACATATTCATTATTATAATATCGGAATCGGATAGTGTCGAACGAGCTTTTTTAAATGTTTGTTTTCCTGTACAATTACATGGAACACTTGGAATACGGAGATTATCTATTATTCACTTGTAAGCGGACACACACGATCATTAAATACGTTTTTATTGATTTTTACAATAGTCTGTGCGCAGCGCAATAATGATTTAAACGAACGGTTTACTACAAACGGTACACCGCGAACGAATTTTTTTTACTAATTTTGTTTCCCCGGTTATTCCAGAAACGTGTGGTATTTTAAGGTCAGCGTGGGAAAACGTGGTGATTTCCGAGACGTAAAACGGGGAAATCGCACGTAGATTTTTTTCGATTGAAATCATTGGATGCGGTTGATGTGTGGTGATGCTTTGGCTGCGCCCCAGAGCTGAACTCCACGTGACCACGTATGGGTGTTAGAAGATGTTTGCAAAGCAGGAATTTGACGGGGAGCTTCTACGTGCTTAGACGTATATTCGTTATTCGATTCATGATTTGTGGATATATTCCCAACAACTTTTGACCCGGGCGTAAGTTTGCCAAACGATGAGACTTGTGAGCCCCCCCCCCACAATCGGTTGTCTCGAAAAAGCAATAAGTAGGACAAGCAATAAAATGTGGTTTTATTATAGTACAATATGTTTTAATATATTTTATCGTTATTTTCTTATGGACGCGTGTGCTTACGCGGGAGATATTATTCAAATATTTATATATGTTTCCGTTTTACATAATTGCGATTCGTAGGGTTTTGTATTTAATTTTATGAAATTAGCGACATAACGACGGATAGGATTTTGATTGTCTAAAGGTAACTCGAACCGTTCAGGATGTATTTTTTTCCCCTTTATCCTCAATATGTGGTTCCCGGGTGTCTATAGTTGTGCAACCGTTAGTTTTTCTTGTAAGTTTCCACGCCATTTCTCTCTCTCTCTCTCTCTCTCTCTCTCTCTCTCTATAGTTTAAAACCTCAGGGATTTCAGAAAAAAAAAAAAAATTTAAAAGAAAAGCCCGCAATCCGGATCGATCAGGTATTACAACGGCCGATTTAAATTCTTGTAAACGTACAGTTTAAGTCAATTGAATTTAACTGTCTTTGTACAACTTGTCAACGCTGGCAATTCTCGTTTATGTCTTCGTAGTAGACGAGTTACGCAACCTATAGACGTTTATTGACGATATTAAATTATACGGTTAATACAATTAATCATTTCTATATAACGCCGTCTACAATTTACGCGAGTTTATCGTAATGCGTGTTTTAAGAGTGTTCAGATGTACAGATGTGGAATGCATCAGTGTGCCTAGACCGCGGGACCGACCGAATCCGACCAATCCCAGGGCCAGGCGGACTATGACTAATCCGTTCAGATATAATAATTTATCGCAAGATAACGCAATTGCCGCAGCCCGAAAACACTGCGGCGGGCGGGCGTGGGTACCTGTACAAGTTGTAAGTTTCGGCCGATGGGATCGTGTCCTGCGCCAGTTTTATAGTGTCGTCTATGGACGCGGTCGCGTGGTACGACAGGCACTCCAGAGCGACTTTCTGTTTGGCCATGAGTTTGCCTGCAATGCGAAATAATATTATAAGACCTACAAATACCAAACTGAAATTATGTTCGAATGATCATTCGGAATCATTCGAATCCCGTCGCGATCCGGAACCCACGGCCGCACTTACACGCGCTCTCGTACATTTGCGTGTTGTGAATGCCCAGACCGCAGAATATGGCGAACGCTTCGAATGTCGACACGTCGCAATCGGTAAACGGCGACCCGGTTTCCTGTGCACAATAGCAAACGTACAGACGTTATTTTTGTTTTTATTGTTTATTAAAAAAAAAAAAAAATGTAATATTTATATTTATATAATAATAGTAGAAATCACTTTCGGACAAAGTCGTACTGAAAACTCGTTTGACTCTTATTATTAGCGCAGACGTAGGAGTTATATATCATATTTTTTTTACACAATAATTACGGTACGATATTTTTCCTGATAATCAACAGTGTCGCACACAAAATTAACGTAACATATCTGCCCAATAGCTGTTGGGGATTTATAAGTGTGTGCACACGATGTGTTTTGGAAAAAAAAAAAAAAAAAATACAACACCATGTTAAGGATTAATAAAAAAAAATTAGACCGCGGCGCAGAGACATTGTCGGGAAATTGATTATAATAGCGTAGAAAAGAGGACGAGTCTCATTAAGTAATACGGTAATAATGTTTTATCTAAATACACGGTGGGGCGTGGTTACTTCCTTATCTGAAACTCTCGCAACTCAGCGGCTATTAATAGTAGACCGTTGGTTTACGGCTTGTTCGAAAGCACGTTATCTAAGGTTTTTGTTATAAATAGTTCAATGTTAACAATGCAGTGGACGAATCAAGAGGCCTACTATTCTATCAGCCGTTCGATCCTCGCAACTCGCCGTGCTTTCGGAAACGATTTCAATATCGCACCTGCAGGTCGTGTGCCCGATCGGGCAAATCGATTCGTGTGTGGGGTGGACACGTTCGGGGATACCGGTAGTGTGCAGAAGAAACATGATGGGCTCTCCAGCACCGTCAGGACGCCAGAAAACATCGAAAGGAGGGTGCCAAGGGCGGCGATTTCGAAATCCCCCTAGGCGATCTGCACACAGACATTCGACTGCTCTAGGGATGTCTAGTCGCACAGTGCGACGAGTTCTTCACGAGGAACTTAATTTCCACCCATACGAATTGGCAGCGGTGCAACAACTTAATCCACGCGATTATGTAACGCGAAAAAATGCATGTGAAGCCTTCCTCGAAAACCTGCCCCAGGGCACCCTTGTTTTCTTTAATAACGAGGCACAATTCCATATTTCTGGATGTGTGAACAAACAAAACATGCGATATTGGAGCCCCAAACAATATTTGTGCTACTTGTGCCGACATAAGCACACATATGCTTGGAAAAAGTGGACAGAAATTTCCAATTCCGACTATCTCAGTGGATTGACGAGAACGGTGTCCACCGTCGAGATGTAGTATTTAAAACCAAATAAAATAAAATTTTAAATGTACCCGTATACACAGCAAATATAATTAAATCAATATCGCCAATACTTTTTGTGTTATGATTTTTCAAAATAAGGAAGTAACCACGTCCCACTCTGTATATATATATATATATATATATATAAAAGAAAAAATCAAAAAAAAAATATCCACTACAGGCTCGATTGAAAATCTCCTGGGGTTTCACAGCAATCCGATATCCATTCGTAAAATGTCCAATAAAAACCGATTGGTATGTAACAACGGTGGTGTATTAGTTACTTTGTCGATGAGTTAACGAACGAATCCGTTTTTATAATATTATTGCTATTAGTGCACGCGCTGTGAATTAATTTTTGCAAATAATTTAAGTTTATCCGTTGAAATTTATATGATATTACACGTATTGCACGCGGAATTGAATACGTCCTACTCGATTACCCGCCGTATAATTTATTCCGCGCGCGTATAATATAAATCGTTACGGTTTTGTATACATTCGGAAAGGCGCAGCAATACGTACGCGTCTCGTCAGCGTTGACCGTTATCTAGACAAATAATAATTAATTCCATTTTATCCTATCGAGACACTTTACGGAAATCGACGGGAAAATCTGAGACGAATACACGAACGTCCGCGGGTCGACGGTCAAAATGTTAATTTTTAACATTTCATTCAAATTTTTTTGTAAATCAATACATCGATTGAGGAACATTATAATATATATATATATATTTTTTTTTTATACAATCTATACTAAAAAAAAAAAGTACAACGTATGATTTTAAATTAAATGCAATGGCTTGGGTGTCTCGAGGGAAGAAACCATCCAGTGAGGGTACTTCGGCGTGAATTTACATTTACTTGGGTATTAAGTATTCATAGTATGTTTACTTTATAAGGCCATGGGGCCATTGTCTCTTGAGTCTTCTGGCAGGATTTCCTGGGATGGAGGTAGACAGTAGCTTTTTGATATGGTGATTGGTGTGATTTTGGAAACGAAATCTAAATTTTGAATAATACCGCTTGGCAGTAACAGTGACTTTAGGGATGTGAAGATCTGTATGAAGAGTATGGTTTGAAATATACGGAGGAGCGTTGGTTATAAGGAGGATTTTCGATTTTCGACACTTGTATTTATTGTGTGTTTGACATTTTTGCTGAGCCCCAGAGTTGAATTCCATAGAGCCAGATAGGCTTAAGAAGAAGATTGTATATTTGTATTTTGGTTTTGAGGGATAGTTTCGAGAATTTGCCGAGAATAGGTCTGATAGAGTAAAGTCGTTGATTTAATTTTAATTTTGTTGTGCGAATATGTTTAGCCCGTGTTAGGCGTTTGTCGAAGGTCGGCCCTAGATATTTGGCTGTGTCGTAGAATGGTATTGGTTTGCTGTTTGTACGTACCGGAGGAGGTTGTCTATGACGGAGAGCAATTATAATATATAAACGAAAATATACACACACCCGGGGGGGGGGGGGGTAAATGATCTAGACAGATTATAAGCGATTTATCATTTATCATTTATCTAGACAGATTTTTACCCATCATTACGTAACACTGTGCTTACACTCGTGCGAAGTGCCGAGATTTAAATCCGTCTAGATAGTAGTAGTTTAGATTTTTGCCAATATTTTATCACAATGCCGATATATTGATATGTCCGTCCGAAGTCTATCGAAAACCAAACAAAAGAAATTTACCATTTACTCGTATCCAGAATGAAATTGGCACGGTATAATTCGGCAATATATGTTTTAGCGTTTAAGAGTGAACATTTATGTCACCGGGTCCATTGGAAATCAAGCGTCGGATGTAACGGAAACAACCCGCAGCCGACCCTTGGCCCCGGGAAAAAGTCTTAGCTACGCCACTGCGGGTAGATGATACTTAGCCAGTAGCGTAGTTGCGAGAGGACAAGCGGGAACGCTTGCCTTCCGTTACATTTTTTTTTCGGGGGACGAGGCGAAGGTATCATTACTCTCTTCTCCCCGTGCGTGACAGGCGGTATAACTCTCCGAATCGTCTAATGCAACGCATTAATAACTTTTTGTAATCGTACGATATAACAATTTTCTGTTTTCCTCAAACAATGTCATAAAAGTTTGTAGATATTTCACGGTTTTTTTTTTCTTCTTTTCTTTCTGTTCTATACAATACACGTCGACGTGTTGTCAACGGTATCGTATTTGTCGGGGCCTACGCAAATAAGACAACTAGCAATTAAAACAACGGTGTTTATTATTTTAAGTTTTGTTTGATTAGGTTGAATTTTAGGTCTTTGATTATTTTGTACACGTAGTACATAAAAATATATTCACACCTCCCTCATCCGCGGTTTCGCGTTTTGTGAATTTCGCGACTTTGCATACCCCCGGGTTTTTTAACCGGTGTTTTAACCACTGTGCCCAGCTATTCGAATCGCATACACGTACCTTATTTATCAATTGCGCCACACCTATTACGTCTTTTTTGCCGTTCAAAATCGGCATGCACAGGATGGACCTAATTGGCACTCGGTCCGTGGCCGCGTCGTCGCTGTCGATACTCGGCTGTCGGTTTAACGAGGCGGCCCAGACTTCCACGTCGCCGATGTTCAACAACTGCGGGGTAAAAACAAAAAAATCGCTCGTCATTATTATTGTTCCGAATTTACAATACAAATATAGAGCCGTCGGGTTGACCACTGACTGGTGACGATCGAAATTAGTCTCTCGGGGTACGGCGAGAAGACCGAGACCGATTTCGACCGTCACCTTGTGTCAACTGCACAGCACGAGGAGACCGCCTCCATACACACGTACAGGCGTGCAAAGACTCCGATCCCGTGTCGAGCCAGACATATTATTTTTTGCGTAATACATTTGGCAGACGACACTTATCACTCGTTAGTCGACTCGTTCGCTTATTGGACTCAAAAAGGCTAATCCAAATTGCCGTAGGAAGCCCCTGGTCAATTTAGAAAAAAAAAGCGCTTTTTTACCAATTGAATAATTGGTGCGATAATATTTTTTTTTTTTTAATTTTACTCATTTTTTTCCTATTAATACAATTTATATTTATTAGTTATTAGTTACAGTGTAAATTTCAAACTTTAAAATGTTGCTTTTCTTGTTTTATGACTGGTAAATTCATTGATAATTTCTTCTTTAAATGAATTTTTCTGGCAAATTATCATGTTCTATGGGTATAATTTCCATGTTCGTTAATCTTTCTAACAATTTCATCATTAAATTCACACGTAGTGTGAACAATTAGAAAAAATCATACACATTTCAAAATTTATAATGAAAAAATATCATTTTGAAGGTCGAATAAAAATACCACTTTTGAAGCACAATATGCAACCCTTTGCAATTTTCGCCCCTGTATATAACTGTAGTTATGCCATCCCTTGTCGCACCATTGTCAAGATTTACGAAAAAAAAAAAAAAAACTTATGTACCGTAAATATTGCAACGGTTTTTTTTTTTTGGGGAGGGGGTCAATTTTTTCATTTTTATACGTCAAAAGATGAGGATATTCCGCTCGACAATACATTTTATTTGAGAATTTTTCTGGGATATTTGTTTTTTTTTTCTCTTTTCTGTATTTAATCGTCGATTAAAACGCTCAGATTTGTTCGAGCAGTATCCTAAAAAAAAAAATACGTATATCGGTGGTATATATTCCTGGACCTTTCGCAAATGTCAGCAAATATCGAGTCGAATAAGCGGCGTCTATACTGTATATATGAACGTATATTCAAAATATTTTTCGGTCTCACCCGTTTAAATACGCAAAAATACCACGAGGATATTGGGTCAATCCGATAAGGTTATACCGTTAACCCGCGCCGAGATCGTAAAACGATTTTCCGACACGACGTTTTAATATGAACGTAAACGCTCACGGCGACACCCTCTTCAAATGTTTATCTCGATATCGTAATTTAAATTATTATTTATATATATCGTATATACCTGTGTAGAACTGGCCACTTCCTGCGCTATCTGAAGAAGTTTCGACGGTTTGACGTTTTTGTTGATTTTTTTCACCCCTTGACCCGAGCCCAATTCAAAAGCCGTGGTGAAATTTATGTCCTGAAAAAACACGTTAATCGATTTATCAGACGCCGCAACGTTAACAAGACGATACGCAATTTTTTTCTTTCCAACCCGAGGTGTTCGGTCTACAACTCCGATTTTCCTTTCTAGTTGATTGGTTTTTAACTCGTGCGTCGTTTTAAATTTTTTCCAAGAGTTTCGAGGACGTCCTGCAGTTCTCTTTCCTCCTATCACACTTTCTATAATTGCATTATGCAACTTTCTGAGTGTCTCGGGGCATGCCCAACCATTTTCCAGCTCCTAGCATCAACGAATGCTGTTCGTTTATCGTTTACAGTTTCAAGTACCCCTCTGGTTTGTTTTATTCTCTGTCCGATTTATCCTATCCATACACCTCCAACAACACATTTGAACACACTCTGAGGCTTCTAGTTTTTTTGTTTTTTTTTCAGCATACGCAATAATTATTAGTAATAGTAGTAATAACTATGTACCTTGTGTTCACTGCGGGCCATCGGTATATCTTCGGCTAACGTATCGGTACTCTGTGAAATAAAAATAAAACTCTAGTAAAAGCTCTAGTAAAATTGTATTGGGTTTTCGTCCCGTTACTATTATTTTATTTATGTTTTTGTAATTTTATTACATTTTTGGTAGACGATTTTTTTTCCATAGTATAGTTCCCTGGCTTGGCTCCAAAGTGTTCCAAATGGCTCTGCAACATAAAAGAAAGAAAAGAAACGTAAATATTGAAAATAATAAGAGGAACGAAATATGTTGCCAAAATGTCCGTACGGCTTCTTCGCATTCTAAGTCCAACAGGAAGACGACGCAACGTTCGCATTTGATCAGATCTCTGGCCTGGGTCATGATCTTCGACACGAGACAGTCCAGATTATTTTGTTCTTCGAATATGCTTCTGGCCAAGCTGAGCAACATCTACAGAACAGCCGTTTTAAAAATTATTAGACACGAACAAATATAATGCAAATGGAAATATCGTAATGGCAGAAATATTTGTTTGTAAATTCAATATACGAACCGAATAAAATATTATAATTCTCACGAAAAGCCCAACGAACGTATTGTAATAGCCGAACGTTAACAATGAAACGTCGACTGGAATTCAATGGAGTGTTATTACGGAAAAAAAAAAAAACAATTTATTCAACGAAAAAGTATTGATAAAAATAAATTACAACATTTTCGTCCACATAAAAAAAAAAAAAAAAAAAAAAGAAATACTAAACAATTTCAAATGTAGTACTGTATAATGCAATGCATAACTTAAAACACGCCAGAATATTTCGAACGAATCGTACGAGTAATGTAAGTTACAAGGTGAAAGTTTCACGCCTATACGGTTATTTTTCCACCGAATCGAGCAACGATGAAACCAAATCGAAAACAACGGAAATCGTTATGGCGTATTATTATGACAAACACTATAGAGGAAATCGGAAAGACGAGATTAATCTCGTCGATCCGCCAAATAGATGCGAAACGCTACAAGAATGTCCCTATACGGTTTTCGGCCGTCGTAAGATTTCCGGTGTAAAACAAGCCGTTTACGGACGAAAAAAAAAGAAAAGAAAAATCAGCGTACACATTTTTTCTTTTTTCTTTTTTTTACCTCGCTACGAGGTATTAACCTCGTCAATCACCTCCGTCCAGGACGAGATTACCAAGTTTGCCCGTAAACATGAGACAAGGCTGGATCAACACACTAATCCAGGAGCGATTCAACATCGTTACATTTTTTACTTGATAACTCTCAAGGCACTGGGCATACGAAACACCGAAGACTCAGTATAAGGATTCTTAGACTGTGAGATTCCACACGCGTTTATCTTTTTATTTTTTGTACATTAATATAATGTAATATAATATTAATATAATTATTTGTGTACGCCTTTGAAACGTATTGTTGAATGTCTTTATGATCGTTATAATAAAAATTGTCGGGCGGTTTAAAAAAAAAAAAAAAAAAAAAAGAAAGAAATCTAATTCGCGTGCCGGCGCGAGTTCACATTAGTTTCGGGAACAAAATGGAAAATTCGACAGGCACGTACGACGTACGCAGTGTACTCGAAAAACCGGCGGTTTTTTGATGATAATAATAATAACAATGCGGTTAAAACCGCGTTTTAGGTGTATATAGTTAGACGCGGGACGTTTTCGCGGTTTTTACTGCGACTTAGTGCCGGATAAACGTATACGGGTAGGTATAACGTATACGACGACTACTACTACTTACACCGCTCTACTCGTATTTTATATTGTTACTTAACCTAAGTTTTCCGGGCCGTTAAGTTTATATACTTATATACCTTATATATATATATATATATAAGCGAATTGCTCTAACGGGGCGCTCATAAAAACCGCTGTTTACGGGATCATGATATTATAATATACCGTCGTATAATGTTATTATTATCGAGGCTGTGAATTTAATGCGATAGAAAAAAAAAAAAAAAAAGAAACCAACTACACTTAAACTCGCGAAAAAGCGCCCAAATAACGCTCCGCAATTGTATTTTGAATGTATACAATACACTAAACCGTGTCCTATTATCGAGTGGATGAATACTAAATACGGGTACACGGATTTATACATAGATATATTGTAAATAAAAAAAAAAAACTTAAATTAAAAAAAAAAATAATAAAAAATAAATCGGGGAGGTAGGAAACAGAGGGGAAATTTAAATTAAATCCGTACGCGACGATAAATCGTTACTAATGGAAAACAATTCTGAACCAAGGTTTCATCAAAAAAAAAAAAAAAAAAATCACGCTAATTTTTTTTCCTTTACAACATGTGTAAAAATTTCAAGCGTTTTCTGGTCGACCAAATGAAAATTTATCCACGTAAAACCAAATAAAAACCACAACAGCTTGAAAATTTCAGATATCTAAAAATAGGTAAACAAAAAATAATTAGAACGTTTAGAAAATTGCACCGCGTCTAAAAACGACTTATATTTTTGTAAAAATGTCAGATTTCTACATGACTATTTCTACCGGAATTTACATTGCAAAATTCGCAAAAACAAATCAAACCGGTAAATATTTTCCCGGTTTTTCTCAATTATTCAGAAACCTACAACGGGAATCGAGTACTGGCCATCTTGAGAGCGCACCAACTAGATCGGAAACGCTTTCTGAAAAGCCGCTGCACTTGAATACCGGAGCAAGATTTCCGGTAGAAAAGTTGTCCACAGCCGAAGAAATACGAAGAAGATGTGTGCGCGCACATTAGCTAACCGCTCTGAATTTAAATTGGAAATCGTTTAAAACGCCTGGCGATGTAAAAAAAGAAAAACTAAAAGTCTCGGACGTGGGTTCATTTTCGCTGTTGTATAGTATACGGTCCATAATTCGAACGCGTTATTACTATTCGTTTGCAATAAGCTAGAGGAAAGAAAAAAAAAAAAGAAAAAAATATATATATATATATAAAAACAATGCGTTTTCTATAAATTCGCTGCCCCGCGGTTATATTTTTATATTATATTACAACGTTAACCGGTTATTATAGGTTAGGTTATGGTAATGCGGCACGTCTTACCTGATTTCTTTGGAATTCCTGGACAGACTTTTCGAACAGTTGAGCATTTTGTATTCCGATCGCGCAGAACGTCAGGTACCTCTGGAATATCTACACGGGCAAAAATCACGGTCGTTGAATAAAAAAAAAAAAATTAATCGCTTCCCTGACCGCGAGCTAAAAAATCGTATACAGTTTTTTTTTTATACGAATTCCGTTACACGCTCCGGTCCGTATTTCGAAATTTTACGCCCCGGTGCAACATATTTTAGCAGCCCCCCCCCACCGTCCCACAGTGCCGTCCTTAAGAAAATTACCAATACGTTTTTTTTACGTCTTATTATAAAAGACTCGTATCCGTACTTAGTGATTTTATTCCTTCGGTGTTAAATTAAAACTTATCCGCTCCCTAAAAATGTTGTCGCCCTGGGGAAATCGCCTCTTTTATTTCCCGTTAAATGCGGCTCTGACCCTCTCCCTCTCCCTCCCCCCTTCAATAAAAAAAAAGTCGACCGTAACACTTTACTTTGTTGAAAAAAACAATGTTGGTCTGCGGGAAACTTAAAAAAATTTATAATAAATTATCGTCAAATGTAACCTCCCTAAAATGTCATCACTGCATCGTTTGATAACGACGACGGAGGATTAACGGAGGGGAGGAATTGTTATAGTTAAACGAGTAATTTTTTTTTTTTTACTTTCTACGAGTAACTGTAATTATTTCAACCGGACTAGGTCGCTAGAAATATGAAAGAGGAAACCGTGACTGTTCTAACTCCTAATATAACTAGCTAGCTGCCCGTTATCCGGCCTTGCTCGGTTGAACAGAACCGTCGCCAAAAACGGTCAACACTTTTGTTTTGTTTGTTTGTTAATCATTTAAATCTATTTAAAAAAAACCAAGGGATTCTCTTCCCCGCGGCAACTGTAACGCGTACGCAATAACAAAATGCCATTTTTGCGTCCGAACCGCCGGGGAAACCTAAACCGTCAACGATGAAATTTAATGTTTTAGTCAGCTCCCATTAATTTGCGTTTACGTGAAAATAAAAGAATCCTGCGTTAATCATCGGGGACGGCTGCACAGCCCCGCAGGCTTATTTGATAATTTCTAGAATCGGTTCGGTCGTCCCGGAGATGTTAACCGCTGCGCGCCAACAGACGAACAAACGCGAAAAATCGTTTCCATTTTGAAAACATTTAAGTCGCCCGTTTATTATCCACCGGAAACCGAGCGGACTCTCGCGCCCCCCCCCCTCCCCATCGGCTCTCCGGTAAACAATACGACGCACGCGGCGGCGCACTTACTTCGACGTCGTGCTCGGTAAACGAATTGCTGCCGTCGGTCTTGTTGATTATCTGCGCCACGCCGATCACGTCGTTGTCGTAGTTACAGATCGGCACGCACAGTATCAAATTGGTCGTGTAGCCGGTCATGTGATCGATTTCCCGGTTGAACCGCGGGTCCTGCGTGGGCACACAATTATTTTTAGAATAATATTAATAATACAACGGCGGCGGGTTAGAAACGATAATAACGATTTAAGAAGGCCCGGCAACGCCGCCCGCGTATTGTTTTTCGTTCTACATGCCGTCTAATTTCGAATTTCGTTTACTCGGTGTACGGTACGATCGTTTTTTTTTTTTCAACGCGCATTTCAAACATTCCTAGACCGTTGTTTTATTTAGAAATCGTAATACCGTGTGCCGTGGTTTATTTAGAGCCCGAAAGTCCCCGGTCCCGACAACATTACCGTCGGATACCGCTGCAAACGGTATCGGATTTCCCCCCGAACGGGGTTTTCGAATTTCGACTATGATCGAGTACTGAACAATCAAACTGATATTTATGTGGTGTTGGGCTGTGTATGCAGTCTCGCAGAAAAAAAAAAAAAAATATATATATATTAAAAAACTCGCGTGCTCGTTTAAATTGTTCTTTTACCACAGGTGTTTTTTTTTTTTTTTTTTTTTTTGCCTCGCTTCGTATTTTTATATTGCCGACCATAGGCTCGGATAAAAACATTTTCGCCGGCGATGCAAGACCCCCACCCCCCAAACCACATGCAACCGGAGCCGTAGCCAAAAAAAAAAAAAAAAGGGAAACGTCACTTAAATATTTTAAATTGTCTCCCACTTTATAGAGAGACTGGGTATTATACACCGTCGTGTTCGCAAAAGCAAATATGATTATTGATAAAAGAATAATAAAAAAAAAAATACATAATCATTTATATAATTTTACGACACGTTTGATTCCGAGTGGAAATTTCCATACTACACTGTTGGCGGTCGCCGTTCGATAGCATTATGATTGGTGTTTTTGTTAAATACATCGATGCTTAGTCTTCGATATATCGAAGAAAACATCGAGCTTTTATCTCGATGTTTTTACATTTTTTTTTTTTTAATAAATTATTTGTATAACAATTTTATAAATTTATATATTTATTCTGTTCGAACTGGAAACGGGCGGGCGATTTGCTTGCGCAGTTCTTAATCGCGATTCTTTTTCGTTTATCCCCGAGTGAACGTTTATTTTCTAATTTTGAACAAACAAAGCAATCGGTTAACACCTGAGCATTTAAACAAACTTTTATTTTTACAATCCGTAGATGGTACACTATGGTAATGTATTTCATTACGTTTAAATATAATAAAATTTAATATTCGTGCGTCTTTAAATTAAATTGTCTTTTTATTTGGTAATTTAGTATTCGCCTATTTTTTTATTTTTTTTTTTTCAATAATAAAACAATTCGATTACTCGGTAAACCCCCTCTCCGCGGGCTGATGAGCAATGTTGGTCTGCCGTGTATGTTGTTTATGCTAAGGAAAATATTTTATGTTAAAACGTCGACAAAAAAAAAATAAAAACCACCACTGATGTTTCCCTCGAAAATCCGACGTATCGACACGTCATAGAGGGTTTGAAATTTCGACGTTCAAACAAATGTTGCCAGTCTCCTCCACTAAGCGGACGCCGGTCTCGGTGCGAATCGTAATATTATACAGGAAATTCAACGACTCAAATTATAGTGTTTTTGGGCTCGATGAGTCGTCGACAAGCCCAGTCGATTATAACGATATTTTTTTCGTATACATATAGCATACAAACAAGCAATAACGTTTCGGCGTACACAATACGAAACGTCCGAAAAATCGTTATGTCGCCAGTGGTTTTTGTTATTTTTCGTGTGTTTTTTTCCCTTTTTTTTTTCTCTCTCTCAATCTCTCTCTCTCTCACACACACACATTTCTACACCTTCTATACAATTCACCGCGGTGTTTGTCTCGCGACAAGCGACAGCGTTCAAATAACAAAAAATACGAGATCAAATATTCGCTATTAGTCATTAACATACAAGTTTAAAAATTATATTTTTTCATTTTTTTGAAATTTTTTATTATTATTATTATTATTGTCGCATTACCACGCCACACACGCATTTGTCGGCTCGGCCACTACCATGCCGGCGCACGGCACACACGAATTCGTGTTCAAATGTTGTGCCGTTTTAACAAACTGAGAGGTCCACAAGTTAAACGTATAAGAACATAAATTATCAACGTAATCGTTAGCCTTGGGTTTATTTCAGAAACCCCTAAAGTCGTGCGGACTTTCGCACTTTTCGAGATAATCGATAAAAAAAAAAAAAAAAAAAAAAAAAAACGATGGTCTTAGCTATCAATGGGGTTTCTGTTGTAAACGTCTACCGCCGAATTATTAACCGAATTAATCGCCAAATAATGGATTTTTTGGCGTTCCTAAAATTGTGATATTTCGCATACTCGTATCTCGCTTGCAAACGGATACATCGAGAAGAGAAAAAAAAAAAACCCCGACAAACACCGGAAACAACGTTCTTACCCTTGGGTTTGACAACGTGCCAATTCACTGTAGTGATGTTAAAACGAACGGCGCAAAATCGGTTCTGCCAAACGAAAATGCTGCCATGTCGCGTGTAAGTTTGTACGGAAACCGTACGGATTTCCCAATGTATTTTAATTGAAAATTCCCGTTCGTTCTCGGTTGTTGGAGTACTGTACTCGGTAACCGGAAATACTCCCGAGCCGAGATTGTACGTATATATATATATATATATATATATATATATATATATATACGCAGACGAAACAATAACGTTGGCGTGTTTTGAATGTTTAAACGAAATAACGGAATATTTTGATATTACGGCGTTTTAATTAAGAAAATGGCCTGCTCTCGTGAATTATAGCCGCGGGTGTGGATACAGTGGTGGTGGGACAGGTGGGTATTCGACAAAACTTTAATTTAATTTATAAACCTCGACTTTGGTAAACTTTAACGGGCGCATATTTATTTAATCGTTTAGACGAATATCAAATAACCGCGCCACGGTTGAAATAGCCGCGACATAAATAGCTGATCCCGTGTAAATCATTTTAAATTGTTTTTTTTTTATATATATATAATATAGTAATTTTTTTGTTTTCCATTACAGTCGAAAATAGAATTTTTCCCCTATATTTCCCCGTCGAACGTAGAACGTAACAATATTATAAAGAACGATAGAGTTCCGTATGCGAATGGCTAGAGCTAGCCAGGGGTGGGAACCAAATCCAAAACGGGCGACTGGTGAAGTTTATCTTCAGTCGTCTGAATTTTTTCTCAATAAAATAACTACACCCCTCCTAGACGTTTGTTTTCTCGTCGCACTCGATTCCACCGCCGCCTAGACATTTTTTTTTCTTCTAGATTTCATTAAGCTTTTCTACAAAATAAAAATAATTAACCGTGAAATAATTTTAGTTGCGAAAATCAATGGCAGTAATATGGTAACACTTTACAGAATATAGCGTGTTATAAAGGTTCAGTTAAAGTCATTAATTTATAATCGAACTGTCAGCGATATTATTAATTTTCTATTCGTACCCAGAGAAGACTCGTATTAGTAATTGTCTATAATAATTTACTCTATTTTTACTAATTTTATACTAGTGAGATAAAACCGTAATGCAAGTTATAAAAACGAACACATATCTAACAAACGGAAACGGATTAATGAGATTTATTCAATAAACGTCTCGATGTTTTCACCTTGATTTTACAAACGTCTCGACAAATCTCGTAACGCGCATCGTTCGTAAATATTACATTTACATACATGCCGTAACTTTGCCGATATTGCAAATTAAAAAATAAAAAATTTTTATACGAAAACTGTTTTAAAAAAAAAATTACTCTATCCGAATCCGTAGAAAAGAAATGGGTTGGGTATTGCGCATGCGCTTACCGAAAGGGTTAACAATTTGAAATATTTGTTCAAAAAGTACCAGGATTTTATATTTAATAATTACAAAAAATGAAGTTACATATTATTTAAAGATATCTCCTTCGAAATACTCTCCTCCGGGCGATATGCAATGATCTCGGCAATGGTCTTGCCATTTTTCAAAAGTCCTTTGGAACTGTTCCAAAGTTAAAGGCTGCGAGTTATGTGGCCGCGTTCGCTTTAATTTCCTCTACATCTCGAAATCGTTGTCCTTTAAGCGCAGATTATCGTCTCGGGAATAGAAAATAATCACATGGGGCCTGATCCGGAGAATAGGGACAATCCGCGGGACCACAACAATTTTTTTTATCGGTCAAAAATTCACGAATCGACAGCGCCAAATGTCGTGGTGAACAATCGCGGAACGAATTTGGGCAGCGCGACCCTTCTCGTCCGTACATTTTCCTGTAAAAATCCCATGACAAGACTCAGTTTTTATGAGATTCTCTTTGTTAACTCGCGAACGGTTAATCGGCCCGCCATTTCGCATTTATTCTCAAATTGTCGCCACACCGTCGTTTCTGGTGGACGTCGACGGTCTTCCAGAACGTGGATCGACTGTCATTGAAACGTTTAAAACACTTAATGAATCGTCCCCAAAAGCGGTTTTAATCATTTCTGTACGTTTCCGTTGCAACATTTTTACCGAGTTTCTAACAAAACCTGAAGCACCACACCGCGTTCGTTCGCCTATGTCCGACATAGGCGAACGAAAAAAACCGACTGGATTTGCCCACGTGTTGTAATATGAAACTGAGATAAGATGGCGACTTTGAGGGCTTTTTTTTTTTCAAAAATCCACTCGGTCGCGGGGAATCCGTCTGTTTACAATTTGAAACGTTATCGTGTGTAGATTATAATATTTGTAACCTGTTACTTTTTGTACATACCTCGTACATCGAAAAACGTACATTTCGTTACGCCACCGTATCCCATCACCATCCGAAAATCCCGTTTCAATCTAATGTCGTCGGGCGAAATAAACATCGAGTGGTACAGTTCATATCGCGAACACACACGGTGCAGGTATAATGAAACATTTCGGAGTTGCCGTCATCGAGTTCGGCCAAATACTCGTAATATACGAACACCGGGGGGTTCCCGTCGAAATTTCCTCGGCGGACGTTTGTAAATGCGAAATGTTTCGGTCGCCTCGCCTCGGTCCTGTATCTCGGCGCGAACTTTGTTCACTCCGGAAACTCTTATAAGTTTTACAATATTTCTATGTACGTTTATAATGCGCGGCGACGGCGATTATAATGTATTCTCCACCGGACAGTATTTCCCCGGAGTTGTAATATTAGGCGTGATTACAAAAAAAAAAAAAAAAAAAAAACATTCACAGTACAAATGTTGTGTTTTGTGCGTTTGAGAATACGATTGGAAAAACTAAAAATGAAAATCAATCGAAACGGCCGCCGAAACGCTTTCAGAATATGGTGCGACGCTCGAAAATCGGAACAAGATTTCTGGTAGAAAAGTTGTACACAAGGCGAGGGGGGGGGGGAAAAAAAATACACCTCGTGGTAAAACCAATGCGTTTATCGCCACGCTTAGAATCTTTTCAAAAGGATCTGGTATTCGAATTCGAGTGTTTTTTTTTTTTTTGTAAACTACTCATATACGTTAATATATTTGTATCCGAAATACTTTTTACAAATCCGAGCGTAACGTACGTACGTCGGTTTATTTTCCCGTGTAATATTCGCGTAGAAAATAAATAAATACCGACAATATCGCGTGAAATGTTACCACCTAGTACGAACCGCGTGATTTTTTTTTTTTTTTTAAACATTTTCCGGTAAACGCGAAAAAGGAAACCATCGAAATGATTATAACGGTTTTAATCAAATATAGAAATTTTTGAACTTTACAATAATTACAATTGAGGTTTTTCTTTTGGAAATAAAATCGCGGGTTCTTGTACGAGTATATATATATATATATATATATATATATATATATATATATATATATATATATATATATATAAATATACTTAGTAAAGTATATAAGTACAACGATAAATCTTATAGGTTCGGTATAGTTAAAAACGCATTGAAAAGTTCCGCGCGAAAATAAAACCGAAACGATAGAAACAAATCGTGTTTAAAATAATATTTCACCGGAGCAGTAGCGAAAAACTATTAACGGTTTTCGTCGGCGAGTATATATTTATTATATATTTATAAAGCGGAGGAAGAAAAAAAAAAAAAAAAAACTTTTCGGTTAAATCGGTCCGGCAATGGCGGTTAGCATTTACGTTCGTACTACGCGATTTATTTTAACTGTATAAAACGGTTGACGATTTTGTTCGACAAACTCGGACACGAGATTTTATGCGCACTAATCCCGAATATCCTCCGAAACGATTTTTTACGTCGATTCGATACGTTTTTATCTTATTACAGTCGAGTCGTGATAACTCGAAGTTGAAGGGGGATAAAAATTCACCTCGAGATATGGTATTATTCGAGATACCTAACTCGAATTTATCAAAATAAAATAAACACTTCGAGTTACCTATGTAATGAAATATAATTTCAAAATTTTACGATAAAAACGTTATGACAAATATAATACATTTATGTTCATACATAAACGCTATACAAAAACTAAATATGTATTATTTATGAGATACAGTAGAAAAATAATTTGTTATTAATTTTTCGTTTTTTGGCTGTTTATTGACGAAATCTTCTAATTTGCCTATGGATTGGAAAATAGGTGAAAAATCCACGCCTTCAACAGATTCAACAAATTGCCTAACCAGTTTGTAATGATGACATTGCTTGGTTCACCGTAATCATATTTAAAGATGTTTCAGGCATTATTATCGGAATCACTATTTGATATATTTATACCCATGATTTCGTTATCAGTTAACATTCCATTGACTACGACAGTATGAAGTCGATACAAACACGACAGGTAGAGTGTGGACAACACATACTAACCAACCATACTTATTATTGTTATTATTATTATTGCGTGTGCGCTAATAATCAGTAATCTTTATTATACAGTACTGAAGTAGATAAAACATAAAATACATAATAATTATCACGAAATACCCAGAATGTCCAGATATAGCAGATATAAAAATATACTTCGACGAAGCTATTCATCACAATTTCATATTCGAGTTAACAAGGCTTGTAATACATAATAATTTCTAGGGGAATTAAAAAAAAAAAAAAAAACGAATTGTCGAGTTCTTCGAGTTGTCGGGACTTATTATTATTATTATTAAACAGTACGTAATTTAACCGTCACCGTCCCCGTCGGCAGACTATTGCCGAACCGAAACTCGCGGCGGTATAAATACCATTTTACATTGAACGTTTTGTTTCGTTGACCACTTACCTCTCAGTGTCCCGTTCCGTAACTCGACAATTCGGACAAGCGGGCCCTAACCGCAACGTTTTTTCGGTTCGTTAAAACTATCGACAGCGAGCCCGCCGTTAAGCCGTTAAGATCTTTTTTTTTCTTCTTTTTTTTGATTTTTCCTCCGCGACCAAAATTTTCGTTAGCTGTTGGCTCCTTATCGACGTGGCGGTATTACGTTCCGCACGGGCAAACAATCGACGGAGTCGTTTACGAAATCACGCGGCCGATAACGAAATACGATACGTTTTAGACGGTTCCGAACCGCTTGTCGAATTAATTCGTTTACACAGTATCCAGTTACATAATAGAGCTGCTGATACCACCAATAAGTACCGTCGAAATCGTCGACGGTGTAAAAAAAAAAAAAAAAAACACGTACGATTTCAAAAACTATTTTACGTACCCTAACCGACTTACATTGAAACAAAAATGTTATTATTTTCATTATTTGTTCGTCGGTAATATTATTTTGTTATTTGTATGTTTTGATCACGCGAAATTCTCAGTGTTTTTCTACCTAGCGTATTAGCACAATATTATAGTCTCTTTTCGAAAATTTGATTTCGCCTATTGTTCAGTTTTCTTTTTTTTTTTTTTTTTTAAATTATTTATGTGGTTTAAAAATAATTTCTTCGTGTTTAACCGTTCTATAGCCGAAGTTCCCAGTTCTAAACAAATACATCGATTTTGATCGATAAAACATTGTGGTTCGGGATTAAAAAAAAAAAAAAAAAAATGCTAAATTTATTAGTGTTAAAATTATGCCAAAATAGGTAGAAAAACACGGGTAATTTCGCGCGGCAGAACCTACAAAATTACTATTACTTTTACGTAAATGTACTGGGCCCGTTCACGTATTATTCGGATTATTTATACTAATAGTAGTGAACAAGTTCGTTAAAAAGTACACTCGTTCTGCTTCATTATCGCCGTTGTTTCGGCTCTGTTCTTCACAGGCCATCCGGCGGCGGGGGCTCTTCGTCACAATCTCCGTCTAATCCGCCTGTACCTTCCGGATTTTACGCGCTCCCCGTTTGACCGGCACGCGAACCAGTGAAGTTTCACTTTTTTTCTTTCTTTTTTTTTTTTTTTTTTGTATTTTTTATTATAAACATTTATTATTAAGTCTGGCTTTACATCTCGACCGCACGCGATTCCATAAATAATATAATTGTTATTCGTGTACAATATTACACGAACGCGCGGTACAATTGAATTTATATTATACCGACACAAACGGCGTGAATTATTAATAATTGTTACGTTTCGTGCGCTTTGTGGACCACAGACGTTTTACACGAATAATAAATAATCATAAGCATAGTACCGTGGCAAAAATAGTACGGAGGGGAAAAAAAAAAAAAAATTAAAAAAAAAAAAACGGTAATTTTGGCATAGTGTGCCCGTAAACGTAAACGAATAATCCGCACGTGTATGTCAGTCGGTTCGCGTATTATATTATAAATGACGTTTTGTTATTTTTTTTTATTCGTTAGCCCGCGCGTTCATTATTGAATTAATTATTTTGTTGACGTATGGAAATTAAAAAGGAGTTTTTCACCCTCCTCGCCGCCGAAACGGTTAATAACTAGAAATTTGGATTACGATGACGGGACGGTTTAAATATTATACGAGTTCGTGGCGGCGGTCGAATCGAATATAGCCGAGTTGGAAATAAATATTTGTCCGTAAATGTTTGCACTTTACCATAATATTTATTTTACTGGTTTACGACCGAAAAAAAAAAAGAAAAAATAAAAAATAAAATATAACAAATCGATGAACTACGTAGACCGTTTTAGTCAATGTTGTTAACCAATCGTATAATACGATACGATATGATTTTCGTTACAAACCCGTCGCACCGAACTACAAGTTGTTGTTTTTTTTTTTTTAAATAAAATAAATCATAAATCATCGGCTACAGCGAAAAGTCAGTGGCATCTCGCATTTCCGACTTCTAATCTCTTAACAGAATTCGCCGGCCGCGACGAAAACGGTCGTATCACTCCGAAGAGATTCAATTAGAAATTGGAAAAAGCGAGAAACGATTCACTTTTCGTCGGGACGGGCGTATTATAATATTAATCGGACGGATTGTAAATTATATCGTCGAGTAAAAGAAAAGAAAAGAAAAAAAAAATGGTCCGTAGTGTTTACAACAAAAAGAAAAAGAAAAAAAACCCAAAGGACCGTAAATTTATCTTTTGCAGAATATAATATACAGTTTGACCGAGGCAATGTTGGAGTTATTGTGTGTTTTTTTTGTTTTTTTTTTTACGAATTTATGAACTCGATAACTTTATACGTCGTTATAAAAATAAAATAAAAACTTTTTCCGTAAAATTATGTTAAAAAAAGTTTTTTTTTTCCGCCGAGCACTCGATGAAAAGTTTACTCGTTTTTTTGTTTTGTTTTTGTTATCCTTCTAAATCATTATTACGATGCTCCTTGAAGACGCGAATTCGAATATAATATTTAATGAAACAATAATAACGGAGTGGAGTAATACATGCGCAAGCAGTTACGGTGGAAAAAAACGTAAAAAAAAAAAGAAAAAAAAATACAGTTTTAAATAAAGAATCAGGCTAGGTTATAAACTGCCGGATGGGTCGGAACAACCGGGTCCAATCGCCCCTACGAGGAGAAAAAAAGAAACTCTCCAACGGCCAAGGCTCAATTTTTACAATGCAACGGGTTCCGGTCGTCCGCTAAATAGTATACGCGGAATGTAAAAATATAGACAAACGATTTCAAATAAAAATTTTTTTTTTTTTTTTTTTTTGTCATAAATCGAATTGACAAAAAATAAAATAAAAAAAATTCAATTAAAAAAAACGTTTTGTTATTTTAATGCTTGACGCCTATTCATTTTATTATATATTATGTACGTTTTCATTAATTTTATGTATTAAAAAAAAATAATAATTTGTCTAAAATCGTTTTTAAATGATTAAATTATGTGGTTTCCGGTAAGCATTCGAAAAATATGTTCAGGCACCTAAGGTTCAAAAATCGTTCCGCCGATATCTCTCCGCACAATTTTCGGTTAAAATTCCAAGCGCATTATATAACTATTTTTTTTTTTTTTTCTTTTACAGAAGAAAAATATATAATATTTTAACCCGTAAGCACTCGTCTGTGGAAAATATATTTCTCAAGTTATTTTTGGCTGAGAACGGCAACGCCACTGTCAGCTGTACAACGTCCGCGTTTACAATAGCCTGCCGTTTACTTGTATAATAAAGTATTATTTTCTAGTCGCAAATTTATTTTATGAACTAGTTTGTTGTTGTTGCTGTAGTCGTTCAAAGTTGTCCGAATCGCGTTTGAAAAAAAAAAAAATATATATATATATATATATATAATCCCGATCGAGTGCTCATTCGCGAGCAGGATAATAAACGGGTAATTTTCGGCCAATGTTTGCGGGAAGGACTAGCGTATTATATCATCCGAACGATGAAAATCCGGAAAATAATCATCGATTTCGAAAATAATTTATTTATTTGTTACTTTGTATGCAATTTTATATACTTTGTAATTATACGGAATTAGAGACGTTTTCAAACCGCAATTTCCCCCCTCGTGATCTGCCCTACGTAATTTTTACGCAATACCCAGAGTGTTACCTAAATACCTAAATACGGGACACTTTGGTTACCTAACTAAATATAATAATATAAAAAAAGAAAAAAAAGAAATTTAAAGCGTAATAGTTTTGAAATACAAATAGAATATATAAATATGTACACAAAAATTATTTCGATGATGATGGCTGATAAATTTCTTCTTCTGTTACTTTTGTGCTGAACCGATTGCACCGAGCGAGCTTAGTATCTTTTAATAAAATATTATAAACCCCATTACAAGAATAGTTTTTAAAATGCGTTATCACAACGATAATTCCTGGCTGAAGAAGTCCGGTCTACTGCAGCATTTGTGCCGTCCGGCATTGCCAAAGAATATTTTACGATTGCCGATATATTAGTTTAGTTATAAATTAACAGTATACGGAAAAAATGCATCCGGTATGACTTTTGTCGGGACACAAAATTGAAATACGGGACATATGGTCACCCTAGGTTATGTTAAAATATCGTTCATTGGCACCGAAATCGATTTCAAATCGTATATGCACGTGACGGTTAAAAAATTGTATTGACCACCACCACCACGGTTGTGGTGGTGATCACAAACCGAATATTCAAAAAAATGTACAATTATTATTATTTTTTTTTTCTTTGGCATTTATCACGGCGCGAGGGCAATAAGATTTTTTTTTTTTTTTTTTTTTTTTTTTTATTTGAAATCGGGTCACCAAATGGCGTTTTACAAAAATAAATAATAACGCCGCGGGTGGACGGTACAATTTAGAAGGGACGATTTTAAAACCATACGTTTACGATTCGTACGCGCATTCTGGAGTCAATCGGTCGTTAGGTTAGACGTACGTTTTATTGAGCTGGCAATTTATCATTTAGAGATCGCGTACGACATACGATGCCATGCCGCCCCTAAGACTATTACCGATACGTTTAATTTTAACGAAACGCTTATTACGAAAGACACGTTTCCGTACTTGGTGATTTTATTCCCTCCCGGTGTGCGAAGTATAGAGAGAGAGAGAGAGAGAGAGAGAGAGTGAGAGAGAAAAAAAAACTATTTTAAACTTAGCGTTGTCATTGTAAATAAACTGTAAGTGATGTCATCAACGTATAGGATGTTAATACAACGTTCAGCATCAAATTCGTGTCCGGCCCAATTTGTTTTTCAATAAGAAATATTCGTCTAACCGCAATACTATAGGATATCCTAAAATCGGTGTCGCAAGAGGAATTCGAAAATTTCCACTCGAACTCAAATTTTCGATTGCTCATAACTTCTGGGCAACTCCACTTGGAGTCTATATTAGAAATACATATTGTCCCGTTAGACGCGGCTCTGCCGATTAACGCGACGACAGTTTATCACTATACGAACGATTTTCGTCGATAAATTTCGTACAATCCAGAGGGGGGCAGCAAGGGGCGGCTGTCGTGCTGTTCGGTGCCCGGGAAGGGCCGACGGCTCTTTGTCGTACGACCGTTATATGCGATAATGTTGTATTACGACGGCGGCGGTGTAATCCGATCCAAAAGTACGACCGGCCGAGTGTTACGGAATTTGCACAATACGCGTGGCGGTGTACGGTATAATTAATCGTCACGTGACCGACCGGCAGGTGTCGAGACCTCGGCGAACACCGTTTCGTTTCCACCCCCTAGACCCCCCCCCCGTCCGGGGTTTCCGTACAAATGCACACTGGGCGGCATTTTTATCGCGAACACCGACGAGCAACGGTTAACTACGAATAATCATCGAGTAAATCCCATTCGATTTTTTATTATTATTTTTTTTTTTTGCCGTTTGTCTTTTCCGGATTTATATCCGAGGGAACCGTTTCGGACGACCATCTCGCGGCCGTTGTCTCGTCTACAATATTTCCGAAAAAACAGCAACCGGCTGAAAACGGTGTCATTTACATTTAAATTCGCATCCGCAATACCGGCAAACACGACATTATACTATAATAACGCCCGGGAACATACCGAAATCGCGTTAATATAATCGCCCTGTACATGCGGATTGTTCTTGTTGTTATTATTAGGGCAGACAATTGTTACGCTTTAAAAACCTATGATGTATGCAGTTATGCCCAAAAAAAAACTACCAAAATATGCTCTAAAAATTATAAAAAATAAAAAGTTAAAAAAAATATCCTAGACATGTTCTAAAAATGTATGAAATCCATTAAATCCAAAATAAAATTGTATATCCAGAACAATTAACATAAAACAAATTTCGATTGAAACGAGATTTTTTTTATTTTTATTTTTGAACAACCGATAAATGATTGTAAATGCGTACAAGTATTGGCTATTGTTACCCGGCAAACCTCGCAAATAAAACTTTTCAAGGTTAGCCAAATTGCTTACCTGATACGCGTTCCTGATGTTGACGACTTGCTTGGTTTCGGCCACGGTACCGGCAACTCCGACGCCGAACGGTATTTGGATTTCTTCTTCTTTTGCCTTGTGAACGGCTTCGCTCAGTTCTGCATTTCATGCGCACAAACATACAATAATTATTATTACATAAGGTTTTTTTGTTTTTTTTTTTTTTTTAAATATTTATATCCTGTACAACAGTAGCTACAACGGTGTGGCATTTTACTAGGACCACCGTTTTCGCGATCGCGCAATTCAATTGAGCATTGACATTTAACATTAAAATTATATTATAATCTATAATAATCGCCGGCAGAGTCTTCTGCCTCTTGAATACAATTTGTTTGGTTTCGCACGGCGCCTACGTTTGACTCAATACAATACTACGGCAATACTTTACCATCTCTACAATTGACGACTAAAGATGCATCAAGTCCACATCACCCCGTATCCACTAAAGTGCGCAGCTTTAAATTACGTTTGAGGCGAATTTCGAGGCCAACGGCATTCGGAATAGACGGGATTACGATCGCTAATTTTCACGTTTCCGGAGAATGCCCGATATCTTTTCGACAATAGTTTTTACGTCCCCGTTCACAACCCAACGCAATAATAATATTCACTATACTAAATAACTATTGGGCATGTGAAATTATCGTTGGCGCGTCTAATAAAAAATAATCCGTCGAGACGCTTTAGGTGCAGTCGGGCGCGAACTGCAATATTATTGTTATGTGTGGTTGTTTTTATTATTATTATTATTATTATTTTATTCGTTTCGACACTTTCGGGGCACTTAACATAATCGAAAAGTTTCGCGCGGTTACTTTATAAAACTATACGTATAATATATTGTAGGTAATATCGAACGCGGGGAATACTCTGAGAAACGGGTCGATACTCGATACATGTATTCGAATGTTCGTTTCGGCGCTTTGGAAAGTAAAAAAAAACAATATTCAAAACGATAATTTTCTATACCAATAAAACGCTTCTCTACCAGTAAATCAAAATGGTACGCAAAGTCGTTAAACCGAGACGCATTTCCCTACCTACTCTGAAACCATGTGACCGGACCCGACATGGATTTTTTTTTCATTTTTCCCTCTACTTTGTCTAAACCCGTCGTAATTTTTCGTCGACTAATAGTTTTAAGGTTTACACCCGAAGAGCAGCACTACGCTTTATAATTTATTACAAACGTGAAAACGTATATAACAAAAACATTAAAAAAAAAAAAACAACAAACAATTGTTCACAAAAATCACTAACTTCAGGCACAATGCGCGATCTAAAGATCACAAAACAAACGGTTTAAACTCGTTCTACATTATATAGGAAACTAAACACAATCACTTAAAATTGAACCGAGAAATCTTAAAATAATATTAAAACAAAAATTTAAATGGCCAAAATATATCATTTTTTCCAATTTTCAAACCTTTTGCGCGACCGACGAAATATATAACAAACGATTTTTTTTTTTTCTTTATGATATTTCCCATATATTTTTTTTGTCCGTGTCGGGTATCATATATTTAAAATTAAAACAAACATGTAATTTATAAAACTAAATAAATAATATCAAATAAGTAAAATATGAATAATAATAACAACACTCTAATGTAATGGTAACAAGTATTGCATATGTACATTGCATACGAATTATATTTTTTCTTTTGTCCAGTATATGGCCGTATTTACCGCCTTCTTGTTGCTTATCATAAGATCTTCTTGTGTACATGGGCTTGACCCTCGTGGGCAGACATGTAGGCGTGACGTTGTCTGCTCTTGTCCACATGTGCAAGTTATGTCTTGATATCCATATCCCCATTTTCTCATATTTTCTTTTGTCCGTCCTACACCAGCACGCAGTCTGTTCAGTGTCTTCCATACCGGCCACTCTAGGTAGTTACCAGGAGGTAATCCTTCTGACGGTTCCATCCATCTTTTACCGTTGGTGTCCGTTATCAGTTTTTTCCACTCATCTAGCCTGCTTAGTAAGGGTGCTACCGTTAGCTCTTCAATTTCCCATATGATAAAACTGAAATGTTCGATTATCGATATTTTTATTTTTTTTCGTTTTTTTCAGCCCACTCTACTATATGTCTGCCCTGTATCATTGTCTAGGCCGTCCTCCGGGTCTCTTACTATTTGGTTTCCTATCTGGGTTATTCGTCCGATCAGTTTTTCCGATCTCCATACATGCTCACTGCCCGGTCCAACATGGAAACTATTAGCACAATAAATCGTAAGTTACTTAGCACCTACATAGTAGATTTAGAAACGAATTTTTTTTTTTTTTTGCATATCAATTATTATAACGGATGGATTTCAAATCGCTCCTCCACCCCTAAGTTACGGTCCAGGCGCGCAAGTGTACTTAACACGAAACGCAAAGTTAATTTCGAACAGTTCTCTAAAAAAAAAAAAAAAAAACGAACGGTATTGTTTACGTGCACAATTAAACGTTTTAAAGATTTTTCAGGGGGCGTAAGCGACGTCGTTTAATTAGTCAATAATAAATGAACTCCGTATAAATCGCATATAACTTTCCATCGATTCGCGCAAACATCCAGCACAGCTCGTATATATATATATAAAACTTCCAAAGCACTTTCACCGCCGACAACAAATAATCGCGTTGGGCATTATAAACCCGACGGATTTTTATTTGTCTTGTTTGAATCGCGAAAACTAAAAGTATAGGTACACAATGGGAACGCCGGGAAAAAAGGAAAAGGGGGCGGAATAAAAAAAAAAACCCCGAACTTCCGGCGCACCGACGTTATTGACGAAATTTCGGTACCGGAAACGGAGCGAGTCGCGTCCGGTCGAGAATAAAAAAAAAAAAATACCATTCATACACGTGGCGCGATAATATAAAACGTCACTGGTAATTCTCGGAGTCGATAAAGTATTACGCGTCTCCGTATAACGTATTAATTTTCCGTGTAAATTGTATATTTTTAATACTGCAATGTCAATGCGCACGGAATTGGCAAAAAAAAAAAAAAAAAAAAATAATAACAGAGTATAAAATACATTGGTTTTGCGTCCGGGAAACGTATAAATTTAAAATTGTAAATACCCGTACCGTCGAGTTGAACATCAATATTTTATTCCGTTACGCATTGTATAATATTACGGTGTATATAAATACGCCGACTTCCGACTTCCTTCCGACACGATTACTAAAGGAACATTTTCCAACCGAGTGGCGGGAAAACGTTTTCCGTCGAAACTTTTCGAAACGCGAATAAGGGCGCCCCGCAAGGACAAGGTTTTCCCGTGCGCTGTGCTGTGGTACGCGCCCGGACGTCTCCCCGCCGTTTCCGTCTATCCCCGAACGCGCGCACGCGCGCATTACGATCGTATAGACGGGGTTCGATCAAAAACTACCCGGATTTTTCAAACTAAAATTTCATTATCCTATAGACATGCATTCATTACCGCATTATCAATAATAATCTCCCCGGGATGGAATACACCGTGTTGCCGTCTTTGTATTCCGCTTTCGAAAACATTCCCGGAAGGCACTAAACGGAATGTCCTTTAAGATCGATTCCCGTATTTTGTTTAATGTCGTCAATTGTCTGATAACGACGTCCTTTGAGCGTAGATATTTTATCTTGGGAAATAATAAAAAAAAAAAAAAACGTCGCACGGGGCAACTACTCGAGTATGATGTTTCGCTAAGAACTGACGAATGCGGAATGAACCGTGTGCCGCCGGGGCGTTATCGTGACGCGACATCCAAGAACCACTTTTCCAACTTTCTCGCCTTTTCTCCCCAACATTTTCACGTAATCTTTTCGTGAAAATTCTAAATAAAAATGCTCATTTACTGTTTGTCCTTGAAGCATCCGTTCACGATGAACTATACCGCGAAAATCAAAAAATGTGTTTAACATTTGTCCGCTGTGATGATTGACGCTTGGTTTCAACATCATACCCGTAAATCCAAGTTTCATCACCTGTTTTAATATTTTTTTTTTAAAAAGTCTAGGTCAGTTTCTGCTCTTTCGAAAAGTTCTTGACAGATGGTCTTTCGGTTTTGTGTTTGTTTATCGTTTAAGAGACGGGGATCAAATTTTGTTGCGATTCGGCTCGTGCCCAATTGCTCGGTTAATATTTCTCGGCAAGAACCACAAGATATTCCAACGTCTTCTGCAACTTTTCTGATAGTCAATCGACGAACACGGGCAACAGTTTCATTTGTTTTACCGGTCGAGGGTCGTTCGTTATCCTTAACGGATGTTCTACCTTCCTTGAACCGTTTAAACCACGTTCAAAACACGTTGTCCGAGACAGAAGATCATCTCCGAAAGCTTCAAAAGTTTCACCAGAACTTTTCCCTAATTTAAAACGAAATTTTTGCGCACACACGTTGTTCTTCTATTGCTTCTATTACGAAAATCGCCGGACGACTGATACACGTTTTAGTAAAAATGCCATAAAATAAATATTGTTATCGATTTCAAACCAACGTTCAAATTCTCGTCGAAAGTTACTTTATCGAATGACATTATCGGGGTTTCGTTAACTAAATCGATATAAATATTATTAACACAGTCCGGGGGGGTTTTTTTTTTCTTTTGATCACACCTCGTACGACAGTATTTTTAAGAGGAATAATGGTCGGTCTGAGAACGTTAATATTAAAAGTTAAATGTTCAGACGGGATGGCTCGGGACAGAAGGTATGCACATTATGACAATTTAATATATTATATTTTCTTACAATGTTATTACTCAAAACGGACGGAATTCCGCATTATGACAGTGTACACGCGAATGAACCGATAAAACCATAGCACGATGCCGTTTTCTAAGGAATAATATTATGTGCAGGCTAATGCATACGGGTAAATTACGACTGTTCCGTCCTCTCCCGGTGTTATTCGGACCAGCGACGGCTGGTAAAACGTATACCAAATAGATGGCACACCATATAAAGATTCTTAGGCACACGTTATTAGTGTGGTCCTTAAATTTGAAAGGAATAATTTTTATCGTTACGCCCCTCAATATTTATAAGATAATATCTAAAGATAATATTTACGAAGTTTGTTTACATCGTGACAAGTAAATTCTATGGTAACGCGTCAGAGTGGGTAGTATTTGGTACGTTTAGGGTTTTTCAAGTCAACTAGGAAACTGTTTAAATATAATTTCTATAGGCATTATTATGTCCTACAATAATTATTGAGGTTCTACAATCCATTGCGCTTACTGCTATAGTTTTTACATAAAATTTGAAAATTGTGCAATACTAGTACCCGCTTTGAAAGTTTTCAACGATTGCCTTGGAATCGACTCATCGTGATGGCCGAACCTCGTAAATATTATTTTTATATGTTTCGTGTGCATATTTAGGGGCGTCCCGATAAAAAATATGACGTTTTTTTTTTTTCCTTTTTCTGTAATCAAGGACCGTCCTAATATACGCGTATGAACAGGGCACGAGCAGTAGTATAATTTTCAAGATATTCCGGCGTCTTGTGGCGAGTTGTTGGTTAGGTTATTTGAAAATGTCCGGAGATTATTTGGTTTTTATTTTTGATTTTATGTGGATAAAAATCATCTACAGTTTAATAACGCTCGACAATTTGAGCGACGAGGTTCAACGTAATGTTTTTCTTATATATTATATATATAGATTTTATATATATATATATATATATATATATGCCCAAGAGTTCAAAGCGTTTGGCGTTCAGATTTTAACGAAAAACAGATCACCTCCGTTTTCGAGACGTTTTCTTCGTTTACGGTCGTGAAATGCGCACAAATTACGATTTCATAACCGCAAGTTATCGATTTTCAAGAGCAATATAAACACAGCGGGGCGAATTATTACATCACATCATTGTTGAGTACCAGAACGCGTGATGCCGATAATATTATTGTTATTCTCCGGTCTTATTATTACGTAGTCTGTGTTTATTGCGAGTCTGACCTTAACCTCGCCACAATAAATAATTGCATTTTGTATACACAATTGAAATGTAAAAATATTATACAAGTAAGTATCGTAATGTTCTTTTATTTTTATTTCACTTTTTTGGTTATCCGATGCAGTTTGTTGCACTTGAACAAATTTCGTCCGATGGAAATAATATAACCCCCCCCCCCTTGATGCCATCGATAAAATAACGAATAATAAATACGTACGGATTTATTCAAAAACAAAAACAATAAATACAATTGTTTAGTGTTAAAACGGCGAATTTCGAAAAATTATACCGAATTTCTATAAACTAAAAATATTAATCAAAATTGAATGCAGTTGTGAAATATGAAATTTGTCGAGAGTGTAAATACAATAGTAATATTGTTCGCCTCGGAACAATCAAAAATGATTTTCTAACTATATATTGTCGAGGAGAATTTTTTAAGGAGGTTTAATTTTTTAAGTGAGGACTGTATCCAAACGCACACACTGCAGTCAAGTACAATAGACTTTCCCAGTGGAAAACGATTTTACTTGTTGTGTGTCCAGTAAACACAAATATAGAATTTTAAGTACCGAAAATGTATACGTGATTTTTACAAGTGATAAACAGTGAGTATTTACTAGTAATTCGTTATTTTACACCTAAATCGTGTATTAAAAGTTAAAATGATATTACGTTTTGTTTTTTATCGTCCAAATATTTTAATTTATCGTTCACTTACATATAGAAGAAAGAAGAAGAAAAAAACTATTCAAACTGAAATTTGGTGAGCAAACTGCGTACGATCAAAGTATTAATTGCGTCCCGTAATAAACGACGTGGTTATAATTTGTATTACCATTTTAGACACTAGTGCAATTGCGTGTATAATCTCCATATGGGAAGTTTAAAAATCGTATAAAAAAAAAAAAAAAAAAGAATGGATTTTTCGTTTAACTGCGTGTGCTTAAAAATGTCTCTATGCAGCACTGAATGCTCGGAGTTTTTTTTTTTTTCAAATGGAAGTGGATATTTACTAAAAATAACGGCCCAATGGCCCGAGTTTTGTTTTTCATTTACAAATTGTATATCAAACGAAAAATCGTACCGTATTAAAACGTTAGTTCATTTTAAATATTAATCGACTCTCCCAGCTCACCCACTCCTCCTCCTCCTCATCAAAAAAAAAAAAAAACTCCGCTCATACATAAGGAATATAAAATATAAAATCAAACTGCATTAATCATGTTCGTATTGACGGATGCCGTTTACACGTTTCGATCGCACGGTTAACCCCCTGGGGGGGGGGGCGGGAAACGTCAAATGTTTTCGTGGAGAGAAAACGGACGAATTAACAGACGTTACAAAATATTTTGATTAGCATCTGTTGCGCGCGGTGAACGGCATTTTTTTTCCCTATATTATTGCACCCTACGCTTTACACGGCATAAGTAGTTTTAAACGAAAAAAAAAAAAAAAAAATCGATGAACTGAAATGTAGGTGTTCGGTATATTAAGAATATTTTTTTAGGGCACCTTTCGAAGATTTTCCGGGCGCGCCCATAATATCTCGGGCCGGCCCTGCCCGAGTAATATATAAACACAATACAATGTTATTTCGACGAGGTTTTCGTCGCTACGAGCTTAAAACGAACGTTTAAGATTGATGGTTTTCTCGATTGGCGCATTAGTCCTGTGTATATATATATATATATATATATATATATATATATATATATATATATATATACGTGTCTACTATTATACGTTGTGAAACTACCCCTATTTCAGTGTTTCTTAATTTCTTACTAGGGGGAAAAAATAATAATAATAATAAAAGCGAATGAAGGGAAAAGCCTCGGGAGATGTTCAACGATTATCGCTTTGTCCGTCCGACGGGCGGTAGGAAGGAAGGAAGGATTTCGTCCGACAAAAGCCACGGCGTTTAATTGATCGTTTCGTTCCGCCGGCCCGTATAGGATTACACGGATGTTCTACACTGGCAAATTAAATAGAAAACGATAAGAGCGTTTAATAACTCTAAATGGCCCGCAATAATAGAATAATATTATAATACGGAACGATAATAACGGTTTATTAGGCGACAGCCGCGTTGCGCTAGGGTATGGTCGATGATAGGGTCTTGATGCGAAAATTCCATTTCGCCGAGAGGAATTTTTCGCGTGTATACTGTACTACTCGAGTTTTAACACTTAATTGCCAGACATTTACGAACCGAATTAAACGTAACGACCGTTCGCGTACCTATAAATTCATTACCCGTTTTATAACGGTAAACTTTGTCTCTTTTACATTCCGGGCGTTTGCTGCATTCGTGCGTACAGTAGTCGTAGTTTTACTACGACGCGCTTTTTATGGCCCCCTCAGACGGACAAAACAATTTCCGCCGTGCCCGCACACTAAAAAATGCGCCGAATTTTCTAACGGGCGGTCCGACAATTTTTAAAAAAAAATATGACGATACATATTTTGTTTTATTATTGTTGACTTTTGGATACCCATGGCCAAACAACGGGTACCGACCAGCTTCGTTACAATCAGTTTTTTCGTAACTTCGTTACAATACATTAAAATTAAAACATGCGGATGGGATCTTTACCAGTATACATAGTACTGTTACGGGCACTGTATATTAAAAGCAATCCTTCTTTTAATTTTTCGATCGAGTATATCTCGACGGGATACGGTGATAGAGGAATGGCTTTAAAGCAACAAAATAGGCTTGGAACCCCGCACAAGGCCCACCCATAGTTGGGCATCAACAAATCCCTTCCTACGGGGAAAAAACTACGCTTTTGTAAAGTCTGTCGGAAGGATTTTGATGAAATCCATCTGTATAAGGGACTCGTGTGGTGGACCGAGCCACTCTCCAGATCACTAAATCCTGCCGAGATATTCGTGGTCTGAAAATCAGAAGGGCATGCTGTATTTATAAAATTAAGTGTGCATAATAATAATAATAATAATAGAACTTTTAGTAAACAACTAAAGACACCCGCGTACGTTGAAAAACAACCGTATTACGGTTACGTTGTTTTATGAAATTACGGTTTTTCTAAATTTAATGAATGATCGAAAAACGCGTACGGGTAGATCATAAGTCGACGTCGATATTTCCCGCTCCGGAGGAAACCTGTTGCCAGGCGGACGAGAGGGTCGGCCGGTATTGACACGCGCCCTCTGGTCTCCTGGTATCTTTTTTCCGATTTTCGGACGGCACATCAGGCGTATTATAAAAACCGTATACGATTTATCGTTGTATCTTTGTTCGATAGGTAACTATAACAATAAATAATAATAGCTTTGGCCAGCGGCACCTCCATAAAGTGTGCGCCACGGTATCCCCGCGGGTAAGCCGCGCCGTCGACCAGATCGCTCTGGTCTAAAAATCTATCTAAAAAAAAAAAAAAAAAATCTAGACAACCCCAGTTCCAAAAAGGGCGCCGCGAAACGAACAAGTTTGGGAACCGCCGCTCTGCGGGCTCTACGGATTGTTTAGTATTATTTGCTGGTATATTCTACTAACTATTATTAATACCCATATTATTTTGTGTATATTTTTCTTCTCGTAAAATCATTCCGAAACGGTGTTTTTAATCATTCTATAGATACTAAACCTACTACCGAGTATAATAGTTTACAATATTCGTGTTGTTAGTGTTTGGCATCATAGTGTTTTCATTCGTTTCGTCGTAGTTTCCGCGAGCCGCTTTGTGTTATACGTATATCTTCTTATAATTTTAACCAAATTAACATTGGGCCGATGGAAATTTCGCTCCGCCCTTAGAAAAACTGAAATTAATACCCTTGATTGGGTTATTTTTTTTTAATCGTAATCGATTTATTGATAAAAATCTCGGATAAGATTTAATATGAATATTGTAGTTTACTCTCGTGATATCTTGCAACATCTATCTGTCTCTCTCTCTCTCTCTCTCTCTCTGTCGTTCAACCTTGTCATTCAAAGACTACGATTTGTAGTCTACAGGCTTCGAATCGTTTTTGGTTTCGAGATTAAACGATTTTTCGGCATAAGGTTTTTATGTTAAAAAAAAAAAAAAAAAAATTAATAAATACCCATTACGTTGTGATCTCGTGTTCGTCTTCATAATGACAACAACAACTGAATTGTAGAAAAAAAAAAAATAATAATAATCAAGCCGCGGCGATAAAGTGAAAATTTCCGAGTAGACTTATTTAATTTTTTTATATTATTTAATGTTTGTTTTTTCCATAAACGCCCCGCTTATTCGTCCGTATGTTATAATGATAATTTCGGGTCGGCAAGCTGTCCACCGACCGTATCCGGACTATCGAAACACTCGACAGCCATACAAATTAACATACTCGTATACATACAGGGTTATTAAAAAATGATTCGTCCGATTTAAAATGCTTATATGTTTTTTATTTTTTTAGGTTTAGAACATACATATGTTATACATTAAATAAAAGAAAAATATGTAAAGTTTAATTAATTGTAGTAATCAGAATCATTGTTTTAGTAAAAGTCGAAGTAGCCGGGTTCGAAGCAATTCTAAACAAGACCTGGGTTTTTAATAAAAAAAAAAAAAAAAATTAAAAAAAGGGGGGGGGCCATAAACCTGTGTCATTGATATGGCCAGAACACATAAACCTTAGGTGAGTCGCGCTCGTGTTTGATTAAGCCATGAGGGTTGTTCGTACCCCATACACGAACTTTATGACGGTTCACCTTATCACTTGAGTGGAGGGCCGGCTCCGTCACTGAAAACTAAGCAAGCAACACAATTTACATCCGGCATAGCCTCCTGTATATAAAAAAAAAGAAAAAAAGTCGTTTCGATTTATTTGGTTGGCTTTAAAGCCCGCAAAAAAATTGCAACCCACGTGCGGTCTCATAGTTGAACGCCGTCTCAAGACACGCCGAACAGTTGTTGTTTATGGAATTTCCAGTTATCGACACGCGCGGACGGTTGACTTATGCGGATCTGCGCTGAAGACTCTCTCTCGCTCTCTAATCCTTTACGCGTTATCACTTCGAAATACACGAAATCGCCTTTTTTTCTCTCTCGCACAAACACCCCAATTCTTCAAACTGATTACCATCGACGTATGCTTCGAGCAGTCGGTGCACCCCGAACCCGCAGCGGCGACGGAAATCGCGTCGCACAGTTACTACCGCGATTCACACTTCGGTAACCGCTTTGTGCTGTCCGGTCGCGACATATTTACGGAAACTGACTTATCGCCGTTGCCGACAAATTCTAAAATCGCGAATTAATGGCGTTCTAAAACCCGGGAATACCCTCTATCTCTAACGGTATACAATTTGATAAGATGAAATTTAAAATCAACCATTTTATAGGTGTTTTAATCGGGATGAGTCGTTCTGAATATTCCCGTACACGCGCGCACGCGTAATTTAAACCGTGTTAAATATTCCAGTTTTCCCGACGCTTTTCCCCAATCTGTCCGCATTGTTCGGAAAACTACAAAGAAAATGTAAAAAAAAAAAAACAAAACAAATGACTTTCCCGATACGCATTGACTAGACGATGTTCGACACTAGAAACGGCCCAGCGTGGCGTCGACAATCGAAGCCAAGTTTCCTGGTAGAAATGTTGTTCGCTGGCCGGGGAAAAAAAAATAAAAAAAATATGATAGCGCACCGTCGTTGAAAATCCAACGGTTTTGTTGAAAATTAATTAAAAGTTTCTCGGCGGCACTCGTAGTTAAGTACAAGTCGTATCGGTTTCGATAATCAAAACGAAACCGAACGGCCTTTTCAAAATCAATAGTTATATCGTTTTTTTTTATTTTTTTTTTTTATTATTGTTGACAATTATCCTCTTGGCGTGTACAAGGCAATCTCCCGAATATCTGCGATATACGCTTATTGCGTTATTATTTTATTTTACTTTTTTTTTTTCCCCCCCCACTAGATGTTTCTACTATAGCGAGTATAACTATTGATTTTGTACTGCACCGTCGTCGGTGTTGTATTGTTACTGTCTTTTTTTTTCTTTTCGTAACCGAAAAAGTATGTATGAAAAGAAAAAGAATAACCGGCTTAAAATTGTATAGGGGTTTTTTTTTTTTTTTTTTTGATATTGTCGTCAACATTTGAAAGCCTAAAATATTCGTACCGGACAAAGGACAACATGTGTTGATTATAATATCATTTTTACGATGGCAGAATAAAGAGCGTCGAGGATTTTCGTTACTCGGCAACCGGGGGGAAACGATAAACATTATAACAATAATAATAAAACCATCAAACGATTTTCCAAATTTAAATTTAAAAATTGACAGTTCAAAAAAAAAAAAAAGTTATTTTTCGCGTCCAAAGTAATATAAATTTAGTATGATAAATAATAATATTCGTCGTAAAATTAATTTACATTTAACACGGACACTTGTGTGCATACTATTTATTTATTTATGCCTAAATGTATTGCATATGTATCGGCGCCATTTTACGGTTTAGTCGTTTATTTCATTAGTGTTTCACGAAAACTTGAATAGTCCAATAGTAGAGTCTAATTGTCTTTAGACCCGGGACGAGCCCAAATAAAAACCCATCTGAGCTTTAATGGGCTGAACCCATTAATGAAACGCGGCATTAAACCCACTGAGCAAAAAAAAAAAAAATCATTTCATTATTGTGGTCATTGACAAATTTAATTTTGATAATATAATGTACTATACGATTTCAAATCCGCGAGCCCATTCCTAGGGCACCAAGGCCCGTACGAAAAAAAACAAATATACTCACAAAAACCTAACCTAACCTAATCGAAGGTTTACTACGACGTGTGTGGTTTTTTTTTTTCTATCTGTAAATACCATTTCGACCAGAAGTCATGTTCCGACCATCAACACCATCAGAGGTGATATCTGGTGTGGCTAGTCGGTGTATATTGGACGTCAATTTTTCGTTTTTCTTTTCTTTTTTTTTTTTTTTTTTTTTACACTTCTTCAAAATTGCGATAAAGAGAACACAATAATTTCTGTTCATTTCGATTCAGGAATTTTGTTTAAATTCATCACATTATTGTAGTTATAAAAATATTTGAAATTTTCGAGTATATTTCGGTTTTATGCGCCCCGTAAAAATGCCACAAAAATTCGATCCAAGTTTCGTCATAAGCTCTACCGAACGGTATAAAACAAATTATGCCGTAAGTTGTTATTTACCAACGTGTCTAAGCGTTTTAAAGTTAAAAATGGCCACGTGATTTTCACACGAGAGCACTGCCGCTCAATTTCGTCAAAAAAGATTGGCAAGGGAACTACCGAATAGGAATTATATTAATTGGCAGACACCGAACAAAACGATTTATAATTTGAAATTTCGAACGTAACATTTTAATTGAACGTTTGTAATACACACTATGTACGTGTATTCATATTGTAATGTGTTTCTTGAATATAAATTGTGTTGGCAACGAAATATCGAATATCAACTAGATAGATTAACGTAACAAATTTCATTAAGTATAACTAGGAATATAATAAAAACAAAATGTGTACCATTTACGTATTACGTCAACGTTATCACATTATCTGGGTTACAAAAATAAGAAAACTAAAATTCATATAATAATGTTTCTTTGCCCGAATGGTTCGGTCAATAATATGCTTATACCACCCCTCGATTGCCGTTAAATATTTAGGTTTAATTCTTGACCACAAATTAACCCGGAACAAACATATAAAAACTAAAAGATTGATCGACTTAACGCTCGATCTAGACCAATAAAAACGTCACTATCAAAAAATAAATATACTAGTTTAAAAACCGAACTATTAATATACAAAACCCGCCTAAAGCCTATATGGACATATGGAATACAACTCTGGGGATTGGCAAAAAAAAAATCTAATTTCAATAAAAATCCAAGTCTTTCAGGATATTACTTTAAGAAAAACCACTAACGCTCCTCCTTTCTTTGTTTTTAATTTAACTCTCCACGAAGATCTATGTATCAAACCTACTATAACGGAAGCGGAATTATTTTACAAACGGTTTTTTGTCACACTAGAAAATCACCCCGATCCACTAATTTGGGAGTTACATACCTTCACACTTTTTGGAAATTCACAATGCAGTCCCAAAAGGAAATGCTGTCGTGACCGTTTAAAATGAAAATATCTCAATATTTATGCCAAGCTAAGTATCATTAATGGGTGGTTTCTTACTCGAATAAATTCATGTTATGTTTAGTCTATGATCTTATGCGCTTATTGTGCATTTATTTGTATAGATTGTGTTTGTAAATTGTGAAATTAAAAAAAAAAATAATAATAATAATGGTGTACGAGGTGCGACAATAAAATAACGAGACTTTTTGAATAAAAGTTGTTTATTTTAAAAATGTTATAATTTAATGATTATCACCTTCAAAGTACCTTCCCAAAGCATCAATACACTGTTGCATACGTCGCTGCCATTCTTGAAAACAGTGTTGCTAATTGCTTTCATTCAGCCCTTTTAGAAGTTGAAATATGGGAAAAGAAATAAGAAGAAGTCACAAGGAGCAAGGTCTGGCGAGTACGGGGATGTTGAAGTACAGACATTTTTTTTTCAGTTAAAAAACGTTGAATTGAAAATGCACTGTGAGCTGGAGCATTGTCTTGGTGAAGAACCCAGCCATTTTTCCATAAATCTGGTCGCTTCTTTCTAACACGTTCTCTTAATTTAATTAATACCTCTTTATAATAATATTGATTAATTAATTTTGTCGATTTTTTCAACGTTTTCGTTTGTTGAAGACGTGGACGATCATCGTCTTCGACGTCCTCCCTTCCACTACAAAACCGTTTGTGCCATTCAAAAACACGAGCTCTTGATAAACATTCTTCACCATAAACTTCACATAACATACGAAACGATTCCGCGGCAGTTTTTTTTAATTTAACAAGAAATTTAATGTTAACACATGTTGTTCGATTTTTATATCTAACATTTTTCGGCAGTATAGCCGAACTCGCACTAATAACAAGGCTACTAACGTATAAGAAAATGAATCGATGCCATCAGTGTTCATAATACTTTTAGATAAGTGTTTTCTTATTATATTCCAATAATCGTTTTATAGATAACGTTAATAGTTTAGGTTTTATTCAAAAAGTCTCGTTATTTTATTGTCGCACCTCGTATTGTTTCAATATAGACTTACGGAATCCAGCTATGGGGTAACGATAAAAAAAACAAATTAAGTAAAATCCAATGCTTCCAAAATCTTGCCTTAAGGAAATTAATTAATGCTCCCCCTTACATATCAAACCACACACTCCATTCAGATTTGAAGGTTAAATCTATTCATGAAAAAGCTAAATGTTTCTATAAAAGATTCCACTCCCGTCTTTCCTCTCACTGAAATCCTCTAATAAAAAACCTTTCATCCTTATCGATGCCAGGCAGCTCCCCTTGACGACTAAAACGAAAATGGTGCAGAAATCTCTTACATTAATTAATAAGAAAAAAAAAAAATTACGTAAACTAACAAACAAATCAATATTAAAGTGTCGTCATTGGGTGGCTTAAATTGTGTTGGCGACGAAATATCGAATATCAACTAGATAGATATAGATTAACGTAACAAATTTCATAAAATATAACTAGGAATATAATAAAAACAAAATGTGTACCATTTACCAAGTTGGTTTTTTTTTATTTTAATTTTATTATCTAACCCTGCTTTTAGACACACCGCACGTTCCGCGTACAATATACGTATTCTAGCCGCGGGTAGCGTTAAAAATGCACTTGTCTATCTGTACAGTACCCGCGCTCGAGAATTCCTTCTTAAACAAATTACCATTTTAATAAGTTTAAATTGTATTATTCTTTATTTTTTTTTTTTCCTCTCTGTTTTTTTTTTTTTTTTTTTTTTTTTTTTTTTTTTTTTTTTTTTTTTTTTAATCAAATAACACGGAATTCCCCCGTTGAACAAACTTCGGCGGGCCGCGGGTACCTAACCCCCGGGAGTATATTATATTATTTATCAACGGCAGAAAAGAACGACGAGGAGAATTGTAATTAAGTCCCACTTCGCGTAAAATAAACATACCGGCGTTGTACTCGTGTATAGGAGCCGCACTCGTGATGTACAAATAATATACGTTATTTATAATGCCGGGGGAGAAAGAGACACGTAATCGCAGAAACACACACTCAGAGAGAGAGAGAGAGAGAGAGAGAGAGAGACTGAAAGAGTGTGAGAGGGTGAGAGAGATGACAGGGAGAAAAAGGGAGAGAGGGCCAGAGAGAGCCAGAGAAAGACAGAGAGAGCCAGAGAAAGACAGAGTGAGACGACATATATATATATAGAAAGAATAAAACAAAAAAATTAAAATTAAAAAAAAAAAAAAAAAAAACATTACGGGGTATAGAAATATTGTTTTTAATTGCTTACGCAATATCGTCGTATTACAGTAATAAAATATAATATTACTTTGCGTAATGGAGGAAAGCGATTAAACCCGTGCCGGTACATGGAGAATCCGTAAACGCGAAAAACGAAAAGATCGAAATATTCATTTTGTTTTTTTTTGTTTTCAAAATGGAGACACGACCGAAATACGATTGTTGGCGATAAAATAATCGCCATGTATAAAAATAACCCGGTACAATAATATAAACAGTAAAACTTCCACATAACGGAGCCTTACGGGGGGAACAAAAATAATTCGTTATATAGAATTACGTGTATTTTTTTTTTCTTCCATATGTATTTAAATTTCATATTCTATATTTTATATTGTCAAATAAACATAAAATATCATATTATACCTACAAAAAGAAATAAGAAATAATCAGCGAGTTTCGATAGTTTATTATTTTTTCGAAATTGTAATGTTTTCGTAAAATGTATCGATTATATCGAGTTAAAACAAAAAAAAATTCATCCGAAACATTTGCTTGTTGTCTAAAACCATTTCTCACAACGAAAAAGCCGTTTGGTATTTCTTTTTCTGAGAGTTTGGGCAATTCATCCGCGTGATCTCTCCTTCGATTTCATCGCATTTTTTACGATTACGATTACGTCAGTATTGGAACGAATTGTAACCGGCTTGCCTATCCAATGTCTTATCTTTATTGGAAACAATAAAACCGTAGGTATTTTAGAACAATATTTAATATTCGACGGTGACAAAGTTTACAAAAAAACAGATTTGTTATCGAATAGTTTATTCTATACAGAATATATAGAAACATCAGATTCGTTATACAGAGAGAAATGTACGCATGATTAGCAATGTAGGTCATGGGTTCTCAACAAAAAAAAAATTCGTTAAACAGGAAATTTCGTTAAAATGGAAGTTCGTTATATAGAAGTTTCACTGTGTTTAATAGAAAACTGTCGATTTTTTTTTCAATGTTACTCACCACAAAATTAATTCGGAAATTGTTATAATTTGTTTTCGTCTCGGTTTTTTTTACCGCAAGTTTAAGTGTAGGAGGTATACCTACTGGTTTTCGAAATAAACACCGCAATGTCTTTGAAAATTCTGTACACGACAAGTACTTATAGTGATATTAAATTGTAATCGTTTAGGATCACAGAGCACACGCTGGACGATTTTTTGATTGTTGTTTGTTTTTATCATTAACCAGCGTTTATCAATATACACGGAGATATTGTGTAAATTTGATTTTGGTGTTTTTTTTTTTCATTCAATAACGATCAAGATTATTCGTTCGACGTAATTGTTTTATACGATATTGTCAAAAATTTTCAAAAAGTAATATATTACCGGTGTGTTTTCGAGAAGAAACAAAATGAAAATAACCAAAATCGAATTTACTTAGGCCCGTTCTCAACGATAACCGCAACAAACTCTGGTTTTGACGAGCCCGGGAAAATGATTAAACTATACCATTAAAATCTGATAATTTCTGATTTTCGATAATTGATACGGCGATAACGAGAGATGATCATAATTGTATAATTTGATTTGAGTGATTTGCGTCATCTTCAAAATGGAACGTTCGGCAAAAATGATGTAACGGTAACCACTCAACCAAAAATGAAATTATTTATATGGAGTTGGTCGAGCGAAATTATGAAATAGTGGGGAAAAAAAAAGAAAATGATTAACAATGCGGGCCATGGTGCTTAAAAAAAATTTGTTAAACAAAAAAATTTCGTTCAAATGGAAGTTCGTTATATAGAAGTTTTACTGTATATATATGCACGAATTAATATAATAGGGGCCAGTTTCGTGATTATGGAGAGGGGGCATAAATATAATTTTAGCTCTCCCCTCCAAGTATGAAAAGAAAAAAAAAAAGTACTAATCTCTGAATCTTCTAAAATAAAGAAATAATGCAATACATTACATTTATACATTCGTAAAACATCAAAATATTTTTTTCATCAAATTATTGCGTTAAAATTTATATAATATATTTCACATTTATCCTGTTTTATTATATGTTAACGTATTGTCAACCTTATCACATTATCTGGGTTACAAAAATAAGAAAACTAAAACTGAAATAATAATGTTTCTTTGCCCGAATGTTTCGGTCCTTAATATGTTTATCCCACCCCTCGATGCCGTTAAATATTTAGGTTTAATTATTGACCACAAATTAACCCGGAACAAACATATAAAAACTAAAAGATTGATCGACTTAACGCTCGAACTAGACTACTAAAAACGTCACTATCAAAAAATAAATATACTAGTTTAAAAACCGAACTATTAATATACAAAACCCTCCTATAGCCTATATGGACATATGGAATACAACTCTGGGGATAGGCAAAAAAAAAAAAAAATCTAATTTAAATAAAAATTCAAGTCTTTCAGGATATTACTTTAAGAAAAACCACTAACGCTCCTCCTTTATTTGTTTTTAAGTTAACTCTCCACGAAGATCTATGTATCAAACCTACTATAACGGAAGCGGAATTATATTACAAACGATTTATTGTCATACTAGAAAACCACCCCGAACCACTAATTTGGGAGTTACATACGTTTGCATTTTCTGGAAATCCACAACGCAGACTCAAAAGGAAATGCTGTCGTGACCGTTTAAAATGATAATATCTCAATAAATAATATTTATGCCAAGCTAAGTATCATTAATGGGTGGTTTCTTACTCGAATAAATTCATGTTATGCGCTTATTGTGCATTTATTTGTATAGATTGTGTTTGTAAATTGTGAAATTAAAAAAAAAAAAATAATAAAAATAATGATGTATTGTTTCAATATGGACTTACGGAATCCAGCTATGGGGTAACGATAAAAAAAACAAATTAAGTAAAATCCAATGCTTCCATAATCTTGCATTAAGGAAATTAATTAGTGCTCCCCCTTACATATCAAACCACACACTCCATTCAGATTTGAAGGTTAAATCTATTCATGAAAAAGCTAAATGTTTCTATAAAAGATTCCACTCCCGTCTTTCCTCTCACTGAAATCCTCTAATAAAAAACCTTTCATCCTTATCAATTCCAGGCAGTCCTCCTAGACGACTAAAACGAAAATGTTGCAGAGATCTCTTACAATAATTAATAAAAAAAAAAAAAATAATTATGTTAACTAACAAACAATCAATATTAAAGTGTCATCATTGGGTGGCTTCTTTTTTCACGTTTATCATGTTATAACTACTTTTATCCTATATGCTTATTACGTTAAACGATATAGATTGTATATTTCTTCTTTAAAAAAAAAAAAAAAATTATAAAATAATGATGTATTGTTTCGTGTAATTTCCAAGTTTTGTTTAATTAATTTATTAGCTCATTTGACTAGTCTTTGATTATTTTTCATACATAAAATATAAATATATATCTACACCGTCCCTCGAGATTTTGAGGTTCTGGTGAATAAATTACATTGCCCCTCCTCTTGTTTTTTACCCAGTTACGCCACTGATAGAGTCATCTAATTATATCAATTCATTTATATATATATATATATATGCATTTTTTTTTTTTCTGTAAAGATTTTTTCGTTTCTTTGTTGTATCCAACCTAATGTCACCCGAACTTTCTTCTGAATTATCTATTCCGTTAATGTTTTCATAACGAGTTGTCGTTCGACTCGTTCGACCAGATTCGTTTAAGTTAAACAGTCAATATTGTTTTATAGTTTGTTAACAGTTTTTGTTATTATTATTATTATTTTTTTTTTTTTTACGTATTTTAAATTACTCAAAAAACATAAAATAACGGCTTGGTGTGAATTTCCGGGTACACATTAATCGTAATTGAATGTCACTAAAAGTCACTATCATTCAGAACTTGTTCTAGTCGCTTTTTCCAACCTCTATTTTCAATTTTTTCCACCGGAAACGTCGCTCTTGTGTTCACTTCGTATAACTCGATCGAATTACACCGAACGAGAACAATAAAAGTCCACTGCGAGCGTCCCGCAGCGTCTACAATACAAATACTAATACTATATCGGACCCGCATAAAAAAAAAAAAAAAAAAAAATCAAATCAAATCGACACGCATTAATAGTAATTCAGGAAATAAACTACTGAAATTCTACGACAACACGCCACATTCGTCGGCCGGCAATAATATAATTATTCTATTATTATTTTTTTTTTTTTTTAGTTTTTCGCGGATTTCAAATATACAGATAATAGAAAGAAAAAAAACCAACAACTCTCCATTTCGATTATTTTTTTTACATGTTACTAAAATATAATAAATATTATTATTCTCTTAAGGATACCGCCGTTTTATTTCTAATGTACGCACCGTTTGTTTTAAAACATATTTGTCAAAAAAATAAATAAAAAACCACCCAAAACGTTGGAAAATTGAGTTTCCGATTTGTATTTATGTCGGTTTTTCTACACGATTGTAAAAATTTTTTTAAACATTTGTCTCCGGAGGAGGGATTTGGAGGGTTTTTCACCGCGAAATTACGCGGCGAATCTATTGCGTTAAAACGAGAAAACCCATAAACTCGGCAATCGGCGAGTCGAAACATCAAACCGTCGTTTTAAATATACTTAAAAAAAAAAAAAAAAAACGATTTGGCGAGAGGGGTGAGGTAAATGGGATTGCACAATCACCGACAGCAGCCTGCGAGGAATTACACCGAACAAGCCTGAGCATACATTTTACGTATATACACTGGCACCGATAATAAACTGTAAAAAAAAAAAAAAAAAAATGGTCTACCGGACCTAACGTTCCCGGTCGATATGTTTCGACGCTAAAATAATAATTATTATCATATTCGGCTGAGATTTCTTCTAGTCGCCGTCCGGGCGTTTTGGCGATCGTAATGCAGTAACTACTATTGCACCGTCTGGAAATTGTTTTGCGCCTTGTAATTATATAGAATAAATTTTAAGTATTTTGGTATTTGGTTTTTTTTTTTTTTTTTCTTACACCGGCATACGAAAAGACGGACAGACACGTGCATGCAGCAGGACATTATATTGTATTGGATTTTGAAATGGACACGGGCGTATGTGCGTAACGAACGGTTATACCGCCGGGCGGGCTCGACGGCCGTAGAGAATCGTAACATTAAAAAATAATTAGACGCGCGAGTGTAGCTAATAATTGACGGTAATAAAAACTAATGTGGACGTTGTATTTGCTCAGACCGAATAAAGGTGATAATTTCGTATTATTCGTAATAACAACTTTTACTTCAAAACGCATTCGGTATCACGGACCGCGCGCCACAAATTGCTGTAATATCCCCTACGATTATTCACGAAAATTAAAAGTTGCGTTCGCTTTATGTTTTCACTCGTCGATAACGCTGAACGGGATCGCAGCATTATTAATATTTTTTTTTTTCATTTTCTAGCTGATGATTAATTTTAATACGAAATTATTTAGATACAGTCCGAGTTGTTCCGTCGGCCAGTAAAATGTCAGCGACATAAAAATAATGCCCGTATAATATTATCGTATTAAAAAAAAAAAAAAAAAAATGCTCTTATAGACGACGAATACGTTCGAAAATTCAAACCGGTTTCAATTCTCGTATTCGTTATAGACGTAAAAAAAAAAATATCTATTAATATCTATTTGAACGGTTAGAAAATATACGCGCGAATCTGTTTGATTTTTGTGTTATTTAATTCCCGGTCGTTTTGAAAAAAAATCCGAAAGAAAACCAAAAAGTAGATCGACTATTCGATATTTACTACGGACAAACGTAAAAATAATTTATAAAATATTTCGAAACCGAGGACGGAAACGTCCAGAAACGTTACGGGTACACATTCCCGTTGGGAATTACCGGATTTTCCCGGACCAACAGAGGTATTATTATTAATATCGATCGTTACGATTAATAATTTCGAGCATTAATATTAATATATATCAATATTGATCGATAGATCAAGTGTTGTTAATATCAATCGCTATATCGATCACTATCCACGCCGTGTGAACGGTCGTTCTTACCGGTGTCCACGGTGACGTCGAACAGTTTGGCCACCAGATGTTTGCCCCTGACCAGGAACAAGCTGCCGCGGTCGGCTCTGGTCAACAGGCCGACATTGACGAGTATTTTGTGACACAGTACGTCGATATCCAATTCGTTGGACACGTCCCGGATGAGTTCCATGAACAGCTCGCCTTCGTCCAACAGCCCTAAGTGGTGTCTCCATTCGCCGCTGCTCCGCGTCGCCCTAGACAATTGAATAACGGAAAAAAAAAATTCAAATTAAAAAATAAATATATATATATATATTTATAATATTTTACAGCAGAGGCACCTGACCTCCCGCCTCCCCATACAGATCCAGAGTTCCATTTTTTTTTTTTTTTACCAGTTTTCCACTGTAATGACTTATAAACAGCGCCGGGAACGTTTCTCTACTTATGAACCATTTCGCGGCCCGTTCCTCGTTCCTTTCATTTTATTTTTATTATTACTCATAGGCTAGTGTAAACTGTAAACGATTTTTTTTTTATAAACTTAAAAAATATATTTATTCGTCAATAAACACGCCCGTGCACTTGGTTTCCATCAATAATAATCGAGTGCAGCAGTGTGCGCAGTTGTTTAATAAATCAACTCGAATTGGATACTATTGTTGGGATTTGTATTTTTATAATTTCATATAAAAAATATATAAAAAAAGATACCCGAAAACGAAAAAAAAAAAAAAAAAAAAAAAAACACAATACTAAAATAAATTCGTGAATTCGCTGCGAAATATTGTATTTTATTATTAAAGTTGAACAAACGCCAATGATTATATACGCGGTCGACCGTTTCCAACATCCGTCGGCCGCCGCGATCGCAGTGCGTGATGTCAATTTTAAATAATTTTTATTTAATATTAAAATTACAATCACGAATGTCGATATTATCAACAATCGTATGGTAAATTATAAAATTGAAAAAAAAAAAAAAAAAGGAACTCCGAACCAAGATTCTGTTTCCCGTTCCCCCGTTTCTTTATTTTAAAAGTAACTACAAGTAATTCCGTTGTTCGTTCATAAAAAAAAAAGAAAAAAAAAAAGGAACGCATTTCCTCCCCCCCCCAACGCTAATTAATAATCGTATTATAACTGTGAATAAACAACAACAAAAAAAAAAAAAAAACAAAAAAAAATTATACATCTCTGAGCCCCTTCACTCGTTTCGCTGGCATACGCCGTTTTTATTTCTTTTTTTTTTTTTTTTACTTTTATTACTATCTTAGGTCTTATACATGTATAAATTGTCTAGAACTTCGGGAAACGAGAAAAAAATTACTCTGGACCGAGCATTGCTCACCGTTCTGTGTTGTTTCTAATTGCATTTCTACTCTTTGAGAGGGACGACTACTACGTAATTGCAGTCTCCGTATGTATTATTTGCATATAGAGAGTAACAGAAAAACTAGTAAAGTACTATAAAGTAAAACAGAAAACACACAGACACATTTTTCAATTTTTATTCGCGTTTTTTTTTTTTTTTTACCAAAAATTAATATAAACACGCTAATTTAGACGGTTCGTAGAAATAACTGAATTTTTTAATACGGACATTTTATTCGCGTCTCGGAGGGGAGGGGATTATTTGGCTAAAGAAAGTAACAGAAAAACTAGTAAAACAGAAAACACACAGACACATTTTTCAATTTTTATTCGCGTTTTTTTTTTTTACCAAAAATTAATATAAACACGCTCATTTAGACGGTTCGTAGAAAAATCTGAATTTTTTAATACGGACGTTTTATTCGCGTCTCGGAGGGGGGGGATTATTTGAATAAAGAAAGTAACAGAAAAACTAGTAAATTACTAAAGTAAAACATAAAACATACAGACACATTTTTCAATTTTTATTCGCGTTTTATTTTTTTTTTTTACCAAAAATCAATATAAATACGCTAATTTAGACGGTTCGTAGAAAAATCTGAATTTTTTAATACGGACGTTTTATTGGCGTCTCGGAGTGGGAGGGGGGTGGGGCTATAGGGACAATAACACTTTTACGCTCAAAGAGTAAACCGCGGAAATCGAACAGACGTCGGCGAATATTCAAAAAACAGACAGTTTTAATTGTTTTTGAAAAAAAAATGTCGGTTTACGAACCGCCGGTCCGACAGTCCCGAGGGAAGTCGCGCCAACGACACGTTACCACAAGACGATAATATTTCCTACGCGATGGATTTTAAGTCCGATACCTGGAACCGTAAAATTATATCTCGCCCGAGATAATATTTTATTGTCATCACGTCGAAACGAATAATAAATAAATAATTTAGATGGGGTGAATAAAGCGAGCCGATTATCGGTCTCTACAAGAAGCAGTATATATACATATATCGCTTTTCCCTTTTTTTTTTTTTTTTTTCTTCGTTTTATCATTTTATTAAATCGAGTATATCGCGTCGGCAAAACAAACGCAACTCGCGTGTAAATATTATTTTAAACCGAAATATTAGTTTCAAAGATTGTATCAGAAGAAAAAAAAAATACCGCCCCGTACGTTTAAGGTGCACCTGCGAGATGGAATATTGTAAAAAAATCAAAAAAATCTTTTTGTAAACATATACGTACACGGGACGGATGTACTTTTTTTCGGGAAATCTTCCGCTATACAGAACACGGGCACTTTAAATAAAACCTATACGCACGCGTCCGCAGGATTTGACAATTTCCTATATGTAATTCCATACTCCAGGAAATTGTCAAATCCTGCCGACACGCTCTCGGGGTATTGGGTTAGGTATTCGATTTCTGATTTGGCGGCGTCGGAGTAATAGTTAAAAAAAAAATTATAATAATAATGATAAAAAAAAATCACGATATGCACGCGCACGCGCCCCGACGATGGAATCGAATGGCTTTTTATTCGCCGTAACGCTAAAAAAAAAAAATAAAAACCACCGCGATTCGTGTATATTTATTTGAATTGTACCGGCAAGACGTTTTGGACGACGTTCCACATATTATAAATTACGCACAATTACAATTACAGCAATACACGATCCGCGTTCGGATTCACATCGTTCGTTATTTATAATTTCGACGATGTTCGTCTCGCGAAATTAAATTTGCCAAAATTAATATGGTCGGAAACGAAATTTATACGCTCTGTTCGATTAATCGCCAACTGGGTTGGGACGCTGCAATGCAAGGTTAGATGCATCGGAGTTACGTGACTCGGTTTCTCACGTAACTCGTAATCGGCTACGGCATTTTCGAGTAATTTTAAAACGTGACCCGTTACAATATGCAACTTGTAAATTGTTACAATAGGACACACGTAATCCAAATTACAAAAATCGCCTCGAGTCGTGTCGGTTCGGCAATTGGCAATTTTACGATATTAGTTTAAAATCGATAAGGACGAACAAACAATATCGATTCTCTAGAACGCTTGTTTTTAAAATAATCAAATCGTCTCACGAGTATACAACAGTATCTGTACGCAACTTGTAATTTGGTTACAGGAACGGTAACTTTTAATATGTCACTCGGAACATGATATTTATGTAACCCGTAACTCGTAATCATTATCGTAACTCGCCCGACTCTGTTATAGTGACCAATTTTCATTATTTGACGAATTGATATTTTGCATTCAATGGTTATTATTATTTTTTTTTTTTTTTTAGGGAAAACGTGGATATAAAGTCAATTTCAGGAAATATAATTTTATAATAAACCAGGTGTAAAAATTGACGTGCACGCCTATGTATAGTTTTTTTTTTTGTATATTCTTGTATTTAAAAATATTACAATTAGCAGTACCGCATCGATCTTATTTAAAACAAAATCTGTTGCCGGGTAAACTGATTGACGACCACCTCCAATACCGTACACACCAATAAAAAAAATGTGTTACCGAAGCAACACCTTACACATGTGCCGGTCGCCACTGGAAACAGTAAGTCCACCAGCGTATGAACACTTGAGCTGCGTGTGCGTGTACATTTGTTAGTGAATACGTCTTTTTTAAAAAGTACCAGGGCAAATGTTATTACGGCTAGTCTACACACGATAACGTATCAAATTGTAAATAGATGCAAAAAAGCGGATATTTTAAACAAAAACCGAAGTCGCCATCTTATCTCAGTTTAATATTACACGTGGTTGAATCGAGTCGGTTTTTTTCGTTCGCCGTTTCCGAAATCAACGAACAACGCGGTGTGCATCGGATTTTGCTTGAAACTCGGTGAAAATGATGCAACGGAAACGTACGTGAAATGATTAAAACCGCTTTTGCGAATGATTCATTAAGTGTTTTAAACGTTTCAAGGACAGTCAATGGTTAACTGAAGACGGTCCACGTTCTGGAAGTCCGTCGTCGTCCTCCAGAAATGACAATTTGCGAAAAAAAAATGCAAAATGGCAGCCGATTAACCGTTCGTGAGTTAACCAAAGAGAATCTCATAAAAATTGACTGTCATCATGGAATTTTACAGGAAAATGTACGAACGAGAAGGGTCGCGCTGCCCACTTTCGTTCCGCGATTGTTCACCGCGACAATGCACCGGCACATTTAGCGCTGTCGATTCGTGAATATTTGGCTGATAAAAAAATTGCTCTGGTCCCGCGGACTGTTTCTGTTCTCCCGATCGGGACCCGTGTGGTTAGGTTTCTATTCCCAAGGCGAAAATCTGCGCTTAATGGACAACGATTTCAAGATGTAGAGGAAATCAAAGCGAACGCGGCAACAGAACTCGTAGCCTTTAACATTGGGACAGTTCCAAAGGACATTTGAAAAACGACAAGTGATGATCGCTGCATTGTCGTCCGGAGCAGAGTGTTTTCAAGGAGATATCATATAAACAATATGCCAACTTAATTTTGGCGTTTATTAAATACAATATCCTGGTACTTTTTGAACGGACACGAGTCGAAATGCAAATGAAAAGTTAATTTTAAACGCTCTTTACTCGTAGTGGAATACAAATATGAACGCATGTCGTATAAAATATTATTATATTGCTCGCTTCGAAAATAACCTCTAGCCCGGAGGAGTTCGGTCTACGAATCGTACCTCGTGTGTAATAATTGTGCGATTTCCAATACACTTTTTTTTTATTCGTTGGTTCTCCGTCCGAACGAATAAAAATTGACGTGCCGATATTAAAACATGCCAACGTGCCGCGCAAAAAATTCCGCAAATCCCGTACGGTATAAAAATACGATTTATAAATTATTCATCCGCGCCGCGAAACGAAAAAAAAAAAAATGTAATATTTTAACAAACATTGCAATAATAATAACAGTAATAATATATTCCGTTCTGAGATTTATTTTACCTTTGGAGAATTGTTTTCGTACGGGTAATGTATACCGCGGGGCGAGAGGAACGAGAAGAAAAAACACCTCCATTGTTCAAATCGAAATATTGTAATTTTTCTTCTTCTTTTTTTCTACGACGTGTTAACGACGGTATTCAAATCGGTCGAACTTTATCTACTGGGCCGCGACGGGCGGGGAAAAAAACCCGAAAGGCATTTTGGCGAACTTTTGATCCTCCGGCGGCCGAGCGTGTGATAAACGAATGTTATTTTTCGTCTGTTTTACCGCGCGGTTCGCCGATGTTTGTGAAATTTTCGACAGAAAATCCATCACCCGGGCAAATATTGTCACAGTCGTTTATACATTTTTTTATTATTATTTTTTTTGTTTTGTTTTCGTTGTTGTTTCCCGTACAGCGAAAATAATCGTACCGATCGGGAAACCGTCAATACACGCGTATATAAAGTTGAATGCAATGCGTGTACGTGCCGCGTATCCGAAGTACGTATTTTACGATTCTTTCGGGTTGAACGTCAAACGATGACCGGAATCGACGAAGAATAAAGATAAAGTCTTCCGGATGTCGTTGATGTCAAAGGTACTACTTCTGTAGATAAAAAAAAACAAACCCCGCGACTACCTATATACGAGGCCTGTTCAAAAAGTTCGCGAATTTTTCAATTTTTCAATTTTTAGTGCTTATCTACAAGCCATTGAGACTTATCACCCTCGGAGTATTCTCCCTCTTGGTTTACAACACTTTTGCCAACGACGTTTCCATTGTTGAAAGCAATCCTGGAAAGCAGTTTCTGGAATTGCTCGTAACTCCGTTAGCGAATTTTCTTTTATTTCGTCTATCGTCGGAAATCTTTGTCCTTTTAACGGAGATTTTAGTTTTGGAAAAAAAAAAGTGAGCACCAGCAGAATTTTTTGGCACGTTGAAAACCCGATTTTAGAATAATTCACTGTTAAAAAAATGAAATTGAACTTACTTTCATTTTTTTCTTCAAATTATCATGTTAACACTTGACAAGTAATTATACATTTGAAACTCTGGTATATATAGATATAGATATAATAGATAAGTTGAAAGTTATATACTTTACACTGAATATTCCGGGATATTTCTGATTGGCTGTAAACTAAATTTAAAAATATACCTTGAAACGTATCGTCCGATCTAATGAAATTAATTTCACTTTTGCCGTTTTGGTATAAATAATTCAATAGGCATGAGTAATGCAAATACTAATACGTTGGATTATTTTTGTATTATTTTTTTTTTAAGTAGTGAGGTGGGAGGGTTTCAAGACATAAAGGTTGCCACCCCCCCTCTAAAAAAAAAAAAAAAAAATACGTCACTGGTAAACAAAACACAAAGATATTTTTTTGTTACTACTTATATATATACGAGGCCTGTTCAAAAAGTTCCCGAATTTTTCAATTTTTTTATTTATAGTGCTTATCTACAAGCTATTGAGACTTATCACCCTCGAAGTATTCTCCCTCTTGGTTTATATACTTTTGCCAACGACGTTTCCATTGTTGAAAGCAATCCTGGAAAGCAGTTTCTGGAATTGCTCGTAACTCCGTTAGCGAATTTTCTTTTATTTCGTCTATCGTTGGAAATCTTTGTCCTTTAAACGGAGATTTTAGTTTTGAAATTAAAAAAAAGTCTGCTGGTGCCAAGTCGGAAAAATATGGTAGATGAGGGAGCACGGTCATGTGATTTTTCACGTAAAAATCTCGAATGAACAGGGAAGTGTGTGCCGGAGCAACCATGAGTTCTTCTTCCACATTTCAGGCCTTTTCCTTCGCGCTTTTTCTCGTTAAGACGGTTTAACACTTCTAGATAGTACCATCGGTGAACAGCTTGTCCCGCAGGTAGAAAATCGTGACGAATAACTCACACGTTGTCAAAAAAGAAAACCGCTTAATATCATTGACTTTTGTCGCATGAGCACCGTCTGTCGATGTCGACGGACGTCCTGAACGCGTGGGTCGTCATCAACTGATACCCGGCCGTCTTTAAAACGTTTAAACCAGTCGTAACACTGAGTACGTCCTAAACACCGATCACCATAAGCATTCTGCAACATTTTACGAGTCTCGGGAAAAGATTTACAAAGTTTGACACGAAATTTCGTGAATGTAATTCATCTTAAAAATCGCACAAAACACACGCCTCGTCTACTTTGAACGCGCACAGTTAATGGTTAAATAGCAATAAACATTCGAGATTTAATTGAAAAGATAGCTGCTTATCTCTGTTTTATTTTAATCTAATAAAATTTACGACACTATACATTTTCTAGGTTTTCTATTTCTATAGTTCGGGAACTTTTTGAACAGACCTCGTATATATATATATATCCGTAAACGCCGATGGCTTTTTCGTGTATACCTTGTTTTTTTTTTTTTATTCTCCAAATATAGAGTCGAACACGGTTAACACGGAATCGCCGGTGCCTCGAACTTTTTCGCCGGTCCCTAGGAAATTCTAGAATTTCCTATTTAAACAATGCAACAATAAAATATTGTGTTTTACTCGGGTATTATCCCGTGGACAACTCGATGTTTCAGTTTCATTTATAAAAAAAAACATAAAGACCGACAAAAAAAAAAAAAAAAACAAAAAAAATATAAATTCATTAATGTTATTGTCACTGTTGTTGGTCTGTCTGACGGATTTTCCACACGCTAACAATTCGTTATCCGCTCGCATACGTATACGCTTCAGTGGCTCAGTAACATTTCAACGAGTGAGCGAGTTAATTCGATGGGGTTTTTTTTTTTTTAAATTTATTTTTTTAAGTCTTTTTCTTCCCCTAATGTCGACATTAAAACGCACGCTGAAACTCGAACTTACGATGATAGAGCAACAGCGGCGATTCCATCGGGATTCGAGAAAGGATTGGAAATGAAATCATCGGCTAAAGAATTTAGTTTAAACATTTTTTTTTGTTTTTTTTTTTTTTTTGCTAACTCAGAATTATTTTGCCGGTCCCGTCAACTTCAAACGGACACTCGTGCGTATATATTATAATACTTGAATATTGATGATCGGCGAATATTGTAATATTAAATATGTACACGCGGTGCACATAAAAATCACGGTGAAAAATTTAAAAAAAAAAAATGTTAAAATTTCCGTCGAATTGTTTTAATATCGGCGAGAGAGAGACTCTCAAAGGGGAGGCGATCGATTGCGATCCGGGCCTCGTTCTTTACCGAACGTTAAAATCGAGTACGTTTTATAGGTTAGGTTTGGTTACGGTTACCTGTTGGGCGACTTGGACCGTTTGATGGGAGACGAAGCCAGCCAGGAGTTGAACATCTCCGAAGTCATGGAACCGCGTTTCGCCCGGCCGACGGTCAACGACCCGGTGCGGTGCTGGAGCCGGGCGCGCACCACGCGCTCCACCAGATCCTGCGGGGCCCGTTCGCACAGCCATCGCTCCACCTCGTCCGCGTCCAATTCCATGGCCCGGCCGATCAGCAGCTGCGCGTCCGCGTAGCGGCACCGGTACGGCTGTCCGCCGTCCGCGTCCACCTGCCGGAAATCGTACGAACAAACGCGTTACGTTAGGTCGGTTTAGATGAGCTACACATCCCCCGCCCTCACCGTCGAATCGTATTTAATACGATCATAATACGAGTCGACAAACCGTGTCTACCGGCACAGCAAGAGCATTTGGCGAGCGCGACCACTGATTGTTTCGCTTGTACATACAGGTTATAGTCGCTTAAACGGCGATATTTGCGATTGGTAAGCGCGAACAATTACGGCGCCGGAACAGCGGCGGAGCGACGATCCGTCAAGGGGGGCGTCGGTACGGGGAAAGAGATGCGCGAAGAAACGAGGACGGGACGCGCAAGAGGAGTTTCGAGTCGTCGGAAACCGTCGGGCGAGATGGCGAGGGAGAGATGTGCGCGCGCGTTTCGGATGTAGACCTCGTCGACACGATGGACGTACAAGAGTGAAGTGAAATCGTCCGGGAAGACGGGGACGAACGATTGTCGAAAACTTATCCGAACGCCTTTTCCGATATTTTAATATTGATGTTTTTTTTTTTTTTTTTTTTGTCGTAATAAAGTTTGTGAACCGCGCAAATATTGACATTTCACGGGAAGATAAGTCGCGGCCGGCAGTGGTGATTTTTATCACCGGATTTCCTTGCTTATTCATATATGCGACTGATAAAATCATTGGCCGTGATGCCCATGCGTAATCACGAAATCGCCATCGTACCAATAGTTATGCGTAACCATCTATATGTTTTATGCCATAATATTGTACGTATTAAGTTGTAACGAGTGTAACTAAGTTAAAAAAAAATATATATATTTTAATATTACGGTAGATTTACCCGTTGTTATTACCTATAAAAACGGTATTTCAGTTATTTTATTGTTATTCTACGCGTACGTAAAAAAAAAAAAAAAAAAAAAAAAAAAACACTACCATTTACACGATTGTCTTCCGATATGACGCCAGATTATTAAATAGGTTATTACTCGGGCGAACACTAAAAATATACACAAACAAAAATACCGTATAATATATTCTATATTATTCAAACACAAAACGAGGTATAAGTCAGGTATGAAAAAAAAAAAAAAAGATGTAGAATAAATACAATTTTTAAGGTATTTATAGTTCCATACACGTATAAAGTATTAATTTAAGATTAAAAACTATATTTTTTTTTATCACACGGGAACATCACTATAACATTTGGAATATCATTTACTACGTACTAATAAAAAAAATTATCATTTAAAATTGCGTTAGCCTCAATGAAATCCGGTACCGTACGTTGTACTTCGTTTAGAAATTCTGTGGCATTATTTTGCCGTATATTGAAGTTCGAGCGTGGTGCATGTTAGTAATTTTTATATATATATATATATATGTATATATAATTCTGTATGTCTGTATGAGTCGTCAATGTACTCGCACTTAGATTATGCTATTTTTTTTTTTTTTAATTTCTCCGTAAAGTATTTTCGACGGTCGTTCAGAAAGCGGTTCTAAAGCATTTCGTTTTAGATTATTGCCCGCTCTGTGTCTGTTAATAAACAAGCCTCGTGTTACACCGTCGATAACACGTTACACACCTTCACCTATATTGTCCAACAGTCACTATAAATTCCATCTATATCGACGTTCGATTGAATATGCTACAGGAGGCGATTCGGAAATTCGGTCCGGCCCGAGGTAACGTTATAAAATCCAGCCCTCCGCCATTCGGTTCATTGTGTTCTCATATCATAATCACAAAAAAAAAACGACAAGATCGGGGGCTTTGAATCCTACTAAACAGAACAACCGTTCTGCGTTTAGAGCAAACAAACGAGGTCGCCAATCTCGCAAGGGGTTTAAATTAAAAATAGACCCGCCAAATTGCATTTGTTTATTTTTGGTTATTCTAAAAAAATGAAAAAGACATTTGTAAACCCTTTACGGAATTCGTAAACTAACCGATTACCATCGAGTATTAAATATTACGGCTTCGGGCTTTTACTATATTATTTCGTTACTGACACGCCCGGGCCCCGGTGATATTTTTCGATAACCGAAAACGGGAACGTAAAAGAAAAAATTAGTTTACGGTATCGAACGGCTCGCCCGGGCACGGTCCCGCCGTGTACAGGAGTACTCTCGAAATGGCCCGGGCGCACCCGGGGAGTGGGTAAAAAAAAAAAAAAAAAATACGTAAAAGACGTAAAGTCGCGTTCGGGAGGCGATCCGCGGGCCAGAAAGAAAAAATTATTCGATAGATAGATAGAACTTTATATTGAATTTATCGGTAAAAACCAACGTTTTCGTCGTTTTGGTAAATAAAAAAAACGACAATAAGAAAAATTGTGTAAGCGTCTGAATTTAAATTCCAAGATACCGTTAAAATCGTTTTTCAAAGTCAATTTCACCCGGATATATCGCAATAGAAATAATTTCCAAGTGATGGATCGAATCTTACCAAATCGTTACATATTACCGGCGTAGTTCAGGTCAGGGTAGACTTTTTATCTATTGTAGTTTACCATAATCGATCACTTCGAACACTAATGTATACATCATGCGTAAAATACATGATTTTCAAATTGAAATAATTCTCGAGACGATAAAATAGAAACTCGCCGTACCCATTATTATTTTATTTTCCGCGTTCGGTTGGTCGGAGAAACCCGTATTTATATAAAAAAAAAAAATATATATATATATATATATATCGTTTTCTGCAGCGATTTATTTCCGATCGAGGTTCAATTGACTATAGGGTACACGTAGGGCCCGAAAAAGGGAACAGCAGGCCCGCTTAGCTTTTTAAATTTAGACTATTGAGTCAGTAGTTGAACGATGATTTAATTTTAAAGTCGACAGAGGTTTAGGTTTTTACAAGTTTTTCTAATTACCTTCGAAAAGCATAAGTATATTGAATTTTCAGCTTTTAGAATAAACCCCGCCCGGCGGCTTGCACTAAATGTGCATTTGTACGCGAAATATTGTTCGGTTATTACAGGAAACAACCGGGCCTATAGCGTATTGGATTTGACAAAAAAAACCAATGCGCGTGAAGATATTGGGCATTTGAATGGATTGCAATCATTGTTTGCCGAATTTTTGATTGTTGCAAAAATGCTAATCGTGATTACACCACTCTCGACACCGTGATACGGGATACAAAAGTTATGGCGATTTTGTTTTTCCGCGAGAACACTAATATATCAATCATAGTTTCGATATGCAAACACTGGCACGGCGTGAGTGCAAAACTCGCGTAGTTCCGGCGGAATTTCGGTGCGCAATTTTTATGTTTTTTTTTTCTCTGTCTAATCGAAAAAAAAACCAATGCGCCCGGGCCCGGTCCCGCCGTGTACAGGAGTACTCTCAAAACGGCCCGCCCGCACCCGGGTATTGGGTAAAAAAAAAAAAAAAAACTACGTAAAAGACGTAAATTCGCGTTCGGCCCGCCCGCCGGTGTCGGTATTTACGGTCGTATTATGATATTACGGGCGTACGTAGCACGGAGTGTGTCTCGTCTTCAAATTGATATAACGAATATTATTACGTGGGTTTTACCTCGGGCGTGTATACGTATTATTATTATTACCGTTATTATTGTTGTACCCGCGATGATGTTATGATTTTTCAACGCCATCTAGCAACGGGCCCGGGCAATCTATCACCGTCTCGGCGGTACGCGCTCGGCATTATTGCGATATTACATTATACTATTATATTATGTGTAATGTCGCGACGATCTCTGAAACGAGTCAAAATCACGGGGGTTGATACAGAGTAATACCCGGCCGCGAATACTAATGGACCGTGTCTCCATTCATATACTGTCAGGTACGACGACGACGACGACGACGCCTGTACGAAATACAGTCCCGGCGTTTCGTATTATTATTATTATTATTATTGTAATAATAAAAACATTTAACATTTACATCGTGGTGACGGCGAAAAAAAATATAATAAAAAAATACAGCGCGTTTACAAAATGACGCTCTTTTTGTATTGGCCGTAATTTTTTTCGCGGTTCAGTTGGTAACACTGTTGTTATGATATCTGTTATCTAGTATCACTCCGGTTTATTCGTCCCCGTTTAGTTTTTTTTTTTTTTTTTTTTTTTTTTTTAATCGATCCACCACATCGAACAGCTAACCGTGCTGATCCGTGTTTTAGTTGTGAAAAACATTTTACGGGAGCGGCGAAAGTTATGCGGAGACAGCTCGTCGTCTCCGTACGCAACTCGGGCGGAATGCCCCACCTGCGGTTCCAACAATTCGTCGGCTTATGCAGAAGTTTGAAAGAACAGGCCAGGGGGGGGTGCGGGTCACATGAATGATATAATATTTCATATCTAAACCGGAGGTTCTCCCGATTCCAATGATGTCATTTTTTTTTTTTTTTGTTTTTTGATTAAATTAAAGTGTTTTGGCATTTTTAAAAAGAACGCCATTTTGTAAACACCCTTCGCATACCTCTACGCGGCGCACATACCCAACCAATGGCAGCATGTGTTTGCTGATAACGACAATAAATGAAGACCAGCAGATTGCGACTTTGCGGCTTCAGCGGTCCGCCGACAACGTTTCCGACTGGACGAAACGTCGGAAGATTAAAATTAACAGTGGAAAATCGGTGCGCGTAAATTACACACATTGCGTAAAACCGTCTGCAAGCCGGTATCGCTAGATCAGCGGATCACCGCACAGTGTGACCGGGCAAAATATCTAGGAACGCGCCTGGACTCTCCGGCTCGACTGCAAGCGCCACGTTGGACAGCACAAAATACCGCAAATCAAGACGAAAACGCGACGACTATTATATTGGCCGGTCGGAAGACATTCCCGACTAGACCTCGCAAGCGAACGCCTCTTATGCGCAGTGATTATCAAACCAATAAGTCCAATACAATTGAGATTATACAACGTTGCCAGAACATCGGTCTCCGTACCGTTGTCGCAGCTTACCGGGCATGACAGAAACGACATGATCCACCGACGTATGACCTCGATCGCCTTCGTCCAGGACGAAATTACCAGGTTTGCCCGAAAACACGAGACAAGGCTGGACCAACATACCAATCCAGCAGCAATTCAACTGCTAGACAACTGTATAGGCATTAGGCGTCTTGAACGCCGAAGACCATACGACTTAGTATAAGATCTTAGCGCAAGAGTAGTTTCGAGTTATTGGAAACCGTCGGGCGAGGGAAAAATGTGCGCGCGCGTTTTGGAAGTAGACCTTGACGGGATGGACGTACAAGAGTGAAGTGAAATCGTTCGGGAAGACGAAGACGAATGATTGTAAACTTATCCGAACGCCTTTTCCAATATTTTAATATTGATGGTTTTTTTTTTGTCGACGTAATAAGACATCTTGAACTAGACCTCGCAAGCGAACGTCTCTTGTGCGTAATGATAATCAAACCAATAAGTCCAATACAAATGAGATTATACAACGTTGCCAGAACATCGGTCTCCGTACCGTTGTCGCAGCTTACCGGGCATGACAGAAACGACATTATCCACCGAGATATGACCTTCGTCCAGGACGAGATTACCAAGTTTGCCCGCAAACACGAGAAAGGGCTGGACCAACATACCAATCCAGCAGCAATTAAACTGCTAGACAGTTGTCTAGACATTAGGCGTCTCGAACGCCGAAGACCGTACGACTTAGTATAAGATCGTAGACTAATAGCGGGGCCTCCACACGTGTTTATTTTTATTTTGTAGGTTAGGTTTATAAAATAATTAAAGACCGTTGATCGTTACAATAAAAGCTTTTAAATGAAAGAAAAAAAAAAAAAAATACATAAATAATATAGTGTAGGCAATGCGCCTTCGCCGTTATAAGAAGACGATTTATAGTACAGAGTATTATACGCTCGTGCGCGGACGCGAAAAAAAACTTAATGATTAGCTGCGCACGCGTGCCCGTTAAAGGTTAATCCGACCGGTGTGTTCTAGTCGCGTCCAGTGGCGTGACTGGGTAAAAAAAAAAAAAAAAAAAAAAAAAAAAAAAAAAAAAAAAAAAAAAAAACAACTAGGGGCGGCAAAAAAAAAAAAAAAAATTACTCGCTAAAATCAATACCACGAGGGGCGGTGTAAATATATTATTATTCTGCGTATATAAAATAATCAAAGACTAATTTAACGACACGATTACACTTATTCAAACGAAACTTGAAATGTAAACGAACGAATAAAACTGACAATGTTCGTCCATCGTTGTTTTTTTTACTTTTTATTTCACCTAGTTTTGTAATCCAGATAATGCGATAACGTTTCCCAACACCTCGACCTATTATAAAACAGAAGGAACGCGAAGTATATATTAACTTTTAGGAAAAGATTATTTTTTATCTTATATAAATATAAAAAGTAATTAACTTCATTCTTTCTTTACTTTAGAAATTTCTAAGTTTTATACTGTTGTCATACAAGGAGAAACGCAAAATGATTCCTTTTACCTCTGCAAAAATGTTAGGGGAAAAGTGGTCCGCTTTGCCCCCTCCCCCCCACAATTACGCCACTGATAGTGTCTACATGTATTTAACAATGCTCTTTGAAAACATTTTTTTTTGGAACAGAAAAAAAAATTATTCGATAGATAGATAGAACTTTATATTGAATTTATCGGTAAAAACCAACGTTTTCGTCGTTTCGGTAAATAAAAAAAACGACAATAATAAAAATTGTGTAAGCGTCTGAATTTAAATTCCAAGATACCCTTAAAATCGTTTTTCAAAGTCAATTTCACCCGGATATATCGCAATAGAAATAATTTCCAAGTGATGGATCGAATCTTACCAAATCGTTACATATTACCGGCGTAGTTCAGGTCAGGGTAGACTTTTTATCTATTGTAGTTTACCATAATCGATCACTTCGAACACTAATGTATACATCATGCGTGAAATACATGATTTTCAAATTGAAATAATTCTCGAGACGATAAAATAGAAACTCGCCGTACCCATTATTATTTTATTTTCCGCGTTCGGTTGGTCGGAGAAACCCGTATTTATATAAAAAAAAAAAATATATATATATATATATCGTTTTCTGCAGCGATTTATTTCCGATCGAGGTTCAATTGACTATAGGGTACACGTAGGGCCCGAAAAAGGGAACAGCAGGCCCGCTTAGCTTTTTAAATTTAGACTATTGAGTCAGTAGTTGAACGATGATTTAATTTTAAAGTCGACAGAGGTTTAGGTTTTTACAAGTTTTTCTAATTACCTTCGAAAAGCATACGTATATTGAATTTTCAGCTTTTAGAATAAACCCCGCCCGGCGGCTTGCACTAAATGTGCATTTGTACGCGAAATATTGTTCGGTTATTACAGGAAACAACCGGGCCTATAGCGTATTGGATTTGACAAAAAAAACCAATGCGCGTGAAGTGCGCAAAAAAAACGTCCGATTTGATGCACTGTCGATTATTACGGTATGCTAACAATTACGAACTCCGGTTTCACGGGCACAATAATTATCAATATTGTTTTACGACGATAGATATTGGGCATTTGAATGGATTGCAATCATTGTTTGCCGAATTCTTGATTGTTGCAAAAATGCTAATCGTGATTACACCACCCTCGACACCGTGATACGGGATACAAAAGTTATGGCGATTTTGTTTTTCCGCGAGAACACTAATTCAATATCAATCATAGTTTCGATATGCAAACACTGGCACGGCGTGAGTGCAAAACTCGCGTAGTTCCGGCGGAATTTCGGTGCGCAATTTTTATGTTTTTTTTTTCTCTGTCAAACCGAAAACGCCATAAAACGAAAAAAAAAAAAAAAATCGATATACGGATACGGACGAGCCGTTTAAATTTGATATCGTCTCGGGTGTCTCGGGTAATCGGTTCTCGTGAAATAACGAGACGGACGTCGGTATAACACAATAGAATATTATTGGGTTTGTCTCTCGCGACAGCGGTAGGTATTAAATACGCATTAAATCGCATTTTGCGAAGACGCTCGAGTTACTGCTGTGCGGCGTATTGGATTACCGCACTTTCCGTAAAAAAAAAAAAAATAAAAAAATACGTTTGCGTTTTAAGTGCTCTTCTGCCCCGATGTATATTGCGCACTCGCCGGCCCGGCATTACGCGGGACCCCTCTGTAATCCGCGATATTTAAACGCGGACACGCGTTGTCCGGCGCGGGATATTATGCCCTCGGGGTCTCCGGGTCGCCGGCGCCGCGTCGCTTGACTGCCGGCAGTAGGCAGTAGGTCGTGCCCAGAACATTGTGTCGGCGGCGTCCGGCGGTGTTCGGGCTGGTAGATGTTCGGGGTTAGGTTAATAAATTTGACGGCCGTCCGCTATAAACGCATCTATTTTATTCGACGCCGATTCCGGTATACCGCGGTCGGCGCACGGACATAAATACGACCGCGTTAGGTCCGTATGAACGTCCGCGTAAATCGTACAACCAACCAGTCGGGTATGCGGGCACTGCCGACATATCGAATACACGAACCGTAAAAAAAATATTCCAATCAAAAAACCCTCAGACTCGCTCCACCGTATATCTCCGACCTCGCTCTTCGCGCACACCTCCGCATTCCTGCTAAATTCACCTGCGAAACGGCCAAACTATATATTGCACCGAATTCGGAAATCGCCTGCGAAATCACGGCAACCCCCTTGTGAAAAATCTTCTTTCCGTTTCCACGCCGGGAAACGTCCCCCTCCCCCCAGGAAGACTCGAACGACAACGGGCCCGACACCTAATGGACTAAACGCACGGAAATTCTAAACGGTTCGGCGTAAATTCACGGCGCACGTCAACGTATAAATCGTACGGATTGTATAATTTTCTAAATAAAACTCGTCGAAAGTAAATTATTCTGCCGTGTAATGTACGGCGTACGGCCGATAATCCGCCGGGTACGGGGATACAGGGCTGTACTGTTATACGGAAACGTCCGTATTCGATCCGGAAGCGATAACCCGAGGCGCGCGTGTACCGACGGGGCAATAACGGAAAGACGCGTCGACCCGACGCGCGGCTTGAGGAAGACGGACGGGGCAGAGTACCGTGCGCGGCTCCAACCGATGCGGTTAGGTAGGGGACGGACAAGCGAGGCGACACGGATAGCCGCGGCGGACTTGTCTAACGATTTGCGCCGACGGCGTAAAGACCGTAACGCGCGTGCCCGGTAAACGTCTTTTACGTAATTCGATTGTATTATTTCACTTTGAAACGATAAAACAATACGATAATAATACCGTTACGCGTGTGCCATACACCTCTTATTATAATCGATACGAAACGCACAGCCGTGTCCCGTTATTAATATATTATTACAATTATACGCCGGCGCCCAGTTATGCCGCCGGAATGAACATTCCCGTATATATTATTATATATTACGGTGCGGTGTGTATCGCACAGAATGGCGATGGAATTGACAAAAAAAAAAAAAAAAAAAAAACCTCCTCCTCCAGCCCCCCCCCCCCGGGCAGGAAGACCACGCGAGTGGAAACAATCGATTGGAGGACGGTAGCGGCGGACGAATTGGTTTTCAAATGCTCCCGGGTATTGCGAACCGGACCAGAGACGGTCGCCCAAGACAGCCACGGGCGGGGGGCCCCGAGTGTAGTCACGGCGGTGCTATTGCGACCGGGAGACCGAGAGAAGAATCCAACACCCGGGACGGCTTTAGATCGTCAGATCAACGGGTGCGACGGGCACCCTGTGCCAAAATCACAAGGCCGCCGCGGCGTGAGCCGTCACAATTGGAATTAGTCATTTACCAGAGACACTGCCTGACCGTCCATTAAAGACAATTTTGAAATGTCTACCTACCAGAACGCGCAGAAACGCGGCGATTTATTTATAATTTCAGTAAAATATCTAGTTTCAAAAAAAAAAAAAAATGATGAATCACTAAAATATTGTGCCGACATCCATAAGTATAACGAGAACGAAACCCAACACATTTCATTCGGATACTCAACTTTTGATATTGCTGCCCCGGATTTAATAATTAATACGCGCGATCGTATTAAAAATACATTTCGGTTTTTTTTTTTTTTTTTTATATTTGGGCGTCCGTTTAATTGGGCTCTCTTTTGTAATTGGATAAGATTTAATCACGTTATTCAGTTTTATATTCTTATCGTTCATTAGCATAATACTCATAAATATAAATAGTGTAAATATACGCCGATACATTAGAGTCCTACTCCTCTGGACGCCTTTTCCCCGTTTTTAATACGATATCTCCGCGGCCGAATATTATAATATTTACATCTGCCGATACAACCGAACGTTTTAAATATTTTAAGTACGGCGAGTCTACCGTGGTTTTTGATTTTATTCGACTCAAAATTACGTAGGACAATAGTTAATAATTTTAAAAATAGTTACTTGATAATGATAGTGGTAGCGATGAAGCTATTTTATTTTAGTTTAAATAAAATGTGTGTTTTTTTTTCTCGGATAACTATTTCGGTTAGCCAAAACGATCCGATTTTTTCGCGTCGTAACATTGAAAATACGGATTTTCCGACTGACGGTCCTCTATTTGAAAAATTCTAGACACTTTTTCCAAACAATTTATTTGTAGAAAACATATTTTTGTTGAGTAAAATTCGTTGGTTTTTTCACATTCATCTAGTTAGCTTTGTCCGTACAATCAACTTGAATGATATTCAAGCAGTTTTTCTTAGTAACGAATCGATTAGTGTACAACACTCACCAAATATCCACAATTGTAATACGTCCCTTGATTAGAGGATTATGTTGATCGTGCCGGCACAATGTTGCAAGCGGAGAAAGAAGTTTTTCTAAACTCGTGATAATAAAAACTTACCCAACGTCAAACAAATCGCAAGAAACATTGACATTCCTAGCTACACCGAGTATCGAAAATGCCGTTGCTCGAAATTTGGACTTCTCGGAAGAACTAATGTTTGCGGACAAAAAAAAAAAAAAGCGAATTTTTTGTTAGCATTTTTCAGTGCCGCTGTAACGGAGTATTTTATGGACGAATGAAGTGTATATTATTAACGGAAAAATTATCGTGGACATTTTTGATTATGAATGAGCGGGCTAAGCCCCTCCGGCTAGACCTAATTTCGCCCGTTTTATATTATATGCTTAAGTCGTTTCTTGAGCTAAAGCCGGTCCTGCAATCGGGGACGGCCAGTACCGTATCAGGTGTCGGGCGAACTCCGCACCCCGGGGTGTTCTCATTGCGGTTTTCCCGGTGAGCAGAACGAGGAGGATGACGACGCTCTCCATACCCTCATCCGCTGCGAGGCGTTCGACGGGGACAGGGAGCGACTTGGTGTCGCTCGTGTTGGAATCGCCCCAGACCGTTGGAAAGCCGCGGTCGACTTCGCCGAGACGGTCGTCGCGGAAAAGGAGTCGGCCGGACGGCAACGGCCACCAAGCCCTCGACGCCGCCGGCGTGCGCCTTCTTCAAGCGCATCGCCGCCGTCGTCGATCGCGGCCTCGCAGACGCCAGACCGCCCGCCGGCCTGTAGGAAGTGTCCCCTCCTACTAGTGTAAGGGCGGCAAGTGGGCTTCGGCCCGGCTGCTGCCCATTCCCCGGTAGGGTCGCGAAGTTTATGTACACGTTTTATGTGAGCCCGTCCCGTCGGTTAAGGCGAAAACGGGTTTTTAAATTTTGTATTTATTTGTAGGTGTTCGTTTGTGAATAAACGATGGCGACCCGCCTCCCGGAGTAGTGCCTCAGGAGGCGAGGGTATTGCCGGTTTAAGAAAAAAAAAAAAAAGGTGCATCGAAGTTACGTTACTCTGTCGCTTTTGTAACGTGTCACTGACAATAATAGTTAGAAAATCACTCGTTAGTAGTTATCGGCCGATTAAATATTTAAGGTATAATATTTATTTATTATTTTTTTTTTTTATTTAATTAGGTTTATTTTATTATTTCAACATAAATATTTGTTTTTACAATTTTTTTATATTACTTAAAGATAAATACAAAATTAGGTAGTCATAACAGAGCAGTAATACAATTTAAAAATTGTACTTTAATTGAGTTGTTTATTTACTGTCAATGTTCTGATGATACCGATGCTGAGGATGATGATGATGTTTCAGGAGGTAGCAGGACATCTTGTGGGAGACGTGGCTTTAGTCTGCGGTTTTCGGTTCTTTTCCCGATTTTGAAGTGAAGGGCTCCTTCTGTTGTGTTTAGTTTCGAATGGAATATTTTGAATTGTTCAATTATCCACGTGTTTAAGTATGGTAAGGTATAATATTGAAATTGGACATTTTCATCAATAATACGTAATCTATTCGGTTCGACTCGTAACTATTGTACACGATATAATGTATTTTATCGATTGACAACTATTTTTTTATTATATATGTTTTTTTTTTTTTTTTTTTTTTTTTTTTTTTTTATAAATATTTAATAATCTGTATGCAACTTGCCCATATCTGAATATAATATATATATATATATATATGTGTGTATACCGAGTTGATTATGTTATTTTCTCCCCCATTAACGACGACAATTTCGTAAAATATAGAAATAAACAATAAAATACACGCGCGAACATTCCTGCAACCCCACTTATCGACCATTCGTTTTGAAAACTGTAACACGCGACAAACGAGTATAATATTTTAATTATGGGGCTCGGATATTTATGCACTTCGGATTATCGCGGTTGAATATTTACGCGTTAAAAAAAAAAAAAAAAAAAAAAAAAAAAAAAAAAAAAAAAAAAAATTACCGAATGCGAGTTAAAAACCGTAAAAATAAAACATTTTGCTTCTACTCAAAAATATAAAATTAAATTCTAAACTATTGTCTTGATTAATCGAACTGGTTAAACATATACGTGTACGGTGCGTATTCTTTACGGGCGTGAAGCGTGTACGAGAGAAGAGCATTTATCGCGATGGGAATCTTGCGAAATACGCGATAAACAAACACAATACGGTTTTTTTAGGTAAAAAATTACAAAAAAAAAAAAATACTAGCCGGCGTAGGGTGCGTTCAATCAATTAACTAAAATGCAATAATATGAAAAACAAAACCAATTTCCGGTAGGTGCGGCAATGGAATTCGCATCCGGGCAATCGCCGTCGCATAATTTTTATTAGGTCAGTAAAAAAAACATACGGGATTTCTTAAGCGCCCCGAGCCCGAACTATTGACTACACTTAAGGTATACGCGAGTCTTGGTTTGTGTTCGCTTACGATACGCGTTTTTTTTTTTTTTTTTTGGTTGAAAATCGTTCATAAAATATCACGCGTACGTTTTTAATCCAACGGATATTAATCGTAAACCGGTACGAATCGCCTCCTCGCCCGAAAATAATATACGCGGACAAATGATTTGTTTTAAACGAAAAAAAAAAACGAAATAACTATCCGACCGCCGCCGTAATAATGTAATATATAATGACTTTGGCAATGTTTGCCAACGGTGATCAAACGGAATCGCAAAAGCTCAAACACAACGGCCGAAATGTTTCTGATGTTATAAACCGATATTATTTATGTAATCCCGAAGAAACTTATCGAAAATTTCACAATCTCTGCGTAGACGACAAAATATTACGCGTAAACCGTTCGCGCACTTATATCAGTTCGCATAATATTATACTCGAACATCGAAACGCAGCAAATTCTCAAGTTATAATTTTATGTACTTGAATGTTATATTACACATTTAAATTTCCCTAGACAAAAAAAGCGTATTTCACTTCACTGTTTTTTTTTTTTTTTTTTTTTTTTTTTTTTAAATCCACGTTTTGTACCGTTTTTTTATTATGTGTACTATTCCCCCGCCCCCTCCCCTACCCGTCTGTAAACAATTTTTCGACAGAAAATCACGCTCCTATCAATGAACTTTATAGGCACATTTTTTGCGGAATTTCGAATCTAGTTGGTTTGTAATCTTGTAATCTACATCGTTTGATTTTTCTTTAAACGGGATAAAACCGAGATAAAACGGGAGAAAAACTCGAATATTAATGAAATAACGGTTTCTGTTTAAAACTCAATGGAAAAAAAAAAAAAAAAAAAAAAAAAAAAATCGTGATAATTAAACCAAATACTTATTTTAGCCCTTTCCAGAGGTGTAATACGTAAATGTTCGAGTGTATTTGTAATTTTTATTTGGATACAATTTTTTAAGCTTCTCGAAAAATTTTCGAAAATTTGATACATAGGATTTAACACGAGTTTTTTTTTGTTTACGTTTATATAAAACATAAAAACATCAAAAATCCGTAGCCACGAATTTTATTAAAGGCGTTTAAAATGCAAATTTTGACGAAAATCGTAAAAATCAAAATATTTTACCGTATAAACGATATTTACCGATTTATGGGTAGGCTTGTTCAAAATGTTTTTCAATATTTATAACTAATATTTCGATTATCTAAAACGAACATTTTGGAGTGAAATAAACGGGTTCGTTACTTTTAGCCTAAACGTTTTACACGTGTTTTTTTTTTTTTCACAATAATTGAACACAAATTGTCACTGCTGTATTATCGAATATGACGCTTAGTACATGATTTGTGAATGAAATAAAAGTCAAAGATCAATGAAAACCGTAATATTTATGACAATATTTAAAACGTGTGCACGTTCTTATCTATCCCGTACTACACACTACACGGGAAATAAAAACCGATATTCAATTTTTGTTTTTGTTTTTTTTTTATGCGGGCTAACATCTGGAAACTCTACACTGCAGACCAACAATTTTTTTTTTTTTTTTAAAACGGCTCCTCGTATTTATTTCCGTCGAAGAGATTTCAAATTTTCAAAGTGGTTTTTCCTTACGTGTCTTGTTCCTAAAGGTTTGTTTGTATTGTTATCGGATAAAATATATATTTGGCGAACCCGAAAATCTACAATATGCTAAACAACGAGAACAACTGTTTTATACCCATACGAAAGCCTTAACCGGCCCGCGGGCACGAAATCGCGAGAAACGAATTATAAAAAAAAAAATGTACCAATGGTAGGTATTTATAACGCCACTGATGATGATTACCCGATTATATATTATTTAATCCGTCGGAATATTTAATTTTACATTCAATAACGTTAGGAGGTATTCGTACATCTCACCTCGTATATATATATATTTTTTTTAGAAATTCTATCGTCGATCGAACGACGTTCAGCGGATTTACGAGCGATTTGTCCAATAAAATAAAATAAAAAAACAAAAAAAAAAAAAATAATAATAAAATTAACACCGAGGGTATTAAACTGAAAAACTGTAAAAGTTACAGCCGGCGGTATCCGACGACAAGAGCAATATTATCGCCGGACGAGCAGCCGATCCGGGCGATACGTTTCCGGTGTTGCGTAAATATTCCCGGGTTATTTCCAATTATTAAGGGAAAAAAAAAAAAAAAAAATTAAAAATTAAAAAAAAAAACCTCTTCGGCGGACCGACAATACGTTCGGAACGCAACGGAACCGTTCACCGGTCGTTTGTCGATCGGATCGAGATTTCCGGTAGAAAAAGTCCTTAACGATCAGGCACACGGATCGCATCGTCACGAGTACAGCAAAACTAATACTACTAATAACGATAATGAAGATCGTACTCGTATCGATTAATCGGTTAATATATAAAAGTTCAATTGGCGACATTGCGATAGAATCGGGGAATGATATCGACTGGGCGGTGTCGCGGTGAACACTTTTTGAAAAGTATTCGGGCGAGTAAGTAAAATACAATTGGGGGGCGGGGAAAAAATAAATAAATAATAGACGTATAACTTGAACAGTGTAACGAAATAATATCATATCCATTGTACGGGCAATTACGCTTAAATCGATATTGTTTTATTACATTTGTATGGTATTTCCGGTTGTTTTTTTTTTTTTTTTTTTTGCTATTTTGCCAGCCTAACCGACGAAAGAAACTCACGACGCGCTCCCGACGCTCGGATGTAACACGAAGTAATCCATTTCGATATTATAGGTACAACACGACGAGTTTATTTTGAAAAAAATAAAATAAAATACACGGAAATAATAACGGGATAACACATAGATAACCCTCTTGTAATTATATATAGATAACGGTGATGTATAATTTTGGGCGACTATAGAATGTAGGGGTTATATATATATATATATTTTTTTTTTTTGATATGAAAATGTTTACCTGCCTCTTGGCTTGTGACTCGTGAGACGAGACGTAGTGAAAATAAAATAAAAAAAAAAAAAAAATCAAAATCGCGCACCTACAATTCACGGCGGAGAATGGGAGAGAGAGAAAGAGAGAAAATGACATTATAATATGAGAAAACGATGGTTGGTCCCTTTTAACTTGAGTGCTTTACGCGCGAGAAATCCATACTCCGGGCCGAGCCCGAGATAGTTTCTTCCTCACTCGGCCCGCGCGTCCGTGTTATATACTTACCCTTTAAATTCGCGGCACCGCTGTTCAAATATTAACACGTCCGGATGCAGATCTTGTGTCCCGGAAAGTTTCAATTAAACAAGATTATACATATATATATATATGTAAAAGACAACCCCTCACCCTGTATGTATGAATGAAATCGATGTCGGTATCTCCGTCTGAAGCGGATCCGCGTGGCCCGCGCACCGGATTCGTTCGATTCGGTTGCGGGCGACCGCCGGACTCGCAATCCGTTACGATTTGTATTCACTTTTAATCAAGTCGTACTCACCTTTGATCCATTTTCTTTTCCCCCCCCTTTTTTTTTTTTTTAAACGGTATTCGTCGAATTGATTTCAATTACTATATAATATACAGGGTGCGGCAAAGCCGACTGACGAGTTTTAATGGGCTATAAATAACAAATAGTAAAACTTAGAGAAAAGGTTTTTGTTTTTTTATTTAAATCAGTATTCAATCCCATTTTTAAAAATTATTTTTCGAAAATTAAATCTCCAAGATGGCGGCCGTCAGCGTTGATACACTGATGTAGACGATCTCTGAAGCTCTCATATGATTTTCGGCACATTTCGACTGGTATGGCCTCGACTTCCACGGTGATTCTCTGTTTAATTTCTTCTACGGTATATGGGCGATGTCTGAAAACCTTAATCCTTAAGGTAACCCCAGAGGAAAATAATCACACATGATTAAATCTGGGGACCGTGCTGGCCAAACTATGTCTCCTCTCAGAGAGACTAACCGCCCAGGGAACATTCGTCGCAAGACAGCAAGTGAAATTCTAGCTGTGTGCGCTGTAGCTCCGTCTTGCTGAAACCATAAATCTCCCAAATCATGTTCTTCGGCCATTTACTCCAACCTATACTGCAGATAAGTTTCAAACATCACAACATAACGATCGGACGTGACATTTTAACCGGCTCGATTGACTTTCTAACCGATTGCACATTTTCGGGGGTTCTTACCGTTCTGGGTGCTCCGTGTCCGAGCCTACTTAGGGTACTTCCAGTTTCTTCCAAATGCCGTTACCACAATTTGATAGTGTTAGCAGAAGGAACAGATTCGGCACGTGGAATGCCGCCGAAGTGTATACTTATTGAGGCCTGCTCTTATCTTATCACAGGCTAATGACCTCATTAAACTCGTCAGTTGGCTCTGCCGCACCCTGTATTATATATCCGATCGTGTTTCTGTACACCGAGTGGCGTAGACTGGGTAAAAATATTAGAAACGGACTAATAATTTATTCGCCAAAATCAAAATCACGAGGGGCCGGTGTAAATAGATTTCCTATTCACCTATTCTGTGCGTACAATATAATCAAAGACTGGTTTAACGACTTAATAACTTGATTAAACAAAACATAAATATTAAACGAGAGAAACTAACATCGGTATTTTAACGTTAATTTTATATTATTTTTGTGACCCAGACAATGCGATAACGTGGACAGTATTACAAAAAACCAAGAGAAACGTGAAATATATTCAAACTTTTAAGAAATAATCCTAACTTATCATATGTGAATATAAAAAAAACAATTAATGCAACGCATTCCTTTTTTATTTCAGAAGATTCAGCGATTTGCACTGTTGTCGTATCTTTGGGGCAGAATTATATATTTGCCCGCACCCCCGCCAAAATGTCAAAAGGGAAAAGTGCTTCCCCTTGCCGCACATTCTACAATTTCACCGCCGCCTGTATAATATAACAGCATATAAAAACGCAACGTTAAAAAATTCGACAAAATCCTTTTGAATACTTCAAAAAATTTGGTTGGTAAAAATTTTAACCAATGTTTCTATCGCGTTCGGGGCTAGTCGTACGGTTGCCCGATTAAAATCTACTTAACATCAACGGCCACATTTAAATCGTACTTTATTTCATTATCTACGATATTTCTGACGGGTATTGTTACAACCGGCAGTCCATTAGTTTTTGTAAAATATTTTAAATTTTTTTTTTTTCGATTCGGTCGGTGGCAAGCATATTATTATTAACTGTTAATTTCAAAAACACGAATGTACCATCGAAACGCAGAAAACGGACTGTACACCAATTGTCATTCGTGACGAACACAATTTTAAGCACATAAAAACTGATCCACGATTCATTTCGTACTATCGACTGTTGGTAATATGTCGCGTTTTATATTATTCATTTTAAAATTTTAGAGATTTTTAGCGATTACCAACGGGCATTCTTCTGCTTCGAAATCGTGCCTAGTAATATTCTAAATATTCATCGAACAATCGTGAAACGATTATTACAAATTACGAACGCAGTGGATGTATTAAATTGTTTGTTAAGAGATTTTTTTTTTTTTTGCAGTTAAATGACAATCATCACAGTCGTAACGTTTCGACATTTTCGCAACAACAATACTTTAACTTTGGGTGTTTATTTGTCCAAAAATTAACTAATCGGTGGTGTTTAACCGACCTAGGATGGTTGATTAACTAAACGGGCCATTCTAATCAGTGATTAGAAAGTTAACAAACACTATACAACAAGACAAAGGTCTTAAGCACGGTCTTAAAAGATAAAGTCGGACTACCCCACCCCACCTCCATCCTTCTCGCCAGCGAAAACGTTGAAAATTGTCACCACTGCTGGTCAGACGTTTTTGAGGTAAGGAATTTTTTTTTACGTGGTAATATAAAGGACAGTAAAAAAAAATAAAAAAAAATACACTTCTCAACGGGCCAACTGGACGAAATTGTTCACCGGAATTCACCCGTACGTTGGTTATCCTTAGGGGACGATTTCAGATAGAAAAGTTGTCCACAGATAAAAAAAACCCCATTATATAGTTACAACCAATATACTCGGTGCACTTAGGCTTGTTGTTACGCCTCCGCCCTACCCGAAATCGTATCAATTTTTACGACGAAAGTCGTTATTCTCACGAAGAAGAAGGGTAGATGTGGGGAGTGGGAGAAACGCAGAAAAATAGCCGACTTAATAATATTATCCGGGCTATCGATTATTGTTTATGGAGAAAAATTGATTGGGTCGGGTATATTTTTACGCGACCCGTGTAAACCGTCGTCGGAAAGGCACTTATTTTTTTTTTGTTTTCCCCTCGCATTTTTTTTCCACGTGTTTGGCCGAGAAAACGCGAGATGAGTTGTACGATATGGCGGGTTTAAGGGTTTTCGCCAACCGATTGGCAATGATTAAACCTACCAGAGAGATGTCGTACGTCTATATATATATATATTTATAGTATAATACGATGACAAGTGCGAATTAGGTCAAACTTCGATTTTCGTCAAATCGCCGGTGCGGTGCACCGTTCTCGCGCACGGTGCCGAGTTACATTATAATATACATACATAATAAGACAGTGTGTCTACACTTGTATATACGTATAGGAGTTACGTAAAAAAGGGGGCGCGGAGAAAAAAAAAAAAAACAAAAAAATATATATAAATTTATTTTGAATTTGACACGCGTAGGATTAGAAACGGGTCCCGACCGATCGAAATTGCGTCGACGTTAAGCGGGAAATATTGTGTAAAAGAAGAAAAATAAAAAATATATATACATATATATATATATATATTACGCTCTACCCGAATCATAAAAATCTAAATTGAACGCTATTGCTTCTATACAAGCACTTTATTGACGCGATCAAAATTTTCAAAACATTTTAAGTTATTTTATTGCAATATTAAGTGCAGGGTTTATTTCGGGTAAAATTCGTTAAAAATACGTACGACTTTTGTGACTTCAAAAAAAAAAAATTGAAACGAAAAGAACGAAAAGAATTTTATTGTTTTCGTTAAAAATGTTCAATAATAATGTCTAAGAATACGTTTAACCGAACTGCGCTCAGAACCGTTGTTCTGAATTATTGTTGAGTACAGTGCGAATTATGTCGGCTTTTGTTAATTTCAATCATTTTTTTTTTTTTTTTTTATATATATATACAGTGGACTATTTTGATTTTTTGATTATATTAATCATTCGATTAGTGTTTGTTTTCATATTATTTAATAGTTTTTTTAGTATTTATTTTTCGTGTATTGTAATAATTAATGGGAAACCCCCGCCCTCAGAAAAAATGCATTTTCCGAGTATACCGTCGGATAAATGTCTTTTGTGTGGAAACGATGCAAAATATTAACTATTATTGATTTATGTGGTCGAGATTCGATCCCGGGACCGAGAGGCAGGCTGCTGGCAATGTGTCTCGAGACCGCTAATATTTTATTATGTTTTTGATTATTTTCGGCCGCCTCATTAATCTTTTTTTAAGTTTTGACCTAGTCCCGTGTCACTCTTGATACCACGGTGAATCCGATGACGCCTCATTTATCAAAATCCATCAAGCCGTTGAAGCCATATTACCAGGATACGAGGAACGACCGTACAAACTCACTGTCCTCGCCTTTATCCGATTTGGACAATCGGTTAAAAAACATTTGTATTTTCGTTAGACTTTTCGGTATAGTCGATACGATCGCGTCGAGTTCGCAAAAACCGTGTCCGTTATACAGGGTGCGGCAGAGCCGACTGACGATTATAACGAGGTCATTAGCCTGTGATAAGATAAGAGCAGGCCTCAATAAGTATACACTTCGGCGGCATTCCACGTGCTGAATCTGTTCCTTCTGCTAACACTATCAAATTGTGGTAACGGCATTTGGATGAAAACCGAAAGTACCCTAAGTAGACTGAGACGCGGAGCGCCCAGAACGGTAAGAACCCCCGAAAATGTGCAGTTGGTTAGACAGTCAATTGAGCAGTCACCAAGACGCTCAGCCCGGAAACACGCTGTAGCTTTGGGAATCTCAGACCGTTCTCTAAGGAGAATTCTTCTTCTTGCTGGCCAGCACGGTCCTCAGATTTAATCATGTGTGATTTTTTTCCTCTGGGGCTACCTTAAGGATAAGGTTTTCAGACATCGCCCACATACCGTAGAAGAAATTAAACAGGAAATCACCGTGGAAGTCGAGGCCATACCAGTCGAAATGTGCCGGAAATCATACGAGAGCTTCAGAGATCGTCTACAACAGTGTATCAATGCTGACGGCCGCCATCTTGGAGATATAATTTTCGAAGAATAATTTTTAAAAATGGGATTGAATACTGATTTAAATAAAAAAAAAAAAAAAACCTTTTCTCTAAGTTTTACTGTTCGTTATTTATAGCCCATCAAAACTCGTCAGTCGGCTCTGCCGCGCCTTGTACATGGTAAAAAAAAAACGTATTCCGCAGTGGCGTTTGTCGTCGCGATTTCCCGGTGAGACATTGAGTTTTATTCCGTTAAAAGTTATCAATATCCGCCGGCTCGCGGTTTGTACGTGTTAAGCGTCGTAGTATTTCATAATTCGTACAGGTATCCGAATCGAATTTTTCACTCGATTTTCGTAATGGCCGTTTTTTTTTACTTCGGTCGCATATGTAATGAATAAACGTACGGAAACTGATAATAATATTTATCGGACGGTTTTCATTTTTACATTTTATTTTTTTTTTTACTATTTTAATAATTGATAATCGATCACATTTCGGAAACGACTTTTTGTCAAATTCGGTCATTGTACGATCAAAGGTATAGCTTATTACATCTATACAGTTTGTATACCACTGCAGATCTTACAAATGAATGCACCACCAGGCAAACGTGTAAAATAAGTAAAATTTCTGTAGAAATCAAGTGTGGGGTCTTGTAAAATTCAAATTTAACGACTGATTTATATAGAACGTAGAGGGGAATTTTACTCGCATTTATACACAACGATTCGTAGTTTATCTCTACGAATTTCAACATAAATTTCTAAACCAATAATTCTAAACGATTTCAAATAGTTTTAAATATCTTAAAACACGGTAGAATATTTTTCAAAATCCTACCGCGTCTAGAAAATAATTATATATGTATTCTGCGAAAACAAGGTAAGGTCATTACGATTAATTTTCGTTGGATTACAAAATACAAAATTGAAAATAACACAAACCGTTATAGCGTAGATATTGCAGTTCTTCCCGGTCATTAGGAATTCACAAAGAAAATTTAAAAATATTTTTCCCCGGTACAACGGCTAGACGATAATTCCCATGTATCAGAAACTTCTCTTAATGTTGAAGTCCGAGTAAGATTTCTGGTGGAAAAGTTGTTGGCGGATAGAGAAAAATAAACCATACGTCATTGTAAAACGTAATACGTTTCTCGATACATTAACAAAAAGAAAACATTTATTAACGCCCGTGTCGATTGTTAGACATTATTTCAACGGCAAATACAAAATAATACCCTTGTCGGGCACCGGTGGATACGAGTGTGGACCGGTGAGTGCTTACAAACAAAATTCAAACGTACTCATTTTTCGTCGACTGTACGGGAATAAAACGGGCGCTGCAATAATTCGTAGATAACTATATTGTTACCCGAATCCGATTGAATTGTAATATTGCAATTATTTGTTTTTCGTTTTTTCTATAGGGTAATTCAACTCAAGGGGACGGAGATGGTTTATATTTACGACGATTAACACTTTAATGCCAGACAAAAACTGTAACGGGAAATTCGTTGGATCGATAATAATTACGAATACGGATTATTATCGTTCGGGTTGTTTGCTAGTCGGCAATGGAAATCTCAAACCGTTTTAAAAGAAAAATGTGAAAAAAATTGATTTTAATTTTTCTAGAATATACCTTTACGTATTTTTACCTTTTACATACGATTAAAATTAAAACAATAATTCCAACGTATCCGGGGCAAAGAACCTCAAAGGTCACAATACGTTTTCAAAAACATATTATTTACTAGCATTGTCGGGTGTTTCGTTCTGAACACGTCATATCAATGGACGTAGTTAGGGTGTGCCCGAAAGTGAATTCCACGGACGATTGGCATTGTTAAAATCTCTAAACTAAACAAAAGTAGTACTTAAAAAAAAAAAAAAAAAAACAAAAAAAAGTGTTTATCAATTTGCCCCTCCCGCCCATCCGAATGTAAACTTAGCTACGCCCGTGGTCATATCCGTCCATAAAAAAACGGTTGTACCCCTTCTTGCCCAACGAGTCGTTCAGTTTTACGATTGGTCGTATCGTTAAAACGTGCCTTTATAATAAAAAAAAAAAAACGAAAAAAAATGTCAAATTTTGACGAAATCGGTATACACGGCCGACGTCTAACCTCTAGTAAAACTCGGTATGAACGAATCCGGCCAACTCGGCTCACAGTAATGGCTCTGCTGTTCGCCCATAACGTTTTCGTCGTGGTACGTCGGCGAATATTGTAATATTTGTACATTTGAACATTTGAATATTTGAATATTTGAATATTTGTCGTTATATACCGTAACATTATTATAATATTAGTCGTCCGGATCGACGTCGGCCGATCCGCAAATATCATTAATCCGCGCGGCGTTCGCTGTTCGGCCGCCACTGTTCCGCCGGTTTTTCATATTATTACGATATATGTTCAAAAAGTACCCGGACAAATGTTATCACGGCTAATCTACACACGATAACGTTTCAAATTGTAAATAGATGTATTGCCCGCGAACAAGCGGTTATTTTAAACAAAACCCGAAGTCGCCATTTTATCTCGGTTTAATATTAACAACGCGTGTGCGCATCGGGTTTGTGCTCGAAACCTGATAAAAATGATTAAAACCGCTTTTTGGGGACAATGTGTCGTTATGTGTTTTAAACGTTTCAAGGACAGTCCGAAGACGATCCACGTGCTGGAAGACCGTCCACGTCATCCGGCAACGACGGTGTGCCGACAATTTGCGAAAAAAAAAAAAAAAAAAAAATGCGAAATGGTCGCCGATTAACCGTCCGTGAGTTAACAAAGCGAATCTCAATCGAGTCCCGTCATGGAATTTTACAGGAAAGTGTACAGATGAAAAGGGTCGCGCTGTCCACATTCGTTCCGCGATTGTTCACCAGGACAATGCGCCGGCACATTTAGCGCTGTCGATTCGTGCGTTTTCGGCTGATAGAAAAATTGCTGTGGTCCCGCGGACTGTCCCTGTTCTCCCGGTCGGGACCCATGTGGTTAGGTTTCTATTCCCAAGGCGAAAATCTGCGCTTAGAGGACAACGATTTCCATATGTAGAGGATATCAAAGCGAACGCGGCAACAGAGCTCGTAGCTTTAACTTCGGAACAGGTCCGGAGGACTTTTGAAACACAGACCTCAGACCGCCGGGATCCCGGGCATCGTCGTCCGGAGGAGAGTATTCCGAAGGAGATGTCTTCGGATAATGCGTAACGTCATTTTTGTAATTATTAAACATAAAATCCCCGGTACCTTTTGGACGGACCTCGTACAAATGTATAACATAGTGAATATTATGCGTCGTCGTGTATTAAAACTTATTATCGTTATTATTACTGTTGTATTGCACGGCAACCCCGCGCGGGGCTGTCCGACACTATCGCGGACGTGGCGGGATACCGAATTAAATCCCGAAGCGAACGACGAGACGCTGCGGCGGCGGCGGTGGATCGTTGCGGTTTCCCGCATATTCCGTCACATTACCGGCGCGGTATTGTACGTACAATATCAAATAATTCCCTTTATTATTACAATATAAATCGAATCCTTTTCGGATCGAATCCTCTTGTCCCGGGCGCGCCCCCATCACCGCACAGAACATTAATCTCCGCGGACGCGTTCGTATTGTCTATAATATTTATACACCGCCCCGGCGTCCGCCCCGGCGAACGACTGCACTGCGGTTCCCCGCCGCCGGATCCCGGCGCCGAGCGGGAAGCGCGAAGGAGGTCCCGCGTTTCCGGGCGGCACCGCTCGAACGGGCGAGTCGAGTAGACGGCGCACAATGGTATATATAGACAATGGGACACCGTCGACATTATCTTTTCCTAATTCCGTACCGATTCGCCCGGACGGGAAAATAAATTATTTCCCGTCTTTGACTCTTTCGCCTGTTTATCCAGGACTTTGTGATTTTAGTGTTTTTTCTTTTTTTTTTCTGTTTGAAATTCAACTCGTTCAAAATACGATCGGTTTTCGGCCCGAATCCATACGCGTCTCACCGAACACCGGGTATGTTATGGGTTATTATCGGTATTTATCGGCAAGTTCAATGCTCTCGGACGCCACCAATCCGGGCGATCTGACGCCGACAATCGAGGAAAAGCGGAGAGCAAGACAGCGGTGACAGTGGTGACGGAAACGGCGGCGGCGCGACCACGTAAAGAAGTCACGACGGAATAATACGTTTCGGTTTTCTTGTGTCGTCGTTGCCAATGTTGTTGCCGGTCGACGAGCCCGAAAAACCCATCGCTCGTAAAACGGCCGCTAAAAAACGGAACAGAATCGTCGGGGGCCGTTTGCGAGAAGAGGGCAAAAGACTATCGCCTCCGCCGCCGGTTGTTTTGCGCGTCACCCCGGCCGTTCTCAGACCGCCACCGCCGTAGGCCTCCGGGACACGTCCACCGATTGAGGATCCAAAAGTCCGAAACCGTATTGTAATGTTTTCCGGATAATATACATTGTTTAAATGGACAATTGTTAAACTAGTAGTCTTGCGATGACTATTTATGATATTGCACAAGGTCGATCGTTAAAACTAGCAGGCGTCACCTATCCTAATCTGATCCATCGACACTTCGGGCAGGGGACACTGCTTCACTAATGGACAATTTTTTGTCACACGTTCTCCGAATATGCTTGGAAAAAAATAATTTATTCATACACCGAAACAAAAAAGAAAACCGATTAAT